>CM046857.1:30669880-31246150 GCA_025617745.1 Heliocidaris erythrogramma | reverse complement strand
CAACTTTCCAGTTTTCAAAATAAGATAATTAACTATAGTAAAATGTTTTTTAGCCATAAAAAAACTTTAGATAAGATATGACAATGAGATATTCGGGCACCTCGCTGTCCGAATAGGAGGTGATGATTGCCCGAGTAAAAATCCTATGAAAATCCTTAAGGATAGGGTTGCGCCCAGCTCCAGCTCCCTCGCCCCAACTGCCTATACCCTATGCTTTATTGTGTTTTATACAGCAATCACACATGCGATATACATACGGTATATTTGTAATAATAACTTCAATAAGGTATTATAATTATACCTATCAATTATTCATTTGATTTTCAGTAGTGTGCAAGCAATTATACATTAAATAATGATAGAGATTGAGAGAGAGATTTTACTAGAAAAATGAATAATCGCAGTCTAGGACTTAAACTCTTAGCGTGCCGGAGGCACATATACAGTGGTGTTCGCGGTAAACGTTACATAAATCACGCAGCAGGATGCGCGTTACGCGAGAAATCACGTGAAAACACGGACAGAATCCTTAATGCATATCGCCGCGTAATAGCGCAAAATTACCTCGCCGTTTGGTTGTCGGCTTTCCCGACGCCTCTTGTCTTTTTGATAAAAATAATGCTGCCATCTCTCGGGAATATTCGAAAAGATTTCGAATTCAAATGGCTGGTATCATAAGAGCATGACGCATCCGAACAACGTCCGAGTGCAGACATTGAAAATAATTCCGGGGATTGATCGAGAGAAAGAAATAAAGTGAATTTTTTATTAACATTTGGTTCAAGTGTGATTTTCTTGAAAAGGGTATCATGGGTGAGAGGAAGTGACGAGTAAGATGAGAAGAAAAGAAGGAACAAAGAAACGAAAGGAAAGCATGAACAGTTGTTTCATGCATATTTTTTTTTAAATCGTATCGATTGATATGTTTACCCAAAAATATAGCGCACGGGGTGGGTGTTTCTTAACGATTTAAGAGTGTATTCGGTTCGGACTTTAAACATTAATTTGGGCATAAATTTTTGATTCACTCCAATTACTTCTACACCGCCCTGAAGACATGCTGATCACGCAACATGCAAAACACGCCAACCTGCTTCACTAAAAAAAAATACCATGTTCTTCTGCCGCAGACACGGACCCGATAACATCGTGTTTCATGTACATGTAGGCTAATGGTCTACACCGTGTTATGCTGCCTGTCCCCGTCCTTTATCCCTAAACCGTGTTATACTACCTTTCCCCGTTCGTAATCTCTATTCCGTGTTCCCGTACCTTTCCCCGTCGTTAGGCTACCCAGGTTTTTTTTTGCAAAAGTGGACCTTTTTGTCATAATCAATACGTACCTGATAGGGGGTCCTGGGCACTGCAACTCGCTACATCAGCTTTGATGCTGTACAACAGCGTGTGGGTAATTCTGATAACAAAGATTTAAGATGTGTGTGGGGGCCGGGGGGGGGGGGGTCATGAAAAAGCGGACCTCAGCCCAAGAAGGGAGGGTCGTCCGACCCCCCTCTGGCGACGGGCCTAAAATACATGTGCGCACAATGATATCCTTCCTTTATATATTCATGCGAAAGTGAAAAGCAGGGCCGGCAGTGGCCATGGCCGTGGGAAACATTAACAAAATATGTGTCTAGAGTGCGCGCGATCAACGTAATTATTTCCATTCATAAAATTGGGCTTGTGACCTCATAATCACAACACAAGTCATGATACGCGCAAAAATATGCCAGCCAGACCATGAAGGTTTTTTTTTTACTTTCACACCGCGGCGAAAGGCGCTTAAACAAGGAGTTGTATTTGATAACTCCTTGGTATAAACAGATCGAATTTCAAATAATAATATTCCGTAAATGAAGAAGCTTGATGGGAGGAATTTTTCAATTTGTAAACAAATACGATCTTTAACACTGGGAGTAAAATGCCTAAAAATTTGTTTACAAATTAATAATATTCCGCTTTTATATAGCGCCCATTACATCAATGGTGATGTGTCTAAGGGAAACCGCATGGTGTTAAAGGGCGAAATTACGGTCGGGCAGAGAGAAAATGTTGGCTTGATATTTTTTGATGAATATAGAGACATATATTTATTACAAATAAGTACTTTTAGTATTTATGTCATAATCACCTTCTCCCTGACTATCTTAATTTGTTCATTTTGACTTGTAATGTACATAACACTAGAAGTGCGGGAAATTTTCACATGCCAATTTTTTGTAAATTAAATCAATTATTTTTCAAGGACCATTTCTGTGGAATACTATTCCTTCTGAAATAAAGAATTCTACCAGTTTTAACATTTTAAGCGTATAGGTATAAGAAATTCCTTTTGGACAAACTTAGGGCGTAATACAAGACATTTCCAGGTATTGTTTGTGCTTTGTGTAGATAATTTTTTGCTTTGTTTTATTATATTTCATATGGATAATAACAAGTAATATTTATGATAGGGCCGGCCTCATAATAAGGACATTTGCCTTCCTGGCTGCTGCCCAATTCAGTAATATTAATATTTGTATCATTTTGTTTATGTTACTATATATTCTGGTATTGTGAATTTTACTGAAAATACATGTAAACTGAACTGAACTGAACTGAATGATAAGTTTGATGAAGATGATAGTGATGATAATTGTTTTGACGACATGATTATCAAGATGATGATGATATAACGATTATTATATGAGTTAATGACGATATGATGATGATGATGTGTGTTAAAGGATGAAGTTACGGACGGACAGGGAAGAAAATTTGGCGTGATGATATTTTTAATGAATGATCAGTTTAATGAAGATGGTATTGATGATTATTGTTTTGACGATATGATTATCAAGATAATGATAAGATGATGATTATGATGATGATAATGATACGATAATGATGCTATGATGATAATGATGAATTTATGGATTGATTATTTGAGTTAATAATGACCGTAATGATAATGATCATGTGCGTTAAATGAAGATGATATTGATGATTATCAAGATAAAGAGGATAAGATGATGATGATTATGATAATGATACGATAATGCTATGATGATGTCATGCTTATAATAAAACACAAGTCGGAGGTATACTTTCGTCTATTCTCTAATGTATTCCTAATTAACTTTTGTAATAAAGTATCATAACTTGTGCTCCAGTCTTTGCACATCATTCTTAAATAGCGTTTTTAATCCGTTCAACCAGTTGTTTTTTTGTGAATTTCTACATGAGCGTACTAAAGATTCATAAAGATTTCTTAAAACAGATTTTGGACAGTCAACAATGTTCCTCCGTATAATACCAATAAGTCTATTGCACTTCACATGTTATTCAGAACAATGATCTTTCCAATTTAAAGTATTGTTTATCATAAGACCTACATTACATGTAAATATTTCTCTGACATTGTATTTTGTAACTCCTGCATGAACACCAATAGTATATGATCTTGCATTTAGATAAATTAAAATCGAGCATCCATGTCTTAGACCATCGGATTTAAAACTTCCAGATCATTTTGTAAAATTTAACAATCATCTAAAGTAGAAATACGACGAACAATCATCAGCATATAATCTAATGGTAGAGACGATGTTATATTAATAAAACATATAAAAATAATGCCGGACCCAAAATTGAGCGACACCAGATTTAACATCAATCCATGAAGAAAATTCATCATTAACAACTCTTTGCGATCTTTTTATAAATTTAAATTAGTTGATTTCACACCGTATTCTTGTAGTTTTCGGATGCCCTAGCAAAATCAAGAAAAGCATGCAATATGAACACTTGTACCCGTTTCCAAAATATATGAACCAATCATTGATAACCTCTACTGAGTTTCGCACGATCTTATTTCACGAAAACCATGTTGGTTATCACATAAAATTTTATTATTGTTAAATAAATTGTTGAAATAGGCGTTTACAGACTATTCTTTCTAAAATATCACATGTAACAGACGGTAACGATATTGGCCAGTAATTACTAGCGTCTTTTTTGTTGCCTTTTTCATATAAAGGACAAACATTTACTCTGAGCCAGTCTTCTGGTAAAATGCCTCATGACAAAGACATGTTAAAAAAAATTTACAAAAAGAAGGCGTCAATTGGTCTGCTCCTGGAGATAATTCATCAGGTGCCTGTGCTTTTGAAACGTCTATACAGTATACTTTTCAACAATTTTAAAACCTCACTCTCTACATGTACATTGAATATCCTTATATGTGCTTTACTGCTATATTCAGGTATTGAGAGGCTTACGTGATCTTTAAAAGCTTGATTAAATTGTGCATTGTAATCATCAGCCTTTTGTTGATCTTCGGATAAAAGCATGACGTTGACCTTTAAGCATTCAACCGTACTATGGTCACATTTTCTAGACTTTGATAAAACATTACTCCAAAACAATTTCGTGTTATGTCTTAAGCTTTTATACAAATCATTCTTTAAAAAAGACACAAAGTTAGATTTAATTTTCTTCTTTACTTCTCTCCTTAATTGTCGATACCTTTCCCAGTGAGAGAGAGAGAGAGTCAGAGAGAATTATTACCCCCCCCCCCCCCCCCAAAAAAAAAAAAAGAGACATCGTTTTCAGTTACCGTTTATAACTTGCATCTTCGTTTTCTAAATGATCTAATGAGCGTGTATGTGAATGTGTGCATATGTACTGGCAATGTGTAACCAACACTTCCCTGGTGTAACAGTAGACTGTGCTACATGTATGTGTGTTGTGTGTGTGTCTATGACTGGGGTGGAGACTGGCACGTGTGTTTAACTGAAATAGTGTGTAGAGACTAAGAAAGCTCGCCATTTTCGCCAGAAATACTACGTGTGGAGATTGCCTACAAAGCAGGGACCGGGGGCTGGGGAGGGGGCTTCAGACCCCGCCCCCACACTTTTTTTCAGTAAACACGTGCAAACGTATGGCAGTGCAAAAAAATGTGGTATATATACGCAGCCCTCTACTTTCCAAGACGTTCCGTGGCCCCTGCAAAGTGCCTCTGTATGATCACGCTGTCAAAATTTCCTAGGGCTACTCGTGCAGAATTACTTTGATCATGGATATACTAGTTATCCATGCTTTGACGAAACTTTTCTATAAGAAACTTATACTAGTAATCCCGGCCTATAATCCCCTCTAATCCCTGTTACACTAGTCTAAGTATCACGCCTCCCCTTCTCATGCGCTGGAAGTTCTTTCAAATCCGAACACTTTGATGGATTATAGACAATAGCTGCAGCACTACCCTCGCTCAGCTCAGCTCAGCCCAGCCCAGCTCTTCCTCGACAGAAAGGTTCTTACAAGTCGGAACTTATTCATGGTGGACAATAGCCAGACATAATGCTATAAACACAGTCCTCATATCATATTCAAAGGAACAATTGCCCTCTCTCTTCTCATCATCTCATACTTTGCATTTCTGAGTACTTTTGTTGGCAAAAAACATTTCAATAAATAATAAATGTCTTGACGAGAAATAGTTTAACAAATTTAACATAAATAGACCTGTTTATTTCCTGGTGACCTAGTAACGAGGTATCCATTAACCTGTTTTTAATGAATGAACTACAATACTTGGAATCCAGTTTGCATACATTAATTGTTGCTTTGTCTGACAAGCCTCTGGCAAGCTTTCGGGTTGTCAAGAACAACCTCTGTTTCAAAAGTATGCATAAAATTTGAATCACCTAGTAAACAGGTCTATTGCTTACACGAAGACACGCTGGGTACATCAATATCAGACACGGTTTTGAAATTTGCGTGTAAGCCTCTGAAATTTGCGTGTCTGCCGTATCGAAGACCTTTAATCAGTCTATTTATTGGGTCAATATAATCGCGATCTATACCTATGCAGGATAATTTTATTCAGAAATAAAGCAAACTCAGTGGTAAACGATTCTGTCAAATTAAGCTTTATAGGACTACATGTATATAATTATATTAAACTTTTGACTTACTCTGAATTATTAATTTCGGTGCCAAGTTCCTTGCCCACCAGTTTTGTAGATGTATTCACTATGATTCTTTTTCTTTTCTTTTCATCTTCCAGAATATCCTCATGACATGAAGATACCGCAAAGAATGCGTCGATATGAATACACACGTTTTTCACATTTTGATTTCATTGATCTCTTATTGCTTTTGTTGAACATTTCTATAATCATCATCATATCAACTCGCATTCCTAACAGAAACTGGTTTGATCTCATGTATTGCAACGTGCATGCATAAATCAGTTTGTGAAAAATAAACTTTCACCTTGTACGCACATCCTGCTTCAACGTCATTATTCTTTATTATTCTTCATCTTTCATTCTTCGTTAGTAACATCATTGTATTGTTAGTTGTTTTCTGTAAACACTGATCCTTACCTTTACTAATGTCAAACACAAACCAAGGCATTGTGGAACATAACTTTATGCTTTCGGTTGTTTCCTCACACAAAGTCACAGTTCAAATAATCAAAATTGTTAACATTTTTTCTGCATGTTTGAGAGTCCGTGAGTTGTTCTTACGTGTTTTTTATTAATTTTTTTTTGTTCTCTGTGCGTCTTGTGAATGGGATTAACCGTTCATAATGATTTTACACTTTTCTTTTCAAGAGTTTGAGCTGCTGTTAACGTGTATTTTTACCGTTTTTCAGAGTTTTTTTTTCACTCATTAGTTTTTCATTAAATATCATAATTGTTAGGATTTTCCTCAATGCTCAAGCTCTTTCAACAATGATGAGTTGTGCGGAGTTTGAGACTCATAACCATTTAGTTTACGATGTCAATAATCAGCTTTGAGTTTATATTTTTTTAGTGTTGAAATAGTTTCTTTCAGATTTTGAGTTATTTCAGTTTGTTTTGTTGAAGTATATTTCTGGATCCCACCCGACGAGATCCTGTCCACGAATTATACCGCCTTGATGTTCGATTTTAAGGATCGAAACAGTACAGGCATCATGCAAGCGGAACTTTCATTCGATGCCCGTGTTGTCGTTGGAATACCCACTAACACTTACCTTACTCTTATATACCCCAGTGCCAGGAAACCAACGACAATATTTTGTCTGCCAACTACGGATAGGCCTATATGTCTCTGATCTTCCTTAATCGTTTGACAATGAGCTTACCCACTAAAATCACGCGATATCCGATACTATCGACTGCAGTAATATGCAATGTTGCAGCACGTTATAGCCTCGATTACAATCAAACACAAAGTTTAAACAACCTGCACATAGAGATGGAGATAATCTCCATTTGCAGGTGGGACCATCTAAATTACTGCAGGTAGCTCGTTTTATCAGGACTGAAAAACAATAAAGAACTAGGACCAGAATAATTCCTTGCTATACCAGGAATGTTATTATAACATATCTCTTTATACCGAGTTTCCACTATAAATACCAAGAACAGACCTCTTTCACTCCACGGAATGTCGTTTTGTGCCTGTGTAGGATTGACAGGCTTTTGAAGTTTGGTGATGATTTTCTCACTGGGATGTTCAAAGATTATCTTCTGATTTCATGCTATATAATTTATCATTTGTAATTTGTCAAATATGTGGGGACAGGGGTGTGTATGTGGCAAACCATGTACTGAAGAGTTACGTTTGATCTTTGGATTTATGTACGTGTATCCTTGTAATCTTACAGACCCAAATATTTATATTGTGCCCCCCCCCCCCTCCTCCACCCAAAACCAAAAATCCATGAGTAGGCTTACACCAATGAAGAGCAATATTAATGAACACTGGACATTCTGTTTAATATTGATTCCGTATTGAATTTCACCAATGGATTATGGCTGGAGCGTTAGACAACGGATCCCAGTGGCTTAGCTAGTGAGCACGCGAAACATGCCCCTACCTTTGGGGGGGGGGGGGAGCTCGGAATCGCCGACGTTTCTTTGTCTGCTTATTCAACCTTTTCTTTCATCACTCCCGCTTTTCCCGCTTTTCCCCCTTTTTTTGGAGGGGGGGGGGGGGGGTGACTGGGACCCATACAGTTGTGATGAGAATTACTGAAAGGAATGTCTCCGAGAGTAGAAAAAATCTTGCAGACACTCATTGTAAAAATCTACTTTTATACATGAGGTAGTTGGCGCAATAAGCCTTTTTTCGATAATCTCTTGAAAATTTGAAGAAAAAAAAGTCTTCCAATTGTGTCCGTATCGCGCTAAATAATCCTATAATTATAATTATACTCAATATTGAAAAATCTGCCCTTGGAGAAATTTATAGTAATCAACATTTTATTGAATTACTGGTGGATATTCAATGTCACCTTTTCTAAATGTGTGTCAGTACTCTATTGCAGCCAAATACATCACACATTACGAATATTCCTTATCATGCCTCACTTAAAAACAAAACAAACATTGTACACTTTTAACTGTTTATATTTTGCAGGCCTCTTGTAAGAACATCAAAGTTGCACAAGTCAGCATGAATAAACTTTATCCCACTCATGGAATCTTTAAAGGCCAAGTCCACCTTAATATCAACTTGGTTTGAACAAATAGAGTAAAATTAAACAAGCGTAACAATGAAAATTTCACTGAAATCAAATGTAAAATAAGAAAGTTACGGCATTTTGAAGTGTTGCATTATTTCATGAAACAGTGATATGCATATAGCATGGGCGGTGTGCAAATGAGTGAACCGATGATGTCATGCACTCACTTTTCCTTATGTATTTTATTATATGAAATATCATATATTTCATTTTGTTTGCTTCAATAATGTTTGGTTTGACTCCATATGGAACATGTAAAATCATCATTATTGTAACTTATTTTCATACAAGGAAAGGTTTCTTCATTATCACATCTATAAAAATTGAAATATTTCAAATTTCATATAATAAAATAATCGGTTCACTCATTTGACTCAAATGAGATCACTCGTTTTATGAAATTTCGAATATTTCAATTTTTATAGATGTGAACATAAAATACATTACCAAACTATTCTGTAAGTCAATGATTGTAGTATTTTCTGGTCGCGTTTTAGCAAAATGATGAATGGATTAAGCATGAAAATAGTGCCAACCCCTAAAGTATTAAAATAACTTCAAATTCTCAATAAACGTATTATTTCTCTTTTATCTACACTTTCATAGCTTTCAAAAGGATTTTGGGTCAAAGGAGAAATAAGAATCACTGATTTTTTTTTTATGATTAAAACTCTGGCCACTCCCCTCATTTTGTCCTTTTTTCAGACATGCTGCTGTCTGCTTCCACGGTGGCCGACATCTTGTAAAAATTGTGGCTACAAAGGAGAGGCGTTTTCTTTTTATATCGCAGCAAAAAGGTGTCCCAAAATAATATACCAACAGTACTTTTCCGCTGAATTTCAAAGTGAAATCTTTATATATTTTAGATCACAGATTCATAAATAATGTAAATGCATGTAACTCATTTTTCACAGAAGTGTGGGTTGGCACTATATTGCAATACCTCCTTGACACCCCTCCTCTTAGACCCCTCCTCAGGACGTCCATCAGTTACATGTATATGCCCCCCCCCCCCCCCCAAAAAAAAAAAAAAAACAACAACAAAACAAAACAAAACCAAAAAAAAACACATCAAATTCTGGCTACGGCCCTGGAACAGATAAAGGAATAAAGTCCATAAAAAAACGTTTTCTAGCTGTCTTGGTATTATTTGAAAGTATGACCATTTTATCACATATGTGTCCAGTGAAACTGGTCGATTCTTCAATTCTGGTCGATTCTTCAATTCCGGTAGATTTCACCTGAATTAGAAATTGTATGGTTTTTAGTCTTACATCAACTTCACATCTGTGTTCATGCGAAATTCCGCGGAAATACGCGAAATTACGCGAAATTCCGCGAAATTCCGCGGTTTGTCAGGTGATTGGCAACACACAACGTACATGTAGGCCTACATGGATGATGATAATGATGCTATGATGATATCATGATGATATAATTATGATGGTCATGATGAATTTATGGTATGATTATTTGAGTTAATAATGGCCGTAATGATAATGATCATGTGCGTTAAATGAAGATGATATTGATAATGGGATGATATTGATAATGGTATGATTATCAAGATAAAGAGGATAAGATGATGATGATTATGATAATGACACGATAATGCTATGTTATGATGATGTCATGCTTATAATAAAACACAAGTCGGAGGTATACTTTCGTCTATTCTCTAATGTATTCCTACTTAACTTTTGTAATAAAGTATCATAAATTGTGCTCCAGTCGTTGCACATCATTCTTAAATATCGTTTTTTAATCCGTTCAACCAGTTGTTTTTTGTGAATTTCTACATGAGCGTACTAAGATTCATAAAGATTTTGGACAGTCAACAATGTTCCTCCGTATAATACCAATAAGTCTATTGCACTTCACATGTTATTCAGAACAATGATCTTTCCAATTTAAAGTATTGTTTATCATAAGACATACATGTAAATATTTCTCTGACATTGTATTTTGTAACTCCTGCATGAACACCAATAGTATATGATCTTGCATTTAGATAAATTAATATCGAGCATCCATGTCTTAGACCACTGATTTAAAACTTCCAGATCATTTTGTAAAATTTAACAATCATCCAAAGTAGAAATACGACGATATAAAATACGATCATCAGCATATAATCTAATGATAGAGGCGATGTTATATTAATAAAACATATAGAAATAATGCGGACCCAAAATTGAGCAACACCAGATTTAACATCAATCCATGAAGAAAATTCATCAATAACGACTCTTTGCGATCTTTTTATCAATTTAAATTAGTTGATTTCACACCGTATTCTTGTAGTTTTCGGATGCCCTAGCAAAATCAAGAAAAGCAATATTTAAAACTTGTACCCGTTTCCAAAATATATGACCAATCATTGATAACCTCTACTGAGTTTCGCACGATCTTATTTCACGAAAACCATGTTGGTTATCACATAAAATGTTATTATTGTTAAATAATAAATTGTTGAAATAGGCGTTTACAGACTATTCTTTCTAAAATATTACATGTAACAGACGGTAACGATATTGGCCAGTAATTACTAGCGTCTTTTTTGTTGCCTTTTTCATATAAAGGACAAACATTTACTCTGAGCCAGTCTTCTGGTAAAATGCCTCATGACAAAGACATGTTAAAAAAAATTACAAAAAGAAGGCGTTAATTGGTCTGCTCCTTCCTTTAACAAACCTGGAGATATTTCATCAGGTGCCTGTGCTTTTGAAACGTCTATACAGTATACTTTTCAACAATTTTAAAACCTCACTCTCTACATGTACATTGAATATCCTTATATGTGCTTTACTGCTATATTCAGGTATTGAGAGGCTTACGTGATCTTTAAAAGCTTGATTAAATTGTGCATTGTAATCATCAGCCTTTTGTTGATCTTCGGATAAAAGCATTACGTTGACCTTTAAGCATTCAACCGTACTATGGTCACATTTTCTAGACTTTGATAAAACATTACTTCTTTACTTCTCTCCTAAATTGTCGATACCTTTCCCAGTGAGATTATTACCCCCCCCCCCTAAAAAGACATTGTTTTCAGTTTCCGTTTATAACTTGCATATTCATTTTCCCAATTCTAAATGATCTAATGAGCGTGTTTGTGGATGTGGATGTGGATGTGTGTGTGTGTCTGTGTGTGTGTGTGTGTGTATGTGAATGTGTAACAGTAGACTGTGCTACATGTAGGTGTGTGTGTGTGTCTATGACTGGGGGGGGGGGGGGGGGTGGAGACTGGCACGTGTGTTTAACTGAAATAGTGTGTAGAGACTAAGAAAGCTCGCCATTTTCGCCAGAAATACTACGTGTGGAGATTGCCTACAAAGCAGGGACCGCGGAACCGGGGGGCTGGGGCAGGGGGCTTCAGACCCCGCCCCCCACACTTTTTCAGTAAACACGTGCAAACGTATGGCAGTGCAAAAAAATGTGGTATATATACGCAGCCCCTCTACTTTCCAAGACGTTCCGCGGCCCCTGCAAAGTGCCTCTGTATGATCACGCTGTCAAAATTTCCTAGGGCTACTCGTGCAGAATTACTTTGATCATGGATATACTAGTTATCCATGATGCTTTGACGAAACTTTTCTATAAGAAACTAATACTAGTAATCCCGGCCTTTAATCCCCTCTAATCCCTGTTACACTAGGCTTAGATATGATGTAGAAACCACTGTTTCCATTGCACGGTGGAAGAATTGCGTGCAAGAACGACGCGAGACACATTATTGGCATGTTAATATTTTCTTAGTTTACTGAAGATATTAAAATATAAATAGGCGTTGTTGTATATGTTCTGACTAAAGTGACATACGGTAATATTGCTAAGGTTAATAATGCAGATACATGTATAAAATGCTAACTTAAGAGTTATCTTAATGAAATTCTACATTCAATTAAGGGTACATTATCTGACCATGTTTTCAAACAGAGTATATGATAATTTGTTTTTAGCTTATTTGCTTATGTTTATTAAATACATGTTGCAAACTTTAAATTTTTATTGAGATTGATTGAAATCAACTGAAAAGTTAAAATGGACTGGTGCAAAGTGTTTTATTGCATGAGTGAAAAATATTGTTTCCACTATTTCATTTCTCATTAAAATTAAATATTCATCTGCACTATATAAGTTATAGGTGGAGTATACAAAAGTGGAAAGTGAGGATGATCTTTAGATCTATCATGTGTATTATGACATTGACCACGATGCAGAGGTCATACGTGTGACAAGGTTACAAAAACACCAAAAATCGAGGTTGACAAATGAGGTGTTTTTGTTTTTAAGAATCTTTTATTACTTCCTTTAAAAAAAAAAAAAATTCACAATGATCAAGGTAAAATACATAAACAAATATATTCACATGCAGTATAATTGCGCCAAATTACATAATATTAACAATAAGTAACCATAATATTTTACATGCATGTATTAAATAGTAAATTATGCAAAATCTGGAAGTCTTTGTAATAAAAAAGGGAAAAAATATAACAATGAAGAGTAAAATAGAAAAGGGACAAAATGAGAAGAAAAAAAGAGGAAACAAAAAGCACCCCCCCCCCCCCCCCCCCATTGTGTTCGTTGTTCCGCCTCAGATTTTAAAAACTAGAGCTCAGAATTTTCTTCATGAATTGATGTTATTAAGCACACTTACATGTAGGTTGACGATGATATATCGATTCACCACAAGTAGGGCATATCAAAAACATATTACCACAAAGTGATTTGAGAGGATAATGTACAGGCCTCATTGAGACCCCCCCCCCCCCCCCCCCCACCCTCCTCTCGGGAAGTTTAGTAAGGTTAAACGTATTCCCACGACAGCACGGGCATCTATTTCTGAAATTCTGAATACACTTTTGTTGACATGTGCGAGACATCCATAAGAATTGTGTTGCCTGTACTGTTTCGATCCTTGTTAAAGTACAACGGAGGTAGTTTTTGGATATGATCTCGTCGGGTGGGCCCAGAAGTACCTCAACAAAAATAAAAAGTCAACATTTATATAGCGCTTAATACAATGTTTCTAAGGGGCGGATCCAGGATTTGAAAGTAAACGGGGGTGCAAGCGGCAATTTTCTTAGATTAACTTGTACGTTCAGTGTGTGGTTTTCAAAAATAGAGGGAGTGCAAGAGGCGCCTACCCCCCCCCCCCCCCCCCCTCTCTCTCTCCCCCGCGCCTGGAACCGCCACTGACAAAATCATTTTTTAAGCGCTGAACTAGAAACTTGATTTATGAGAAATCAAAAGCTGAAGAAACTAGCAAACAATTATTAAACTCAAACAATGACAAACGCAGAAGAAAGTCAGAAGAAATATGTTATTTTTTTTTAAATCGTGAACGCTGAAGAAACAACTGCAAATTGATTGATTGAAAATTAAAAGAATATGGGATTCTTTCATCATTATTGGTAGGTTAGATAGAACCGTTAATGTAACTGTTATGCGTTGAGAATGCAATACAACATCCTGACGGAACAAATGAACCCAGTGGCTAAAATGATGTTACTAGCATTCAGGCGCGGTTTCAGAGTAATAAAAACAAAAAATTGAGGGGGAGGGGGCTAGGGGGCATGGAGGATTATAATGTATATTAGAATATATATGGAATTTAAATTGCACATTTATCGGCTAAAATTTTGTGGGGCTTGAGCGATTTCTTATTTTTCATTTATTTTTATTTTTTTATTTTTATTTATTTATTTATTTATTATTATTATTATTAGTTTTGTTTGGGGGGCCCTTCAGGCCCCAAAGTCCCCCCCCCCCTCCCTAGAATGGATTTACGGGTGCTTTTATCATTATAGGCAACTATTAGGCAGCAAATACCATGGCCTTCGGAAAAAAAAAGTTTGGTTCCCCCCCCCCCCCCCCCCTCCCCCCCCCCCCCCACCCCCCCCCCCCCCCACCCCTTAACCGCGCCTGAGTCTAGGATTTGATGTTAGTAGTGAGTTATGAAACTGAAAATGTTCTTTCGGGAATAAAACATGTGGCATATATGAAACATATAAAAAAAAAACATGAAGAGGAAACCAAACCAAACGCGGATGAAGGCGATGAGGAAGACGAAAGCAGGATGGAAATACACAGAAGTAAGTTATAATTTACATAAGGAGAATGAAAAGCATAAATATCTAACATGAATCGAACTTACTAATTTTCATTAGGTTGGATATCCCTGTAAGCAAAAGCTTATTTTCAAAGGGATCGTCCTACAATAAAAGAATATAAATATGGTATAAGAGAAATATGCGTTTGCCCGCGTTTAACCGCGTTTGACCGCATAAATCACGCGTTATAGGCCGGCACCCCGACTTTGACTATCCACCCATTCGGGAGAAAAAAATCTTGCCTTGAAGAAAATAAATAATAAAAAAGCAAAATATAAAGAAATCAGAACTTCTAATGATTTTCCTGACGACGCATATCGTTTCTGACTGACGGCGCTTGAATTAAAAAAGGTCTGAGAGTCTAGGATTTGATGTTAGTAGTGAGTTATGAAGCTGAAAATGTTCTTTTGGGGAAAAAACATGTGGCATATATGAAACATATAAATTCTCAAGGCCGTACGCAGCGGGGGGGGGGGGGGGGGGGGGGGCAGGGGGCAGTTGCCCCCCCCCCCCCCGAAATTTCAAAGTCATACTTTTTGTTTAATCGGGTTTTAGACTTCAAGTTATGGGTTCCTTTGAAAGCGATCATCTTGCCCCCCCCCCCCCCCCCCAGGAAAAAATTTCTGCGTACGGCCTTGCAAATTCTGAATACATTTTTGTTGACATGTGCGAGACATCCATGAGAATTGTGTTGCCTGTACTGTTTCGATCCTTGTTAAAGTACAACGGAGGTAGTTCAGGATCTCGTAGGATGGGCCCCAGAAGTACATCAACAAAAATAATAATAGTCAACATTTATATAGCGCTTAATACAATGTTCCTAAGGGGCGGATCCAGCATTTGAAAGTAAACGGGGGTGCAAGCGGCAATTTTTTTAGATTAACTTGTACGTTCAGTGTGTGGTTTTAAAAAATAGAGGGGCGCAAGAGGCGCCCACCCCCTCTCTCTCTCCCCCCGCGCCTGGAACCGCCACTGACAAAATCATTTTTTAAGCGCTGAACTAGAAACTGGATTTCATAGTGAGAAATCAAAAGCTGAAGAAACTAGTAAACAATTATTAAACTCAAACAATGGCAAACGCAAAAGAAAGTCAGAAGAAATATGTTATTTTTTTTAAATCGGGAAAAAAAACATGTGGCATATATGAAACATATAAAAAAAAACATGAAGAGGAAACCAAACGAAACGCGGATGAAGGCGATGAGGAAGACGAAAGCAGGATGGAAATACACAGAAGTAAAGTTATAATTTACATAAGGAGAATGAAAAGCATAAATATCTAACATGAATCGAACTTACTAATTTTCCATAGGTTGGATATCCCTTTAAGCAAAAGCTTATTTTCAAAGGGGTCGTCCTACAATAAAAGAATATAAATATGGCATAGGTCTAACATGAAAGCAAAATATAAAAGAAATCGGAACTTCTAATGATTTTCCTGACGACGCATATCGTTTCTGACGGCGCTTGAATAAAAAAAAAGGTCCAAAATAGCAAAATATAATGAAATCGGAACTTGTAATGATTTTCCCAACGACGCATATCGTTTCAGACTGACGGCGCTTGAATTAAAAAGGTACGAAAAAGAAGCAAAATATGAAGAAGTCGGAATTTCTAATGATTTTCCCAACGGCGCATATCGTTTGTGACTGACGGCGTTTGAATAAAAAAGGTCCGAAATAGAAGCAAAATATAAGGAAATCGGAACTTCTAATGATTTTCCGGACGACGCATATCGTTCTGCACAGACATCGTCGCAGAGGGCAGTAAACTGATTACGTATTACTTAAGACAAAAATAAAAAATGAGTGATTTGCCGACCGCGGAAAAACGCGTAAATTTGCGTGAGGTGTTCCGCGGATTAATGCGAGATCACGCAAGGAACGTTTACCGCGAACACCACTGTAGTTGCCCATAACCCTTCAGTGCCGATGGCACGTATACGTGCCCGATACTCTTTTTTCTGTTTCATCTATTTTGATTATTTAAAAATAACTTTATATTCATATATTTTCATATTGATGTGCTCCATTAAAACAAGTAAGAATTAAGCAAAGAACCGATAAGTGGATGAATGCTGAAATTATTTCGTTAATAAGACAAAGAAATATAGCTTTTAAAAGAATGAAAAAGGATTGTGGTAATTTAGAATTAGAAAAGAAATATAAACTTTTACGTAATTTAGTGCAAAGAAAAGTGAGACAGGCTAAAGATGAATACTTCCAAAATCAAATTGATGAGCATAAAAATGATTCTAAAAAGTTGTGGAAGAATCTGAAAGATTTAGGTTGTAAAAACAAACAAAAGAATGTTAAAGAGAATGTTATTAATATCCAAGGGGAGTTATGTCATGATAATATGAGGATAGCGAACGAATTTAACAATTATTTCACAACTGTGGCAGAAAAATTAGCTAGTAATCTGCCAGATAGCAACGCGAATGAATTTGGAACGGACAGTGTTAAATTACAAAAATATACGACACTAAGGGTGTGTCGAAAGGTTGTTTTCTTTTTTCTCCTGTCAAAGAAAAGTTTGTTTTAGATGAATTAAATAAGTTGAAAATATCAAAAAGTACCGGGCTTGATTTGGTACCTGCCAGATTTTTGAAGGATGGAGCTAAATATTTGTATAAACCTTTAACTTACATTATTAACTTATCTATCTCAACTTCCACCTTCCCTGATGAAATGAAAATTGCAGAAGTAACACCCCTTTATAAAAAGAAAGATAAAACTAATGTTAGCAATTATAGACCGATTAGCGTTTTAAGTATAGTCTCGAAGGTCCTAGAGAAATGTGTGTATGCCCAATTAGAGAACTATTTTCAAGAAAACAAAATAATATACGAATTTCAATCTGGTTTTAGAAATGGTTATTCCACTGAAACTTGTCTTATTCACCTGTTAGATTTTGTCAGGAACGAAATTTCCCAAGGACGTTTTGTCGGGATGGTTCTTCTTGACTTGCAAAAAGCCTTCGATACCTTTAACCATAATATACTGTTAAGTAAATTAGAAGTAATGGGTTTAAATTCTGCATGTGTGCAATGGTTTAGGTCTTACTTGACCAATCGTCATCAAGTTGTCTCGTTGCAAAATGTACTCTCCGATTCTATGCCCATAAGATGCGGAGTTCCCCAGGGGAGCATATTAGGTCCTATTCTTTTCATGTGCTACTTTAATGATATGTGTGTTTGTGTCAACGACAGTAAATGACTTTTATATGCGGATGATAGTGTGTTACTATATTCTGGTACTAATCCTAAGCTGATCGGGGAAAAACTTAGCTTAGAATTATCAAACTGTGTTAATTGGATGACAGCAAATAAGCTTAGCTTACATATTGGTAAAACCGAAAGTATTTTGTTTTGTTCGCGGGGTAGGCTGAAGTATACTGATGATTTCAATATAAGTTATAACAATCAACTCATTAAGAGACAGGATTCTGTGAAGTATTTAGGACTAAATATAGCTAGTGATCTTTCTTGCTCAAGTTTGGTTGACAGTATTGTCAAAAAAGCTAATGCTCGTCTAAAATTCTTGTATCGTTATCAAAATTGCATGAACTTAAAATCAAGACGCATTTTAAGTTTTTCCTTAATACAGTGTTTATTTGATTATGCTAATGCGGCATGGTACTGCAGTCTAGGCAAGGTGGATCAAAACAAGTTAAAAATAATTCAAAATAAGATTGTAAGATTTATCAATCACTTACCACCAAGAACACACATTGGGAAGAGTGAACTTGAAATAGCTGGTCTTCTTCATGTAAACCTTAGATCACAACAACTTTTAATTCACCATGTACATAAGATTTTTTACTCTAATGCAGATCACTATATTTCAAATAATTTTACTCGCTCTTCAAGTGTTCATGGGCATGACACTAGAAATAGTCAATTTAATTTCGTAGTGCCTAAGCGGAAAGGTAAAATTGGAAATTCCTTTTTTTTAACGGTATTCTTTTCTGGAATTCCCTCCCAAATCATGTCAAGTCAGTTGAGAATTTTTTACATTTTAAAAGGGTATTGAAGCATCATCTGAAAATGTGTCTACTCCATAACTATATTTCTCCTCTCCTTTTTGTAGCTCAGATGGTTTTTTCCTATATTATATGACTTATGTAACTAACATTTATTATCGATAGTTTCATTATGATTTTCTGTATATAGTTGTTTCCGTTGAGTAAGTCTTGTTTTCACATTTATGTAATCTTCGCCTACTTTATAAAAATGTTATGTTTTATTTTGCTACTTTAGTACATTCTTAATACTTGTCGTACGTGTACGAAAGTCTTGTAGCAGTACTAATGTGTTTTCTTAGTGTATTTTTTAATCAGTTATTTAGGTATAAGGACCCCATTGGAAATAAGCCATTTCGGCTTTCATGGGCTATCCTGTCATGGTACCTGGTTATGTTTGTATTGCAATATACCTGACGAATAAAATCAAATCAAATCAAATCATGTATTGATAACAAATTAAGCATTCAATAAACCATATAAAAAATATGGGTTTACATTAACATTTTTTGAGTAAAATCATATTTTTTCAAACACAGGGCATAACAATAGTCTAACATCCCTCCAGTGGCTCTTTCCTCTACAAATTTATCAAAGAGTCACTGCATATACCTACTAGTACACAATATTCCATAAGATCAGCTTTTCACTTCACAAAAAAGTCACATGAACTTTGAAGGAAAATATAATTTTCTCCACAGTGATTATCATCATTTTTCACATACAGACAAATGGATTGTCTTAATCCAAGAGTCACTAAATCCTTTGTAATGGGGAGATCCTCTCATTGTAGATTAAATCGACTACGGTGTTGTTGAATCAGTTCCTCCTTGGAAGGGTATGTGTGCTGACTGCTCAAAGAAGGTGGGGCAGCCTTCTGCTCTGGCGGTTCATTACAAAAGTCTGCGCTGTGTCTAAGATCAACTTATGCTGTAAGAGGTAACACAAAGAAGGTAAAGAAGGTGAATTGACGAAGAACGAGTGACAACCGATGTGCTCATCAAACCGAGATACGGCAATGATTTTATTCGATTTCTGTAACAAAACGGTAATAAAGGTATTATCATTTAGTTAATATTTCATGATCGATTCCAACACATTTGTGATCGATTACCTTGGTCAAAATTTTATTGGAATGGACAATATTTAATTTCCAAAATTAACTGGTTAAATCTTTAAATTCACCTTTTTTGCTTATACATACTTTCATATTTGTGAAAATATAAACATTTATAAACCATTTTATTGTCCATCCAATGTTTTAAATTTGCGATCAAAATAATATCACAATATAACGAGAAACAATGTTTACATTTCATTGAAACCTTTTTCATAATGCTCAATTTCCCACATACATGTATTTAGCAATATTAAACTGAGTTAGCTTTGAAACAACCCAAAATACAATAAAGCAAACATCCATTTGGAAACCCAAATATTACTTGGTCACTCAATCCTATTCATAATTCTTCATCCAAACTATTTACATGTTTAATTATTCACCAATCTAGTTAAATACAATATGTAAACTAAATATTTTCTTTATAAGTACATGTATACAGTTCTTGTTTTATCCATCCCAAATAATAGTGTAAAGAAACAACTAGTGTGTACCATTTAATAGTCAAGTTATTCATAGAGTACTACTGACTTAACCAAATCACAATTGTTTACCAAATTTTGTGTTTGACATATTAATATAAACCAAATAGAAATGTTCATTTCATATTACATTCAATTAATTAGTTAAAATATATTTGCCTCCACCACTATTTTCAAACAACTACTGAACATAACATTCAGGCACATGGTAACATGAGTTTTACCTATGTGGGACTACATTAAAATAATGTTCTCCAAAATACACCAAATCTACATCAAAACTTTGATTATTTGTTCAAAAACAAAATATAACACTTACTTCTATGACAAGCACATAAACTTCGCTGAAAATACCATTGGATACAAAGGATTGATGTGATGTGTAACCTGATCACATTTTCTGTACCTCCTGTCTCTAGGACAGTAAATCTGAGACTGACCCAAGCTTGTGTTGCCAATTTAACATTTTAAGATTAAAACATTTGTCAACAATCTTAAAAA
This sequence comes from Heliocidaris erythrogramma, assembly GCA_025617745.1. Classification (NCBI taxonomy): domain Eukaryota; kingdom Metazoa; phylum Echinodermata; class Echinoidea; order Camarodonta; family Echinometridae; genus Heliocidaris; species Heliocidaris erythrogramma. The sequence goes on along the minus strand of CM046857.1, from coordinate 31,225,402 downwards.
AAAAGATTTGTATTGCCAATTTGATTCATTTAATTAACTACTCATTTAACAATAATAATAATAATAATAATACCTGGCATTTATAAAGCGCCTTTTCCAAGTGCTGGCTCAAAGCGCTATATATCGATATATATTATTACCCCGGTCACTGGATTCTGGCACGCCCGCACACAGTGTATGCACATTCTCCACTCCCTGGGGAGCATTCCAGCCAGTCGCCTGTTAAGCGCACACGTGCTAAGCAAAGGACATTACCTTTCGCCATCCTACCGGGTACCCATTTAACACCTGGGTGGAGAGTGGCAAATGTAGATTAACGTCTTGCCAAAGGACGCTAGTGCTGCGGTGGGATTCGAACCCCGGACCTCGTGGTTCACAGTCCGGGGACTTATCCACTGATCCACAACACCTCTATAATATGATAAATTTCCAACAGAATTATTAGAATAAATTTGGCAACAGAATTAACAGTGGCTAGTGTTGCCAATTTGAGATTTTGGTTAAATTCTTGATTTTTGCAACAAATCTCAACATTCAAAATGTACTTTCTTCCTAAATTGTTAATTAACCATAGAAAGTAATATTTTAACCAAACAATAGATTACATGAAAAAACATACAAAACTACTTTAATTATGGGGTAAATAAAGCAGCAACCCCTTGGCCAAAAGTGTTGTAATTACAAAGATTTATTGCAAGGCGATGTTGAGCACATGATAACATTTGGCAAAAAAGGCTCAGTACGAAAGCTGGTTTTAACTAAAAAATCAACTAAATGATTGTCATATTGCATAGCTACTGCTGCATTATTCAAATGTGCTAATAAAATTAATTAAAAGCAGAACTTACAGAAGGTCTTTCCTTCCTTGACAGCTTTGACAGTTGCTTTTCCAGGCTTGAATTTTGGCTTGCTCACCTTGTAGCACTTATCCCCCTTCAATGTTGTGGCCTGCTTACGGTCACTATTTTCGTTGTAGTCCATAGCAGCGAGTTCAAGCCTGGGTACAAAGAGCATGAAAACTAGGATTTAGAACTCTGGAACCATTTTCTGGAATCATTTTCGAACCAAATTTGGAAAAATTTAATGAAATGTTAGTCCTAAAATTTGTTTCAAAAGGCTTCAAAATATGCACCAGAAAGCCTCAGAGAACCACAAAGCTTCCAGCAGGGCCCTCAAGCATTCTCTGCACTGGAGTCTGGGGCGGTATTCTGAAAACTATGTTATCCTTAAAGAAAAGTATGTTAATTGTAACAAATTAAAATTGCACGCAATAAACACTAATTAATGTAATCATTGTCATTGGTGCTTGCGCAGATGTCTCTGTTAACGTTGCGCGGACGTCACAGCTATCTGTGAGCAATGAATTATCCTGATAATTTGATTTGTTACGACAATTAACATTGTTTTACTAACATAAAAGTTAACAGTTTTCAGAATACTGCCCCTGGACTCCGGCCAAAATGGACTTTTCGCTTCGCACCTCAAGTTGTGATTTCATTTTCATTTGTGGACCACCGTGTGACATGACCACCCTCGTCCATACACGAAATAATTCAAACAGCATATTATCATGGGTGGATATGCTGGACTATACAGATTTATATAAGTAAAACTAAGTTCACGTTAGATCTATTTCATTTGTGCACAGTCAGTATGATGGGAGACAGACACTGACAGTGCAGTCATGGGCATGGCATGGACAGAAAAATCCGTCTGTTAATTTGGAGGAGTTTTATAACATTTTGATTTTTTAAATTATGAATTTGAACCTTGACTCTTGAGGCATGCTCTGCTTACCCTCGTTCTCTTCCTTTTCTCGGCGGCTGGCCTCTCACTCCTTTTTGCTTCAGTTACACCATGTACACCTTGGCATGAACTTTTGCTCTTAATTTTGGGTACTGCTTCTGGTTTGAGCCGTCTGCTCCACTTCATGTAGAAACTGGCATACAACCCGTCATCAAAATCGTCATCAAAATCGTCATCAAAGTGCTTACTACACACCACATTAGAGTCTAGAGTCACTCAGCCCCGTTCCAACTTGCTCTTGGTAGCTTCAATTTAGCCGTCCATATTCTCCTTAAATTCGGATCTTTGGGAAATACATGAAGACTTATGCTGTCCTGATTAGGATTGTTGCATCCCCCGACGATACATCTCGATGGCATTTTGAAAATAAACTATATATGTGACCCGGCACCACAAAACCACCAAAAGGTCGCAAGCAGTGATTTTGTACTACGGCCTAAATGGAAATTTGGGTTGAAAAAAATCAATTACGTGATTTTTGGTTTTTCTGAAAGATCAATCTTTTCTGTACCTTGTATCAAAATCTGGCAGCTTAAAACACAGTAGAAGATGTGTTTTTAACAGTTTTTCTATAAGAGTTTTTTTCGCACAGCTTCGGTTTCTTACAAATTCTTCCCCCTTTCTGTGTGATTTTCTTTTTTTTCATCGGTACCGCTCACCCTCGTAAAATCATTACAATATCAGGGTCTTAAATTACTTCAGTCTTCCCTAGTGATTTTTATACTGACAGAAAGAAGAAACTCTCAGCAATCTCATAATAATGATATAAAATTATATTAATAGTCGCGAAAGCAAATTATATTGTTTTTTTCATGTGAGCAAGAAAAGAGTGAGTACAGTGCAAATAAATTGCAAGTGTGATTCTGACCAAAAATGACCAAAACAATAGAGAAAACGGGCTTTAAAGAAGCGTGACCATTTAAGAGCACCTAATCTGTGTCCTATTATTTGTCGCACAAAAGGTTGAGTCAAAATCCGAAGTATACACTATGAAGTACTCCTTGGAATGGGTTGAAACTTTCCATACCTTTAAAATAGATTTCTTTCCTTCTGTAGATTTTGAATATCAGGCAATACAAACATTTTGAGTTATACCAGAAAAGCGATGTGAAGTACGATCCCAATAAGCTCAACTCACAAAGTTTGAATGTCCATGAAAAAATGGTCATTTTGAATGAGAGTAAAAAGATATTTCAATATGGTATTTTACTCTGAATTTTATCAGATGGTAGATTATTATCTATACTTTCAGAAAATACCAAAAACTTAAAATATATATTTCCACCCCCCAAAAACTTTTTCAGCCGTTTAATTATAGAACTGCCATTGCGACTTATTGGTCGTTTTGTGGTGGAGGGTCACATATACGTTTTGTATTTAAAAATTACAAGATTATTCCTGCAAGCAAAAAAATTGTATGCATTTCTGCTATAAAGCAAATTGCAAGTTTATTCATTTGAGCTACAAAAGAGTTATAAGTAGGTCTACAGTACAAAGTAAATTCCATAGGTGATTTTCATGTGAGCAAGAAAAGAGCAGGCCCTATTCAAGTTCACTATATAGGCTAAATTGCAAGTTCACTGTGATAAAAGCAGTGACAAATCGGTATTATATAACAGGGAACAAAGAAAGACACCCCAATAAGCCACTTCGGAGATGCAATCTGAGCATGAGCAGATAAAGGTCATCTGTACCAAATTCTAAAACCCACTGACACTAATATTCGATATGTGCTCATGAATGTCATGTAATCATTATTCAATTATGCACTAATGGTGCATTCCATGATATCCAGGTGGAAGTATTCTTTTTAAAGGGGGAAACAAAAGCTATTCATGAGGCACCTCTATCACTCCCAGAGTTATTTTTCTGAAGTGCACATAAAGGGACCCTCCATGTCTAAAATATCTGTGGATATTTGGGGTCATTTGTACCATGCGCTAACCATGAACTGGCTTATAGGGTGAATAGGGGTGAATAGGCATTGTCTAGTGCAGGTGGGCTTAAGCCCCCAAATTAAACTCTTGGTAATACAATGAATAGACTATGTTTAAAGTAGCTATTCAAAGAAAATCACAAATATGGCAATTAATGTATCACTAGAAACTGGGAAGCTTACAGATGGCAATCGTATAAGTTTTATGTCAACTGCGTATCTGATGATTATAAAAACAACACAAATAAAAGCTCTTCTCAGCATCTGGAATATCCGAGGATTCGCCAGAAATATAGCGATGTTTTGATGTCGTCACACTCGGGATCGATCCTGCTTAAGCAGACGACGTCCTATAATGAATGAACGTAATTGCAATGCAATTATTTATCAAATTATAAAGAGTTTGGTGTATTTAAACATGACCTTATTTCACACCATTATAAAGGGAAAGTGAAACTGATTCTGATAGCTAAAACCGTTTGATTGTAAATACACAGGAGAAGGGTCAATGATCAATGAAATAAACCCCACTTTCAAATTGAAAAGCCCTCCGAATAATAGCAGGATGGTATTCGTTCCCTCTTGAAACGCCGAACATGCCCCGGTGCAAGCAGCTGAAAATACAATGGCGTCTTATTTTGTTTACAAGTGACTGATTCCTTTATTTTTTTAACGCTGCATTTTTCATCAAAATAATACCATACACGAAGTTAAGAGTGAGGCAACAGACTAACATTAAGACTGACGCTAGTGAAGGAAGAGAAATAAGTGAAGAGGAGATGACAAAATAGGCTCTGAAAAATGTGTAAGATGTTATGGGACATCGTCTGCTTAGACAGGACTGGTCCATGGTGTGTCGTCACATATCTCAGCAGCGTTCGAGGAGCTCTTCAGCTGCTATATCGGGGCCTGTATTTTACCGTTTTATAATTGATAATAATCATTACTTCAAATGTTTCCAAGCGTTGAATTTGGATAACCTTGTTTAATTTATGCCATCTATGCAATAATAAGTATTAAGCCAATATTTAAAATCATTAACGTTCTACTTTAACACTCCTGCTAAATTTCAACTAAATCTGACAACGCCTTCATAGTGGTTACTATGGTCTTTTGATTCACTCTCTATTGATTTTCTCTGATGTTTTCTTCCTCCGCACGTTTGAATAGGCCCAAACTTTAGAGCTTGTTTCCTCAGTAACTAATACCAGCAAACTCTCTTACTAGCTCCTTTTATTCGCTAAATTAAAAGGGTTAGGAACCTTCAAATTTGACAATTTATATATCATTTTAAAGTTGAGACTCTGTTCTTTCCAAATATGATGAAATCAGAAAAATCAATTTTTGCGACTTTTTGGCGGTTTTGTGGTGCCGGGTCACATATTTGCAAACTTGCTGAAAGACTTCAGAAACTTTTCGGCAACAAAAGAAACTTGATACGCGCTATAGCACGTAAACACAATAGAGCTGAAACTTCGCACACAATATGCTCGCTATCGGCATGTTCTGGCGATGATGTAGGGTCACGTGATTTGCGAGTTCACAGAGTTTGGGGCAGTTTTTGGGAGGCGGGGCTTAGTAGCGTGGGAAAACATATAATTAATGAATGAAAAGCACTGTAATTAATTAATCTGTGATCGAAAAATAAATAAAATCACGTCATATTGAAGATAGGAGTATTTTTTACATGATGAAAACAAGAAACACTTTGATTGCATGGGACCTTTAAATGTACGTGAAAGGAGCATCATCATGCATTCTTTTATATCTACCACACACATCGATGACTTTTATTACTGTTTGCAGAGGTTTATTACTGTACTTTCATTCACAAACTAAACAAAAATGTATTTTATCAGATTCATGTCATTTGGTAATTCATTGGACAGGGAAGGCCTACTAAGAGGGAAGGATTGTAATATCGTTCATATTCCCCAATGCAATCGTACAGTGAGTCTGTGATCCTTTTACATGAAGACAAATTTATTTGTTTCAGAGTCAGAGGTATTTCGATTTCAAATATAAGATATGTCATGTCTAATTTAGTCACATGGTAACCTTAAATACCATGTCTGTTTGTTCATTAGCCAATCTTTTCTCTTTTGCGGTGGCAAATAAAAATCAATTATCAGAAACATCAAGATTAATCAAGACAAGAAAAAGGGAGAGTAAAAATCTCATTCGTGACTATAAAAACACCTAGGAATGAGTAGAACGCTTTGCCAATGATCGGCTGTATTTTTCATTTGATTTCCTGGCTGCAATGCAGCTCCTTTTACCAGACATGCCAACTAGTACGGATTCCTCACTCAGTTTCGCTCCTATTACACTTGATAAGGGGGTACCAACATCTATGGATGTCTGGAATTAATTTGGAACACAACATTACCATAATGCATCGCACCTGTCTACTCGAACAACCTTTTGTTATCCACTGGCATTAACTATTTATGGCTATGGGTTACAAGAACTGTTCTAAATTTTTGCCTGTGATACACAATGCCATACCCCCTTATCAACCGTAAAAGGTGAGGAATACGATTTTAGGTTGGCAGCACTGTTTTACAGTGACTGTTATCCAAGCAAAAATTTTTATCTAAGTGAGGGCGCCCTTCATAGATATTATTTTAAAAATCATTTGATGTGCATATAAACAGGCCCTGTAAGTGATGTGATATGATCTCGATAATTTTATCTGACAACAAATTCATGCTTCCTATGAAATTATATAACCAAAAAAAATTGTTTATATCATATTGGATGGCGGACATTTTGGATTTTTGCATTTTACTCGACCACCTTAAAAAATTTGCGAGGGCTCCTAGACTAATATTGATAAGTAGGGCAAAAGGAGTGTTCATGCCAAATTTGGTGCTTTTGTCCGCTCTGTCACGAAAATTTCCTTAAATGACCCCACTATATATTTACTGCAATAAATCGTATATACCTACCTATTATGCCAGTAGTCTTGACTACGGGACCCCTTCGAGAATTTAACACAAATGAGCCACAATATTGTGCGCACCCCCCGTAATCCTATTGTTCCCCTTCGCCACTCACGCGCGTCAACACGCAACGGCCATCTTCCTCTTTCTTGCTCGCCCCCGACGAGTTAGGATGTCGAGTTACGGCGCTCCTGAAATCAGGTCTTTTTGTATCTTTTCAGCGCGCTTTTTCGCATCGTAAAAGCACTTTTCGGTACTTATATTCGTCTAGATTATAGTACTCTTGTGTTTTGTTAGTCACTTTTGCCGATTGAAAGGGATTTTGATTCCTTTTTCTTGGCAATTATTTTTCACTTTTACGGTTAGCCCCACGTAGTTATATCTGTGTGTTTATGGGTGTTTCCGTTTGGCACCGAGCCTTTGGGTTCGGTGTTTGTTGTCACGGTTTTGCTGTGAAATTTGTTGTAGCGTATCTCCAAATTTATTATTATTATTACCTGCACTCAGTCAAAGTATTTTGGTATATTTGTCTGTTTTATTGCAGTGTTATGAGTTCAGAAGAAGAAGCAGCTAGGTCGCGGAGACCTGCTTCTTCCGAAGAGTCGTCTAGCAAGACGACTCGGTAATACTTCGGTACATGGGGGAAGGAGGAGGGCTGCAGGTAAGTTGCCCAGTGGTGTTTCCCTGCAGGGTTTGCCAGCCTCGGAGCTTGCGGCTTCAGGGCGGGTGGCGTTAGTTGAGCTTGGGACGTCAACTCCGAAGCCCACGGCTTCGGGGTGGGTGGTGTCAGGTTCTAGTGGTTTGGATATCACAAATCCAATCCCCCGGTCGTTCAGACCAGAGGGGGGGACGTCTGTTTCCCGCGCGGTAGCGATGACTCGCTTAAATCCGTTAGGGGAGACGCGTGCCACTACTGCAGGGCAGCTCACGGGCACCGCCCATGTTGGTCTGGGTTCTCATACCCTAGCCCCCGGCCGATCCCAAGTGGGGGAACGAGTACTTCCCGGGCTGTCTATATTGCCAGCTGATGGGAATGCTCGAGCTAACAATTATGGGCGCTTTACGGAGCGCCCATAAGTGCGGTCACCGGAGCGAGCGATTACTTCCGGTCTGACCTGAGGTCACCTGAGTGCGCGATTACTAGTGCTCTCCTATTGTCGCCCACGGGCGGAACAATAAAGAGTTCACATGCCATTAGTAGTCGGTGGGCGAATACTGGGACCTTGTCCCAGTCTGCCCTCGCACCTGGTTATTGAATAGCCCCGGCCGACGCCGTATGGGGGAACGAGTGCTACCCGGGCTGTTGCTTTGCCAGCTGATGGGAAGACTGGAGCCCATGTTTATGGGCGCTCTACGGAGCAACAGGTGTGGTCACCTGAGTGCGCGACTACTAGTGCTCTCCTATTGCCACTCTCTAGTGGTACAATAGCGGGTTCACAGGCCTTTAGTAGTCGGTGGGCAAATACCGGGTCATCCCGGTCCGCCCTCGCATTGGGCGCCTTGAGCGCCGGCCCATGGCTGTTGCATCTTCTTGCTCAGCCGATATGGGTAATTTGTGCGCGTCTTTGGGTTCATACCCTCAGCGCACTTTTCCCTTATAGGGAGGTGAGCGTCCCTCAGTGGAGGGTTCGGTTCGTGTTTCTGAAGCGGCTTCGGGGATCCGAACGAAACCGAATGAACGCTCTAAAAGGCGGTGTTTGGCTTAGGCTCTTGTTGAGCCAGTCAAAAAGAAGCCTTAGAAAGGGGCTAATAGAGGAAAGGCTTTGACTGCCTCTTGCCCGTTGGGTTTGGCTAACCCACCGGCCTTTCAAGCTGAGATGTTCGGCATGATGCGGGCTTTTGCCCAGACTTGTACCGGGCACCACATCCCCTGCTTTTGTCCCTTTTGTAGGGTCGGACATTGAGACTAATCAGCCTTTTATGGTTGATTCTTCTGTGTCTGTGACGGGATCACATGCGCCTCCTATTCTCGCAGCCCTCGGGGCTCCGCCGGGTGAGGAGACTTATGGTGGTCCATGGGAGGATCCGACTGTTTCGGCCTTTGTTCGTGATCCTTTGTCACAATCAATTCAGGCGGAACCAGATTTAGAGGCGGCCTCTCAAGCTTCGGTTTCCGAATCGCTGGGGCAGACAGAGCCTCAGTCGCTCTCCCTTTGTGGGGTAGAAGCGATTGCTTTGTTGTCCTAATTTCTCCCTGACTTTCAGTCAGCCCGCGCGCAGGGTTCGACTTCGCGTTGGTTCAGGCAGCAGGATTCCTCCGAGGGTATTTCGCTTGCGGAGGATTTCAAGCTGGAGTATGACCGCATTGAAGCGGCGCTTCTTATTAAGCGTCCTGTTTAGTTTGCAGTGGTCACAGTTTTCCACTGTAACTGCCTCGGTCATGTACCGTCGCAGAGTCTTGGTTCTTACGGCCCTTTGGGTTAAGGAGTCGGACATCGCACTGCTTCTCCGGGATGTTCCGTCTCGGGGTCCTTCGCTTTTTGGCTGTCAATTTGCTACGGTTTTTCAAAGAGAAATTGATGCGCGAAAACAGGTCTCTGTCTTGTTTCGCGCTCACCCTAAGCCTCTGTCCGCGACTTGGTAGGTGGCTGTCTTCGTTCCTTTCTCCCCACTTGGGAGGCCATCCGGAGATGCTTTTGTTCCGGGGATTCTTCATAGATCTGTCCGCCCCGCTCCCCGGAGGGGCTATAGGAACTCGGTCACCTCACATGTCTGCCCTCGCTCGTTCTCATGCCTCATGGGAGATCGAATCTCTGTTGAAAAAGAGGGCTATAGAAAGGGTAAGAGACTGGCTGTTTTTTTTCCCTTTCTCCGACTTTTGTTATTCCCAAGCGCTCAGGAAAACTTCGTTTGATACTGAACTTGAAAAGAATAAACAAATTCATTCCTTCAGTACATTTTCGGATGGAGACTCTCGCCTCCATTCTCCCGTTGATCAAGAGGAAGGACTACGCGGTCTCGATAGTTTTCAAAGATGCGTATATTTCCATATTCTTCTGGGGTTTTCCTTCCTCTCAGAGACTTTTCGCTTTCGCGCTCTTCCCTTCGGGCTGCGCCCAGCCCCTCGGGTTTTTACTCAGGTTGTAGCCGTGCTGGCAGCATCACTGTGGCGATGCGGCTTTCGGCTATTTTGTTACCTGGACGATTGGCTTCTCCTAGCGGAGTCGCGCGATCTTTTGTTAGACAAGACTCGTTTGCTCGTCAATCTTACTCAAAACTTGTGTTTTTCCTAATAAATTGGGAAAAGAGTTAGTTCCTACTCGCAGCCCAGTTTTTTCTGGGGGCTGTGTTAGACATTCGGAATCAGTTGGCTCGGCCCAGTCGAGACAGGATTCTCACCATTGTCTCGGCGGCTCGCAAGCTTATGCTGGCCAGAAAGGTCAAGGCCTGACAGTGGCCTCAGTTCTTGGGATATCTAGCCAGTCTAGTCGATGTTCTGGAGGATTGCCGGCTCCTTATGAGACCGTTTCAAAGACATCTCCTCAGGCTTTCGAGCCGGGCTAGGATTCTCTGTTGGTCTGGATTCCAGTACCAATAAGAATCAAGTCTCTTCTCTCTCGTTGGACGAACGAGGAGTTTCTCGCGCGAAGCAAGTCCTTCCGTACCCCTCTTCCGTCGATCTCGTTTTCGACGGACGCCTCTCGGTTGGGGTGGGAAGGATATTGCAAAGGCAGCACGGTTTTGGGACTCTTCCCCATATCAATGTCCTGGAGTTTATGGCAGTTCTATTAGTCCTGCTTCATTTCAGAAGTCGACTTCTCAGTCGTTCAGTTCTGATCCTCACGGACAATGTCACTGTGGCGGGTTATATCAATCGGCAGGGAGGCACTCGTTCTGCTACCCTGAATGCCCTAGCAGCACAGCTATGGAGGTGGTGTCGTCGCATGGCGATTACACCCGTGGCCTCTTTCATCCCCGGTCAGGAAACCTCATTGCGGATTTTCTGTCTCGGGGCAGGTGTCTTCCATCAGAATGGATGCTCCATCCAGAGGTCTTTTGCCGCATTCGCAGTTGCTTGGGTCCACTGGAAGTGGATCTTTTTGCGTCGGTTCTAAACCACCAACTTCCGAAATATTGCTCCTGTGCGCGCGATCGGGGAGCTTGGGCTCTCGATGCTTTCTCTCTCAGTTGGGAGAATCTTCGAGGGTTTGCCTTTCCTCCCTTCCAGCTGATTCCGCGAGTCTTGCGGAAGATCAGGGAAGATCGGGCTCGGGTGCTTGTGATAGCTCCCTTTTGGCCCAGGAGGAGTTGGTTTCCGGAGCTAATGAGCCTTCTGGTGGCTCAACCGTTCCTTCTTCCGTTAAGAGCGGATCTGGTGTTGCAGCGGATCTGGTGTTGCAGCCCCTCTCGGGGATTCTTCACCACAATCCAGAGTCCCTTCATTTGACTGCTTGGCCCCTGTCGGGGAATCTGCAAGACAGTCGGGTCTCTCTGATAGAGCCGCGGATTTCTTAATGTGCAGTCGTAGAGTTTCTACTAGGGAAATTTATAATTCCTGTCTCTCTGTCTTTTTCCTTTGGTGTAAAGAGCAAAATCAAACCCCGTCTAAGGCTCATATTGGTTCAATTGCGGATTTTCTAATCTCGCTATTTGACAAAGGGAGATCCATCTCTACTATCCGAGGCTACCGTTCGGCGATCGGGGCCATTCATTCAGGTTTCTCAGATGGTTCAGGGACTTCTAATTCCCCGCTATTTGAGTGGTTTGATTCGGTCGTTCTTTCTGAAACGTCCTCGTTCTAAGTTAGTCCCGTCTTGGAGTCTGCCTAAGGTCTTGAAGCCCTTGCGAAGCCTCCTTTTGAGCCGTTAGGTGAAGCTTCGCTTCACCATCTTACAGTTAAGACGCTCTTTTTGGTAGCCATTGCCTCTGGGCAGAGGCGCAGTACTCTTCATGCCCTCTGTCTTACTCCTGGTCATGTTCGCTGGGAGAGAAAAGGTCTTAGATTGATTCCTAAGGCTTCTTTTATTACCAAGAATCAAACGGCTTCCTCTGGCCTTGTTGAGATTTTTCTTTGTCCACTTTCTCCATTTTCGTCAGTACGCGAGGACAAAGTTTGGTGTCCTGTTAGAGCTCTCAAATGGTATATTGATAAGACTAAGTCCTATCGTAAGGATGATCAGTTGTTCCTGATCACTCGAGAGCCTTTTCTCCTGCTTCTCTTGATTCCATTTCTAGATGGATTGTCGAGGCTATTAGGGCTGCTGGCACAGAGGCTCTTTTATCTGACAGTAAGCCTCATGCTCATGACACTCGTAGTGTCAGCACTTCCTGGGCTCTGTTTCAAGGTGTGGCGCTTGATGATTTTTTGAAGGCTGCTTATTGGCGTTTGTCCAATTCCTTCATTTCTTGCTACCTTAGGGATGTCCCTGCAGGTGAGGCTATTTTTGCGTCAGCCACCTTGAAGGCCGCTGTGTCTTCTTTGTAATCCTATTCCCTTCTGCTTGAAACATGCCTCCCGGTCTTTGAGTTGGCGCTGGTCTGGCATAATAGGTAGGTATATATGATTTATTGCAGTAAATTTGTAAAATCAGCACTGATTTTCTTATTTACTATATAAATCTATATACCTACCTATGACCCTCCCTCCTTCCCCTCACCTTGCAAGCAACATGTTTCTACTTGGTTGCTCGCAAAAGAGGAAGATGGCCGTTGCGTGTTGACGCGCGTGATTGGCGAAGGGGAACAAAAGGATTACGGGGGGTGCGCACAATATTGTGGCTCATTTGTGTTAAATTCTCGAAGGGGTCCCGTAGTCAAGACTACTGGCATAATAGGTAGGTATATAGATTTATATAGTAAATAAGAAAATCAGTGCTGATTTTACAACTCTCTATCATTTTCCCACTGTCTATGAGTCTCTCATTTTTCCCACTGGCTGTTTCTCACTCTCTCATATTTCCACTGTTTCTCTCTCTCTCTCTTTCTCTCTCATTTTCCCCTCTGCCTGTCTCTTAACTCATTTTTCCCACCACTGTTTCCCACTCTATCCTTCTCTCTCTCTCTCTCTCTCTTTCAACATTCCACTATATAAGATTGAGCAACCTTTAATTGAAGAACTACAAACAATTGTAGGGTAAGGGTACATGTACTTACACATTTATTTTTGACTTAATACATGTAATGATAACATTTCTATGTTACATTAATTGTCTCTTGACTTCTTTTCCTTTCTAATTTTCTATAGTTAGATTTTGCTTTCACTCCGCAATGATATTCAAGTTCTTCCCCCAGTTTAACCCAGGATGCTAATAAACTTGAACCTCCTATCTACTAGTACATCTAAAGAGAAGTCTACAATGAATCAATTGTTCAAATATATTTCATCAATAAACTACTTGCCTTTCAGTGTGAGTGGGTACTTGGGCTGTACATAGGAGTAGGACCCCCCCCCCCCCCCATATGGTGCCACGGGTAATATTTGCTAGTATTCTATAATAGTGAGAAAACTTGAGGTTGCTTTTGCGAAGTGCGAATATAGATTTGTAAGTAACAGGATACCATAATTGACAAATAATGAAATAAAGGTATTGTGGCGACCCTCACCTTCACCACCGACCTCTACGTCGGGCTTTGGCATCTGAATTTCTTGGTCAGATGACATTTTATATTAATTTTCTTTAATTTGTTTCCGAGCGGTCCAAAAGGTTTATTAAATCAAATATATTCGAAAAGGGAGGGTGGCCAATTATCTAACGGTTCTTTTCATCAAAATATATGACTATATGGTAGAGGTAAACAGGAATAAGAACACAATTGTTTATTGACTCAGATTTAAGTTTCCAGACAAAAGAAAAATGGTCAACGTTTATTTATAAATTTTACAAATACATCAAATCAATTATCGCCACTGTTACAATGTCAAGTACTTATGTTTCCAGTCATTTATAAGACACAACTGGTATTAAATATTTAATCTAATTAATTATAATTCAGTAATTTATAAAGACATAACTGAAATTAATTTATATTACAATTAACATATTAGCTATACGATTTTGTAAGGGCAAGGGGGGGGGGGGTACTTGGAAATTTAAATTATCATCTATTCTTTCATAATCAATGTAGACCAAGGCAGGGTAGCATCAATTCATTTCCAGCATCTACTTCTTTGTTAATCCAGCATCTCATACCTTGGACATCATTCCTCTTCGTCTTAGGCGAGTACAGCAAAGCCCACTGTACATCTTCTGACTCCCCAAGTCGCTCTGCCAAAGCCCCCCCTCGACACGCAACTTTATACCTATTTATCAACATATTGATGACGTCGGGGAAAGCCGACGCGAAGCGACAGCCGACGCGAAGCGACCAAGAGCGCTCACACAAATCGGCGCGGAATGTAAGCAATTTCAATTTGTGCTAGATTGCCAACAAATTTCCTTATTTCCAATAAACGAAATTCTTATCCAAAAATAGACTATACCAATCTGGAGGAGTGTTACATTTTGCATGAAGTGATATAAATCATTTCACAATCCGAATCTTATTAGTGTGTTTGAAACCAAAAACAATCACAAAAATCCGCCCTCGCAAGATCTGTGTGCATTCTCTTGATGCTCGCTCGGTGAATCCGTGAGACGACACAATTTTATAAAACCACGAGATTAAATTGCTTATTGTGCAACCAATTCATTACAAATACCCAAACGGAATATCGGTTGCATTGGACATATATAATTTGCATTGCATAAACAGTAATTCATTCTTTTTTATGCTATATAAATTAGAAAGAATGAAAGAAAACATCTTAGATCAAGAATCTAAGGATCGCTGCGCTGTATGTTAATAAGCCTGAAATTCGCGACCAAGGATCTTACATTCCAAAAGCGCTGAAATTCGCGTCGAAATACTGCGCGTAATTTAGCGTTTTGTAAACAACAATTGAATTCGCATTGTTATTATTATTATTATTATTATTATTATTATGCTGAAGCCTACAGCAACGGAGAATGGTCGTTGGTAGTTCCAGCTTCTTTCAACACAATATTAGAGAATAATTCTACGAACCTTGTTCGGCATCCTGACCTGGTGATGATTTTTGAGCAAAGATCACGAGCAGCAATTTATCGTGTGAAAGTGTTAAAGTGTTAAATACAGTAGCCGTAAAGAGACAAATATATTACAAAAATAGGCTTAAGAATTAGAACCTTAGTCTAATTACGAGGATCGTTACAGTATTGTATTAAACATTTTTTAATGTTTATTCATCAAAAATACATGAAGATATAAATTGTCATCATTCACTTGGGTCTGTTTTATCTTCAATGCCCTTTCTATGGAAGATGGATGTTGGGACAAATAATATTAATGTAATTTACTTGTTAGGTGGTCAAGACGCCGGAAGAACATAATGTACATTGTACATTTGTACAATGTTTAAATATTAACATTGATAAAAACTATTCAATAAAGGGAAGTGCTTGGATATCAGGAAATAAATTTTCTCTAAGTTTGCGTTGATCATTTATTCACTATCGATAGACTGATTAAAAGCTGACTTGTGATGGCGTTCTAAAAAGATATGACAGGTTTGGAGTAGCGACAAGTCACTTCACTTGTCAGGGAAGTTGTCGCTGGTCTTGGCAAAGACGGCTTTGTGAATCACTTAGGGGACAAGATGAGATGTCACTGATCTTGTCGTTATGATGGCTTGATGAAACGTCTCCCAGACCCCCTGAAAAAAGGGACACCAAAGTGCCTTTTGACAAAGCTTTGACCCCCAAAATGGTCTGAATGTACATGTAAAATAATTATCACATAATAGTAAATTTCAGCATGGCAGTTACATGCCACAGATACATTGCAAGCTTCCTTATTATGCCTTGTCAAACAGGTGAAGCTAGTCAATGGATGTGTTAATACAATCCTGACAATATTTTTGGGCTACTTTTGAGAAAACAATGCATTTTTCATAATTTAATAACTTACTAATGAAATCGTCATTTGACACAAAATGCACAAAAATTATAGGACAACTACCACCTGGACAATTACCCCCAGGACAATTACCCCCAGGACGATATCCGTCCATTACAATTACCTCCAGGACAATTACAGGTTGGGGGAAGGGGTAAAATTCCTGGGGGGGGGGGGGGTAATCTTACCTAGGGGGATAATTGTCCGGGGGGGGGGGTAGTTGTCCGGATATGGACAAAAAATGTGCATAATAGCATTTCATCAAGACCACACAAACTGCATGTAACCTGAAAACTCCTTTCATAACCTTCAGTTATACAAGATATACAGCATTCCCCCCCCCCCCCATTTAACAAATATATTTTATATTAGCTTACAGTGTATCTTCTGTTTTTAATTTTTCATTTCTGCCTGGTTCATTCATTACATTTTTAATGATTTTAATATTGTGTAGTGAAGATGAAATTTTGACCATCATGTCCCACTTTTGTGTCGCATTATTGTACTGTTCGTAATATTCTAAAGATATCAGGGAATTGTGACTGATGTAGGGACCATGTCAACCAAATTTCTCTTTTTAGGAACCAACCTCGCCAACGGAGCAACCACACATCCAGCAATGCTCATCTAACACGATACCTAACTCAAGCGAAGAGAAATCCAAGAAATCATCAGATAATGACATGGTAAAGGAGAAAGAGAAACCAGTGGAGAAGCAGAAAGTCAGCAAGACTAATACATTAATATGGGGCAACTGCAGTAAGAAGTGAGTTTAGTAATACTTGTTTAAGTGTTGTGATCCCTTTTGGGGGTAGTTTGGGGGTAGTTTGGAGGTTTTGATCCCTGTTGGAAAATATATCATATCTTGTCCTAGATCTGGCTCGACCTCCTATCATAAAGTTTTGTTATAAATATGATGTGAAGATCTCAGGGACTAGTTCTAAGCCTGTCTATTTTTCCTGTTGTGATATTTTGTTGAGATCTGGTGTGAAGATCTCAGGGACTACTTATAAACCTGTCTCTTTGTCCTATCCATCCTTCTCGTCAGTACATACCACCCTCGGTGCTGATGCCAAGGGTGAGGAATTTCAGAAAATAAATATTGTTCGTAGATTTTCCCTACAAAGGTACCAATCAGTGTAATAGATCAGTCAATGCCTACTTTCAATCTCCAAAGTTGTTTTGGTCCTCCCAAACCACCTCCCTTGGATGTCATAAGGCCATATTTCACTCAGTATGGACCAATAAATGTGTCAATGCATACTTTCAACCTGCAAAATTGCTTTGGTCCTCTCAGATCACCCTCATTAGTCTGTGGGTCACCGTAGTCCCCCCTCCCCCTTAGGCACAATTTTTAGTAATTTTGTCCTGGTAGCTAGGACCCTTGTCTATAAAAATCTGCCTGTTTACCGTGGCATGTGTGGCCACCAAGTCTGTTGCCATGGTAACGCATCAAAGAAATATTGGGATTTTATAAAATACAATAAGTCAGAAATCAGAAAAATGAATGATAAGCATATAATATATGTATTTTTAGCTGAAATGGAAATTTGGGTTGAGAAAATTGATTTTGGGACTTTTGGTGTTTCTGAAAGATACAGTCAACCTCGCTTAAGTCGACGTCGCATGTGTCGAATAGTCCCTGAAGTCGATGAAAATAAGAAGTCCCAATTAATCCTCATAGACTTACGTGTGTTAATCCTTTGTAAAAGTTGACTTTTGTAGGTCGAATAATCGCCTAAATCGATCAAATTCTCAGAACAATAACTTTAAATATATACCGCACAAGTCGAACTAGACGGCGATGTGAAATCAATCGTTGTCGAAACTGCCACACGCCGATTTTGTTCACAAAAAATCCCAGACTTGCTGGCGCGATCTCCGCGTCCTCCTCGCACACTCTCTCGCGCTTTCATGTGAAAAACAAAATGTAACATGTTAGTCATGTTTGCACGGCTGGCCGGCCGCCCTATACCTGCATGCACTACCATGGAGGTAATAAACTGCACTGCATGCAGTTTATTACCTCCATGGCCATGTGCATATAAAGGGATGTAAGGGAGGATTTAATAGAAAGATTACATGAGAACTTACCGTTTGAAATTTAATCGTTATTTTAAGAGTAATTTTGTAGGGAGAGATTACATGATAGCCCGTAATGCGCATGCGCGGTCAATCTTTGCAGCACAAATGTGCCTACAGTTCAAAGCAAGAGAAAGATTTAGTTAATGAAAACTTACCGAAGATTAAGAATAAGGAAGGGAGAGGCGGGCATGTAATCTCTCCCTACAAAATTGCTCTTAAAATAACGATTAAATTTCAAACGGTAAGTTCTCATTTAATCTTTCTATTTTACTACGTAATTTTCCCGTGAGAAATTACATGATATTTTGTAGCTCTGTAGGTACATTTGTCCACCCATGAAAAACTTTGGCTTTGGGTACACAAAATAATGCTAACCTGACTTCAGAAGAAGTTCACTGCAACTCAAATAAGGGGGAATGTATTCCCCATAATCTATAGTTCCCTGCACTAACACAGTTTCTATTCAAAAATTCTTGCTCTATGACAAGTCTCAGTATACATAGAGAAGACTCTAAGAGCGATAAGTGTTCAGTCTAAAAAAGACACTGATTTTTAAGTTTGCCCTCCTAACACTGCTTGCGTGAAGCATTTAGTTTCAGTGTTAAGAGGTTTATGATAGAACTTCCTAAAAGTATATTCGCTATACCAGCCTGCTTCGCTGAGAATCTGAGAAACTGGAATTTCAGACCTCTGTGCAGCTGAGGTAGATGCAGCCCTAGTCGAATGGGACTTGTAAATGTCAGTGTTGATTCCAGCTAAGGACAATGAAGTCTCAATCTATATGGATATACAGTCGAACCTGTCTATTAAGGCCACCCAAGGGAAACAGAAAAAGTGGCCACTGTAGACTGGTGGCCTTTATAGACAGGTTCTAAAGCACGTATTTCTTGCTACAGGGAGGCAATATAAGTGACCACTATAGACAGGTGACCGCTATAGACAGGTGGCCACTAAGACAGGTTTGACTGTAGTTTGCTTACTGACACGCTTGTGTGGTTTCTGGAAACTAATAACGAATCACACATAATCGTCTATCAACTGGCTATGCTTTCATCTTCAGTTCACTATTAGCATTGCCTGGGCGATGTTGTTTGAGCAATGTAGTGAAGGAGAAGGTCACTGAGCTATCCTTGAGTGGCATGTTGTCAAGGTTTAAGTCATGAATCGATTGCACACGTTGAGCAGAAATAAGTGCAATAATTGACAAAAGTTTAAGCGCCAATTGTTCCAAGCTGAGCGAATTAGCTGGTGCAAGCTTTCTCAAATAGTTAAGAACTGTCTTTACATCCCAGATGTGAGAATACCTTGCTGTTGGAGGTCGTAACTGAAACACTCCTTTCAAAAAGCGAGACCCAAGAGGGTGGGATCCTGTTGGATAAGATCCTTCCAAAGTGAGAAAAGTTGCTAACGCACTCCTAGCTGCGTTCAGGGAGCTCCTTGTATGTAAAACATTTCGGAAAAGAATTCTAGTACTGTCTCTACTGTACTATGTAAGTAGTTCAATCCCCTGGCAGAACAAAAACGTTTCCACTTCCTGTACACATAGTATTGCTTCTTGGTTGATGCCTGCCATGACCTGCCATGACCTGTATTGTCCTGTTGCTCAGTCCCTTACCCTGGAAGGGTCTCCACAAATCCTGCAACAAAACAAATCAAGATGGGGAGAAAGTGGATGAGTTATATTAGATACTGGTTGCTTGAGAAGGTCGTTTCTTCTCTTGAGCAACATGGGTTCCCCTACTATTAAGTCCTTAAGTGGGCCAATTTGGTACTACTAAAAGCCCAGTCGCTTTGCCTGCTTGTATCTTTTTGTAAGCATCTTGATATCAGACAGAAGGGGGGAAATGCATAGAAATTGAGATGGCCCCAATCTATTGTGAAGGCATTCACTGTTTCAGCGCCAGGTTCTGGCAACCAAGATACAAGTCTAGGAAGTTGAGCATTCAGTCTGGATGCAAACAGATCTATTTCAGGTAGACCAAAGTGGTCAATAATCTGTGAAAAGGCTTTCTTGTCCAACATCCATTCTGTTGTGTCATTGAATTTTCTGGACATTTGGTCTGCCTCAGTGTTTAGACAGCCTGGTAGATGGGCTGCAGTTATCCAGATATTTCTCATCATACACCATTTCCAGATTTCCGAAGCCATATGATCACAATCTCTAGATTTGATGCCCCCAGTCCCATGAGCATGTGCAAATCATGCCTATCCTCACAAAAAGCCCTTAAACCTAGACATGCAGCTAGAGTCTCTAAGAAATTAATTTCATTATTTTGAGCTTGGTTCAACTCGTGCTCATTCCATCTTCCTCCTATCTTAGTGTTGAGGTTAGTTGCTCCTCAGCCCATGCCACTAGCATCAGTACGTAGCTCAATTTGTGGATTTACACGTCTGATTGGGGAAAAGGAGGATCTTACATTCTCTATCCACCATTCCTCCTTTGCCTTAGAGGAGAGCTTCATCGGCCTATCAAAATGACCCTTACATTTCTTCAGGGCAGTAATCTTATCCCTTTCAAGGGAGCGATAAAACAAGGGACCATATTGTACAGCCGGGAATGTTGCTATCAACTTTCCTATCACTCTAGCTACCACCCGGATGAGAGGGTTGTTGGCATGAAGGAGATCTGTGGAGTCTTTGACTATATCATCCTTATCTTCAGGTAGAGAAAGATGCATGATTACTGAATTTAGCATGAACCCAAGGAATTTTATCTCATGCATAGGTATAAGGACTGACTTTTCAGGGTGTACCAGGAACCCCAACTCTGAAAGAGTATCTGTAGTAGCTGTGATTGCAGCCTTTGTACGTTCCTTGTCTTTTTCAATGATTATGGTATCATCTAGGTTCCCAACCACTACATGACCTGCCTGTCTGAGCGAGGCAAGGACAGGCTTATTAAAGTAACTTGGTGAATAACCTAGGGGCTGTGCTAAGGCCGTTTGGAAGGACCTTGAATTGTAACAATTGCCTTTTCCATACAAATTTCAAATAATTTCTGTGGCTAGGATGGATGGGAACAGAGTAATATGCATCTTGGAGGTCGACTGAAACAAGATAACAATTTGGAGAAATAAGTGCAGCAGCTACATGAATATCATCCATCTAAAAATGTTGGTACTGAAGGCTTTTGTTTAGGTCTCACAGATCTAAAATCAGACGCAGCCCGTCATTCTTCTTGGGCCGAGTGAAAATATTGGAAATAATAAATTGTTTCTTTTATAGCGCCATATCCAGTTCAAACTGATCAAAGCGCTTTACAAATTACATAAATCAATTAATACTAACAACTTATACTGTAATATAACATAAAGAGATGATTATAGCCAAAACATTGACAGCTTTAATAGACACATGTACATAAAGGGATGCCTAATAC
Organism: Heliocidaris erythrogramma; assembly: GCA_025617745.1. NCBI lineage: Eukaryota > Metazoa > Echinodermata > Echinoidea > Camarodonta > Echinometridae > Heliocidaris > Heliocidaris erythrogramma. The sequence goes on along the minus strand of CM046857.1, from coordinate 31,204,338 downwards.
AAATCAATCATTAAATAGGTATGTTTTAAGACATTTCTTAAACAACTCCACGGATGCACTGGAGCGCATCTGACATGGAAGTTTGTTCCATTCTGTGGGGCCACTGTATACAAAACTTCGCTCACCTTACTTTGTAATTGTTCTGGGCACTTGAAGGTACCGGTAGTTGATAGACGATTATGTGTGATTCGTTATTAGTTTCCAGAAACCACACAAGCGTGTCAGTAAGCAAACTATATCCATATAGATTGAGACTTCATTGTCTTTAATAGCTGGAATCGACACTGACATTTACAAGTCCCATTCGACTAGGGCTGCATCTATATCAGCTGCACAGAGGTCTGAAAATCCAGTTTCTCAGATTCTCAGCAAAGCAGGCTGGTATAGCGAATATACTTTTAGGGAGTTCTATCACAAACCTCTTAACACTGAAACTAAATGCTTCACGCAAGCAGTGTTAGGAGGGCAAACTTAAAAATCAGTGTCTTTTTTAGACTGAACATTTATCGCTCTTAGAGTCTTCTCTATGTATACTGAGACTTGCCATAGAGCAAGAACTTTTGAATAGAAACTGTGTTAGTGCAGGGAACTATAGATTATGGGGAATACATTCCCCCTTATTGTACCCCCCCGGCAATATGCCGGAGGATACTTTGGATTCAGCAGCGTTCCGCCACCGCGTCACATTCTTGTGTGTCACATTTCTCAACAGATTTTGTTCAAATTTTGCATGAAGGTGTCTCTTGGTATAATCTACAAACCTATAGATTTTGGTGATGCTGCCGTCAGTGTTCCGTCTTTTATAGGGTCAAAGGTCATATTTTGATAGATGTCTTGTGTGCACTCTTGTGTGCGCTCGGGCAGTCACATTTCTCAACGGATTTCGTTCAAATTTTGCGTGAAGGTGTCTCTTGGTGTACTCTGAAAATATTATAGGGTCAAAGGTCATATTTCAGGGCATGGCGTGAGTGCACTCTGCAGGCCACATTTCTGGATTCTTTCAAATTTTGTATGGAGATGTATCTTGGTATAGTCTACACATCTTTACTTTTTGGTGATGCTGCCCTCATTGTTCTGTCCTTTATGGGTCAAAGGTCATCTGTCCATTTCGTGCACTCTTCTGCATTTCTTGACGGATTTCGTTCAAACTTTGCATGAAGGTGTCTCTTGGTGTAATCTAAAAACCTGTAGTTTTTGGTGCTGCTGCTCTCATTGTTCCGTCCTTTATAGGGTCAAAGGTCATTTGTCCATTTCTTGCACTCTTCTGCATTTCTTGACGGATTTCGTTCAAACTTTGCATGAAGGTGTCTCTTGGTGTAATCTAAAAACCTGTAGTTTTTGGTGCTGCTGCTCTCATTGTTCCGTCCTTTATAGGGTCAAAGGTCATTTGTCCATTTCTTGCACTCTTCTGCATTTCTTGACAGATTTCGTTCAAATTTTGTATGGAAGTGTATCTTGGTAAAATCTATGCACCTATAGTTTTTGATGATGCTACCACTAGTGTCCCGTCTTTTATAGGGTCAAAGGTCATATTTTGGTTGCATGCATTCTGGAGGACCCATTTTGTCGACTGAATTCTTTCAGATTTTGTATTGGAGGTCCGTCATAGATTACTCTAGACCTCTACAGTTTTTGGCGATGCTGCCCTCAGTGTTCCGTCTTTCATAGGGTCAAAGGTCATATTTTTAGTGGATATCTTGTGTGCGCTCTGAGGTCACATTTCTTGACACATTTCTTTTAAATTTTCTATAGAGATGCATTATACGCTAATCTACACACATTGTTTTGGTGATGCTGCTCCTAGTGTTGACAATAGTCCGGGCCACTGGCGGCAATCTCTACGCCATCCTTTTGTTTGAGGGAGGGGAGGGGGGAGGTTCCTTATCCCTCCTTCGAATCGCCAGTGCCGGGGGATACATTCGTATTGCGCGGCAATGGACATTTCTAGTTTGAGTTGCAGTGAACTTCTTCTGAAGTCAGGTTAGCATTATTTTGTGTACTTAACATATTTTACTGGCGTGGGTTTTCCCAAAGCGAATTGTTTTCATTTGTTGATTGTGATCCATGCAAAGTTTTTCATGGGTGGACAAATGTACCTACAGAGCTCCAAAATCTCATGTAATTTCTCACAGAAAAATTTCGTAGTAAAATAGAAAGATTAAATGAGAACTTACCGTTTGAAATTTAATCTAAAATTTTAACTAAATCTTTCTCTTGCTTTGAACTGTAGGCACATTTGTGCCGCAAAGATTGACCGCGTATGCGCATTACGGGCTCTTATGTAATCTCTCCCTACAAAATTACTCTTAAAATAATGATTAAATTTCAAACTGTAAGGTCGCATTTAATCTTTCTATTTTCTGCTGAGAAGCCTGGTCCTTTCATATTTATACCCCCGCCAAACGAAGTTTGAAGGGGGTATATAGGAATCAGTCGACGGGCGGTTGGGCGGTCGGGCGGTCGGACGGGCGGTCGGTCGGTCTGTTGCAAATCTTGCGGATCGAACTACTTTCTCAGTTTTAGACCAAAGCTCATGAAATTTGGTACACACATTGGTCTTGGTGGGAAGATGTGCAAGACATATTTTTCGGATGAGTCGGAATCTGCGTTGCCATGGTAACGGCATATTTATGGCAGAAAATCAAAGAAACACCTTGCGGATCGAACTACTTCCTCAGTTTTTAACGGAAAGTCATGAAATTTGGTACGCACATTGGTCTTGGTGGGAAGATGTGTACAACATATTTTTTGGATGTGTCGGAAGCTGTGTTGTCATGGAAACGGCATATCTATGGAAGTAAATCAGGGAAAAATCTTGCGGATCGAACTACTTCCTCAGTTTTCGACCAAAAGCCAAGAAAGGCTGTTGTCTCGGGGCGGGGGTATTAATCATCATCTTCAGTGATATTTCTAGTTTGTTTAGATCTGGTGTGCAGACCTCAGGGACTAGTTGTAAACTTGTCTCTTTGTCCTTTCATGATATTTTGTTTAGATCTGATCTGAAGGTCTCAGGGACTAGTTACAGACCTGGCTCTTCTTCCTATCACCCAGTGGAAGGTGCTTGCTGGAAGAAAGGAGAGAAGTAAGTCTGTTAAAAAATGAACATTATATAATCAGTTATTCTTGTTTTAAAAATTTCTTCCAGACCATTCAAACTGATGTATTCTTATTGAAAGAAAGCTTAATTGAGAGGTATTGTGGTCTAGTGGATAAGTTACCTGAACATGGAGCACAAGGTACTGGGTTTGAGTCCCTGCCACATCACTAATGTCCTCTGGCGAGACATTTATCTACATCTTCCACACCTGACCCAGGTGAGGTAAACGCAGACCTCCCAACTATTCCGCTTTTGGCTGTAAATTTCCGCAGAGATTTTCTTGTGAGCGCTCTACTGGCTGCAGTTTTTGTCAGATCACCTTCAAATTTCGCATGGAGGTGCATTATGGTAAGATGAAGACGCCTATTGTTTTTGGTGTGGGTGGAGTCATCGTTGCCATGGTGAGCATATTTTTTAAAGAAATGGTAAAGACTTTCTTGTGAGCGCTCTACCGGCTGCAGTTTTTGTCGGATCACCTTCAAATTTCGCATGGAGGTGCATTATGGTAAGACGAAGACGCCTATTGTTTTTGGTGTGGGCGGAGTCATGGTTGCCATGGTAACCATATTTTTTAAAGAAATGGTAAAGATTTTCTTGTGAGCGCTCTACCGGCTGCAGTTTTTGTCGGATCACTTTCAGATTTCGCATGGAGGTGCATTATGGTAAGATGAAGACACCTATTGTTTTTGGTGTGGGCAGAGTCACCATTGCCATGGTAACCATATTTTTAAAAGAAATAGTAAAGACTTTCTTGTGAGCGCTCTACCGGCTGCAGTTCTTGTCGGATCACCTTCAAATTTGGCTGCTATGACCTTTAGTGGCATGACGTACACTTCCACACTTGGTAAGTACTGTCAAAACAACTAAAAAATGACAAAAGTACAAAAAGGTCAAATTTGTCAGCAGTGATACCCGAGGTCCCAAATTGCCACTTTATCCATTTCAGTCACAACATTGATTCTAATGGGGGATGGGTGACAGGTTTGGGGTATACATACATGTAGTGGTCTACTTAGTCCATGGGCCAGTAACCGAAAAGGTCCCCCCCTTAGGCACAATTTTAAATGATGTGTTTCTGTTAGCTAGGACCCTCAGCTATCAGAATCTGCTTGTTTGCCATAAAGTTGGTGGTGGGTGTGGCCACCAGGGCTGTTACCATGGTAACGGATCAAGAAAAATATGAATTTTAGGAAAAGTCATATAATTCCAATTCACGAATCTAAAAATACTTGGTAAGCATCCTAATTTTAAGGTGCCCTATCGATTGGAACCATAATCAGAGTCATTTAAAGTCAAGATCATGTAAAAAAATGGCCTTTGGACAAACATTGCGTTTCTCGCACGGGGCAAGTCCTTCCGTCGATTCAGTCTCGATAGATGCTTCTTTCCTAGGGTAGGGCGAACATTGCAACGGCAGCACAGTTTAGGGGGACTGGTCTCCGTCGCTCAGTTCTTATTCTCACGGAAAATGTCACGGTTGCAGCTTATATCAATCGGCAGGGAGGCACCGGCTCTGCCACCCTCGATGCCCTAGCTGCACAATTGTGGAGGTGGTGTCATCACATGGCGATCTTGCTTGTTGCCTCTTTCATCCCTGGTCAGGAAAACCTCATTGCGGACTTCCTATCCTGGGGCAGGTGTCTTCCATCAGAATGGAAGCTCCATCCAGAGGTGTTTTCCCACCTTTCCAATCTTTGGCCCCGCTGGAGGTCGACCTATTTGTGTCAGCTCTCAACCACCAGCTTCCGGGAGGCCTGGGCCCTGGACGCCTTTTCCCTCAGTTGGGAGAACCTTCGGGGGTTTGCTTTCCCTCCCTTTCCCTTAATTCTGCGAGTCTTGCGGAAGATCAGGGAAGATCGGGCTTGGGTTCTTGTGATAGCTCCCTTTTGGCCAAGGAGGATTTGGTTCCCAGAGATGGTGAGCCTCCTGATGGCTTCCTCTTCCCTTGAGAATGGATCTGGTGTTTCAACCCCTTTCAGGGATTCTACACCACAGTTTACGATTCCCGTCTTTCAATGGTGTCAGACCTGGGATCAAACCCTGTCTAAGGCTCCTATTGGTTCAATCACAGATTTTCTAATCTCGCTGTTTTGACAAAGGAAGGTCTATCTCTACTATCCGAGGCTACTGGTCAGCGATCGGTGCTATTCACTCGGGCTTTTCGGACAGTTCGGGGATTTCTAATTCCCCGATTTTGAGTGGACTAATTCGGTATTTCTTTTTGAAACGTCCCCCCTTTCTCATGGAGTTTGCCTCGGGTGCTATAGAAGCCCTGGCTAAACCTCCTTTCGAACCTTTGGTCAAAGGTTCGCTTCACCATCTTATGGTAAAGACGCTCTTTTTGGTAGCCATTGCCTTTGGCCAGAGGCGCAGCACCCTTCACGCTCTCTGTCTTACTCCCGGACACGTTCGCTGGGAAAGAAGGATGTTAGGCTGATTCCAGAACCAGACAGCTTCTTCTTCTTCTTCTTTGTCCCCTATCTGATATTTCGTCAGTACGTGAGGACAAAGTATGGTGCCTTGTTAGAGCCCTTAAATGGTATATTGACAAGATTAAGGCCTGTCGTAAAGATGATCAGCTCTTCTCTCCAGCTTCTCTTGATTCCATTTCTAGATGGATCGTCGAAGTTATTCGGGCCGCCGGCCCAGAGGCTCTCTTGTCAGATAGTAAGCCCCATGCTCATGACACTCATAGTGCTGATTTTACAAGCTGTCACTAAATATGTGACCCGCCGCCTCAAAACCTACAATAAGTCGCATGGACCAGGGAAGTGTTAGAGAGAAGGAAAGGCAACTCCTAAAGTAAGATTTTATTGCCCCCTTCTGGCTTATCGTCAGTGAAATTGATCGAGGACACCCCGCTGAAAAGCACTGATAAATCTGCCATCAGTCCCAAATTTCGCCCGCAGGCTATGGTTGTTACGCAACCCGGGCTAGTTTTATCGCTTTCCCTGCCTCGTAATCCCCTCGCTGTCAAAAAAAAAAAAAAATCGTCTTTTGATGTCACTAGCTCGATGCGAACAAAAATGACGTCATACCCATGACATTTTCATGTTGGGGTAATCAGAGAAAGGCGATATCTACACTTTCTGGCTGCGCATCGAGTCCTCGATTTTTGTAGACATGCGCAGTTGGGAGAATCTCATTCAGGGAAATCCAACGGAACGATCAATGCTTCAATCAACGCACTCGGCCTACGCATCGTGGAGTTACAAGGTTTGTTAACTCATCGATTTCATTTATGAATATCGTATGGAATTATGATGTTATCATATGTTCCGCTAAACTCCGAATCATTTATGATGCCTCAGATTGAAGGGGAAAAGAAGACCTTTCCATTGGTAGTTGTCCCATTCGCGTGCTCCTGCATGTTCTTTTGTAACGTTCTTCTGAAAATGGCGGATTTTTGCCAAACTTTGGTTTGGTCTGCTATTGCTAGCTGTTACTGCGGCAGCCCGAACACATAGCGTTCGGGCTGCGATCATCAGTCCTTTGAAAGGTTGGATGCCTCTTAAATCCAAGCTCGTATGTCAAAATTATACCATGAAATATGGCATAACTTCATTTCAGGATGCTTTAGGTACTTACAATACTTTCTGAATAACTGTCGTATTTCTTTTCGATGAGGATGATATAAAAAAGGCCTATTAATTGTCCGGCTCCTTACTAAAAGTTTTCGGAGGCCGATGTATAGTTTGCAATACGCATGCGCGTCAGTATATTTTTTACATACGTTCGAATTCTCGCTCGCGAGAGACAAGAGCTGAGGTACGATTACAAATGAGTGAAAAAGTGACATTTAATTGATTCTATACATTTCGGATGAAGAGCTGATCTGCGGAAGGTCTGTTTAGGAAAGTGGCATCACATATACGATATTTTGATTTAAAAAATAGTCCCTACGATACAACTATACATTGTCATTTGCCCATGTAAATTGTGAGACACACGGAATAGTAGTGGTTTCACTCAGGACGCTGCCACGAAGCAGCGTCCCGGGGCTATTGCTAGCTGTAGTCCCACACATTGACGATGATACCACGCAATCGGACAACTTGACCCGCAACATTGGATCAAATTTTCCGTAGAAGGAACCCCACAAGTGCAAATAGTTGCTTCCAAATCGTCCACTTCCCAAACAGAAGGCTCAAATGTTAATTCTTCTTCGCAAATGTCATTACTATCACCACGAAAATCGTTCGAATCGTGTTGTCCACTGGTGGCATCCATCTTGACAAGACGAGCTATCCCAGAATTCATTGCGCGAGTAGACATCCGCCAGCTGTCAAGCGGATTTACGAGCGGCCGCTCAGACATTTTACGAGCTCTATGTGCATAGAGGGACATTAAGCCAATTATGGAGAAAAACACATCGCGGTGTCGGCATCGAGCATAGGTACAAAGAGAAATTCTTGACTTGCCTTTCCTTCTCTCTAACACTTCCCTGCATGGACCACAACGTAGCAAACAGCCCAAAATAGTAAATTTGCTTGGATCAGTCAATTTTCTGTTTTTGATAGAAATGGGTAGTTTCATTATCATTCTATCATGTCTCAAGTTTGTGAGTCGTAATTCGACTTAGAAATATGTTTTGGGGGCATTTTAAAATGACTCCTTTTTTTCACTTTTGTAATACTTTCATTCAATGCCAAATTACTACTTTACCTCTAAAGGTATTAAATTGATTTTTGGAGTGAGTAATGAATAGGTCCTCCTGGAGGAGCTTGCCAAAATTCAGCCTAATCTGATAATCCCTTCATACCAGTTGCTATGGCCATTTGAATACCCAGTTTTACTTGGGCGCAGAGAGTGAAGGCTTAGCACTCTTTTGTTCCGAACTTAAATGGCCATTTTCTCTGAATAGGAGTTATTGATTGCTGGTTACATAAATGTGATATTTAAAGGTGTTATCATTGAGTAAACTAGGCAAGGGATTATACCATTGGAAAGCTGAGAATCTCTACTTTCAGAAAATGTATAAAACAAAAAAAAATAATTTTGGCGACTTATTGTAGGTTTTGAGGCGTCGGGTCACATATGCCATTACAGGCCCAGCACCATATGTGTCGAAGTGTGTACATGACCCTTCTCATGATGGCCCATAAAGATGGCAAAAATAAAAAAAAAGAGAATCAAGAAACGGAGAAAGAAAGGGAGAGGGGCCAAAGGAATACAAAAAAAAAAAAGATGTCAACCTCCCCCGCTCAGTCTGGCTCCCAGCTCCGCACTTCAACCTGGTATGACCCATGGCTTCCCCTAATGACAGCCAGTGCCCCTAAATGATTGGACCCATGCTCTTGCATTGGTTAAAAAGTGATTACATAGGCGCTATAGAAATCGCAGGTATGCTGTTCACCTTCCTCTGTTTGGAATATGAAAATAATGCATCAGTCTGTGACGATCGTGAAGGACACATAGCGCACACAAATTTTTAAAAGGATGGTTTAGAAAAACCTTAATAAAAACTAATTTCCACTACTTGGATTTCTTAGGATTTTTACATGTTATAGAGGAGATTAATTATGGTAATGCACAAGTGTCAGATTTTCTGTACGGTTGCAATTTGTGTGAAGTTCATGCCATATTTTTCATAAAATGACTTCAGTATATTGTTTGAAAGCAAGCATTTCTATTGTGAGCATGTGCTGATCTGGGGGAAGTTACATTCCACTGTCTATTGTAGAATGTTAGCGTAGCTGACTGATGATTGACAGATGATGTCATTGACACGGCAGGAATGAGACCGAGAGCATTTTTTTTTAGGTTGGAGCTTTAGGAGGTTGGGAAAATATTTCAAAAAACATTTAAAAATCTATGAAACATATCTAGATGTTTAAATAAATGAATATTAGTTGTATGCATCCTTAAACATTAACAGGAATAAACTTTCATATGGGTTGCGTTAGGGTTGCAGGGGCCTTTTAAAGTTAGAAACATGTTACATTAACAAGTATACTTTTAACCTTTGAATGTTTGCAGTGTTCCATACATGGCCTTAGCTGATACCTTCTCTATCATTGAAGAAACGAGTGGAAGACTGAAGACCATTGAGATCCTAACAGACTTCTTGACCTCTGTGATGCTGTTGACCCCTGATGACCTCAAGATGTGTATCTACCTGTGTCTTAATAAATTAGCTCCAGCTTATGAAGGTTTAGAGCTGGGTATTGGCGAGACTGTACTCATGAAGGCTATCGCCCAAGCAACAGGTTGGTTTCATTCATTTAGAACTTTATACAATAATTGATACAATTATTCATCTTGATCCTGACATGAAGGCATTATTATTAGTGCTGTAATATCTCACTTATTTCATTTTCCGTTTAACGAAGACTAAAAACCGGACGGTTTTCGGTTAAGCGCACTCACACATATGCAAGGTTATAATAATTGCGTGTGACACCATTTTGAACACATGGGACACAGGCATAACCAAAAAAAAAAAGAGACTTGCTACAAAACACATTATCTTCCTCTTTTTAATTATAATAGTGATAAACAGCCTTTACCTACCAAAATTTGTCTTATTTACTACAGTAAATCAATGTACCTACCTATCTGCTAGTCTTCCGACTACGCAAGCCATTCGAGTAATTAAAGTCACGACAGTGCATATACCCCCCCTAGGATCACACCTTCCTCTGTGCACGTACGCACTTCTCGCAGCCTAAAGAGTTGCAGCTAAGTCACTATCTTGCGCAAAAATTCAGAGTTTGCTACTCTTTTAGCGCGTTTTCTGGTGACTTTTGCCAATATTTCCGTCCTAGACTTGTTTTAATATCTGTTTAGTGTCGGTTTATGTCTGTCACGTATTTATTTTGGTGATATTTGAGCTTAAATTCATACCTCACTTTTCACCTCTTTCGTATAGTAGCCCCGGCATTCGCTTTGGCGGGTATTGCCGGGCGCTCAGCCCTGTTACGTTTCGTTGGTGTTTCGTGTGTGTGGCTGTTGTGTGCATATACCCTTACGAGAGTGTTCTTTGTTCGTAGTGCATGAATGGAATTTTCCACACACTACGCTGGAAAATTCCATTCCGTTTCACTCTCGCTTTTTACGCCCTTTTCTTTACAATTGTTTATTGTTTGACTCCTTTATATCTCCTTACAGGTGATAATGAGTTCTTCGGAGGAAGAGCAATCGAGGTCTTGGTTGCCTCCGTGCTCTTCCAATTCTTCTTCCCTCCCTTCCACTACTCTCACTTGTAAGGGCATCAGCCCAGTGAGTGTGTTGGAGACCTCTGTGTTTCGCTCCCCTACCAGCGAGTCAAACACGATGGTCAGGGGAGGTAAGGGCGTCAGTCTGTCGGCTCGCTCTGGTACTTTTGTACCGGGAGCGTCGAGCAAGACAGGCTTTATAGTAGACCAGCCAAGAAGATTTTTTTTACTTTGGACGGCATTTTGGGGTAATGCTCGGCATCCATGCTTAAAGTCTTGCAAAAATACTGACGAATAACGTACGGGCGGATGCCACGCGCATTTTTGCCTAAAAATGCCATTTTTGGCTCAAAATTTGAAAGAATGTCAAAAATCACAATTTTTATTTTTTTGACCTAATATGTAATACCTGATTAAGACTTTTCAAGTGATATCAGATTTATTTTGAGTTTCAAGTTATAAACCTGATTAATACACAATTGAAAGTTGGATATTACACACACATATATGGCGTAACGAAACATAAAACTGTGATTTACTCAAAATAATAGGTTGTGAAAACTACCAATATTTCAAAGTTTTTTACCCAACGTAAATTTGTCATTTTAAACACTTTTTCTCGATTAAACATATCATGTATATTGTCATGTCACACACAGAAAAGAAATTATCCGATAAGGTGATAGATAACTCATTTTATGTTATCCCAAATGGAACGATGTATTTTTACTGGATGCGCATTTTGACTGAAAAACACTATTTGAAGGTACATCTAGAGTGTATATGTACATAAGGCAATTATCCCATGTATTATCAGTATAGTCTATGGAAAAAAAACTGAAATGTCCCCACCTCCTTAGAAATAATCTTAAATGATCTTTTTTTTTCTGTTAGGTGGGACCATTACCTCTCAAAATGTGCTCCTTTGCCCTAAATTAAAAGGTGGGCGTGGCCACAAGGGCTATTACCATGGCAACGGATCAAAAACAATAGAATTTAAGAAATTGTCGTATATATTCGTGATTAAGAAAGGACAAAAACACATTGTAACATTTTAAAATAATGTATCAAAAGTTTCTCACGTGATAAAAACTCAATAAGAGTTGTCCATCCATAAAAGGTGTCCATCATGTTTGAAAATGGCTGTTGCTATGGAAACAGTAAGAAAAAAACCCCATATATGAGCAAAAACATAACCACGATGCTACCGAAAATAGTAAATATTAATACATTTATATTGTACATGATAATCTTCTCTTTTACAGGACACTCACTTATCAAAATTTTTTTGAGTAAAAGGATGGTGGAGGAGACCCCTAAATGTGTAGGCCGTTACCATGGTAACAAATAAATTTATTGCATTTCTAATGAAATGCAGAACTATATTTGTTTTCAACATGAAATAATGGTAAACATCTAATTTTTTGTACTGCCTGTTTGATAATATTTTCAAAAGTTTAGTTTGGAATAGAGCTAAATTTGATATATTAAAAAATCTGTTGCCATGGAAACAGAATTAATGAAGATGACATCTTTCAACTAAAGAAGGAAATGTAACTAACCAATATAAAAGTTATATAGCAATTAGATTAACAAACACCGTCAGCCATTAGAATCTGCTCGTTGGCTGTGAATGTGACCACTATCATAATAGTGAATTTCTGTTTACTTGATTCCAAGCTAGATCCAGAAGATTTTTGTCCCCTATATAATGGGTGATACCAAAAATTTTCACATTGAACATGATGACAAGACCTGCTACTTGGTTCATTGAAAATTTTATTTATACAGTGCGTATCAGAAAAAAGTATACCCAACTTAAGTAGCTTCTAATTAAAAAGTTATAACCTCTATGAGCTTGAAATTTATTTCATAGTAAAGAACAAATTATATTGTGTGCAATGATACCTTATTCATAACTTTGCTGCCACGGATGACTCAGCAGCAGGCTTTTCAAACAGTATTGTCAAACTCCTGTTGTACCAAGTTTGGGCTGAAGTAGCGAGTGTGGGTCAAACGAACTATGCATTAGTTACTTCAGTCGGAAACAATTGCTGAGTTATTTTCAATTGATTTTGTGCATTTGAATAGAAAAGGTGTTAAAGTCAACTCAAACTCAAGAAAGGGCTCATTACAAGCTAAATTTAAGATTTTTTTTGCCATTTGTAACACAATGTTGGCTTCATCTGCATCCCTTTTTTTAAGGAAAGCCTTTTTACTGAGTCATTAAAAATGGACATTGTTAATTCTCAACGCGTATCCTTCCTATTCTTCTTTTTAGTCTTTAAGGTCAATAAACCTTTCAGTCCATGTGTTATTTGCAAAAAACAACGTCTGCATCGTATGCAGGTGAAATGGTGCTATTGACGAATGAGCAGACAGTTTTTAGTTGACAATAAAATAAATATTGTCATGTGGACTGAAACAAGGTCATATGGAAGCTTAGATCACTTTACACAATGAATCATTGAAGCACAAAGGAGGATTTAACTTTTTAAAATTATTTTAGACTAAAGTAGAACATTCATATGGCTTGACTCACATTCGTTGCATCAGCGTCAGACCACACTTGGAACAAGGAGATTTTGATTTTTGACTCTTTTTAAAAACCCTGGTGCTCAGTCATCCATGGCAGAAAAGTCATGAATGAGGTACTAATAGACGGACAATAAGCTATTCTTCACCATGAAATAAATTTCAAAGTCACGTCGATTACAACATTTTAATTAGAAGCTATCAGAGTTGTGTATACTTTCTTTTTTGATACGCACTGTATTTATGTATCCATTTAAACTTATCCATACAGGATAAAAGCATGATCAGTATAAAACTGTTTTGCATCATGTTCCTGATGCAACAGGAATAAACAATAAGGTATAGCATAAATATTATTGGTAACAATTTTATATGAAAATACAAGTAATATAGTTACATAATGAGAAAAAAAATTATCTCAAGTAAAAACAACAATAATAAACGGCTATGAATATTTCAAAACTAACCAATTGAGTATGTTATATTATGACTATTGTGGAATGTGGATAACAGGGGCGTATCCAGGATTTCCCAATAGGGGGGGGGGGCGCCAGGCATTATTGATCTCCATCCTGGGGGAGGGGTCTAAGGGGAGGGGGTGCCCCCTCCCCTTTGGAAAATGTTTGCTTCTGAAGAAGGGCTGAGATGCAAAATAATCCTATATGTGACCAATTTTGAAGCCTATTTAATTTTTTTTACGACGGCCAATGGGGGGGGGGGAGCACCTGTTGCGCCACACCCTGGATACGCCACTGGATAACATCCATGTACTAATGGGACTACAGGATTACAAGAACAAAAACATAACCCGTATTTAATAAATATTCCATACATAGTTCCTGTAACCTTGTGGATTGTCATCTAAAATAAAAACCGTAAAAAGTCAGAGTATTTTTGAAATTTATTTTTTAAGTCACACAAAGATCATATGCATGCATTATATCGATGATATTCATTAAGGTTAGCTGGCAACTAAATATGGTATAATCACAAATTTAGTGTTGATGTAAAGTAGACACCAGCAGAAAAAGAACTTCTGGGGGAAAGGGGGCATGCATAAGGGGGCATTAACAGAAAGGGCACTTTTTAGGGAAAAGGAAAGGCATAAATGGAAACGTTAAAGTGAATACATTAGTTTTAGAAATTATGTACCCTATATTTTGAAGCTATCTCTGGAAAGATCAAATAATCCTATTTGTTTCTCTCTTTACATCACAGCGTGCAGTCGAGTGTGAGGGTTTGTATATTCCTTTAATTTCCAATCGAGCATAGCGGGCTGTGACACCCAGTGGTGGATCGGGGAGGGGGAGGCTATCTAGGACATTGGCCCCTATTTTGGTGGCAGAGGCCTTTCCTTTTTTCTTTCGTTTTTTCGCGTATCTCTCTTTCACATCGAGACCCCCCCCCCCCCCCCCCCCCCCACTTTGAAAAATCCTGGTGACATCAGATTCTTATGAAGAGGGAAAAAGTCATCCTAGTGGGGTACAAAGTACAATGTCATCATGAAAGACTGGATAGACCGGTGGGCGTCGCTAGGACTTCATGAGTTGGAGGTGGGGGGAGGGGGGTGTCGAGACCACTAATTTACCGACGAACCTGAGCCTGTGTGCCACCGATAACCGATAAACGTTTGTTTGTGAACGACAACATTATTGGGGGGTTTTTTTTGGGGGGGGGGAGGGGCATGTGCAGAAGCAAGTAATAGAATAATTTGTTTTCAACCTATATCAACCGTGAGTCTATTTTCATTTAATGAATAATAATAATACATAACATTTATATTGCGCTGAATACATAATGTTTCTAAGCGCCGAAGTAGTATTATTACCCTGGCTTTAGCCCAGCTGCCCTATAAGTCAAGGAATAATTTCCTACCATATACCCATTTACTACACCTGGGTGGAGAGTGGCGAATGTAGATGAATGTCTTGGCAAAGGACATTCGTGCCGTGGCGGGACTCGAACAGCGAACCATGAGATCCACCATGAGATCCACAGTCCGGTGGCGTATCCACTAGACCACGACACCTCTATTTGATAAATCTAATTCGAATAATTCTCTTTTTCCTTGCCAATTTCTAGTTAAAGCATCACCTACAATAACTTGTTGCACATCAATAAAATATTGAGTGTTAATTTCATATTCGCGAGCCCCCTTTTTAATGTTTGATTTGAATCATTATTATATTTAAGGGTAATACTTCTCATTGAAATTGGCAGCATAAACGGAATCTTCTTGGCAAGGGGCGGGGCGGGCACAATCCTATTTAAGGGAATGTTAATTTTGATTAGGCTACACTCTATAGAAATATTGGGCAAAATTTACCTAACATGAGGGTAGTTATGTATCCGACCAACTTTTGGGTAAACTTTACCAATTTCATTGTTATCTTTTGACACATGTTGGGTAAATGCATGTAAAAGTTGAGCAAGATTTAAGCAACCTACATGTATGCCCAATCTCCATTTACCCAGTGGCATTTACCCAACATTTCTAAGAGTGTAGCGAGTGTAGCGAGCGTAGAGACCGATCAAACTTTGTTGACACATGTCTTTTGATAATAATGTATAGCATAAACGGGATCCTCTTTCTACGAAGTGGGGGGGGGGGCACAATCGTATTTAAGGAATGCAAATTTTATTTAAACTTTTAAAAAAATAATAATTGGTAGCATAAACGGGATCTTCTTTCTCCGAAGCGGGGCGGGAACAGTCGTATTCAGTAAGGGAAAGTGGATTTTATTTGCAAGGGAATGTTTATTTTGTTTTTATGTTTTGTTTTTTAACGGAAGTTTTAAGTTCTGACGACATAAAATGCCTTATGACCGATTCTAGAACAACTACCCCCTGGAAAACTAACCCCGGATAACTAATGCACTTATTAAAAGGATAAGATATTTTATAAAATAAATGACTCTTTTTATGGGTCAAAAGGGCACTTAATGGAAGGAAAACGCCATGTATCAGAATGAAAGGGGCAATAATATTGAGGATAAATATGGCACTCAACAGAGATGAAAAGGAGGACCTATTAGAGGGAAAGGATCACTTTATTGAAAAAAAGGGAATAGGCGTACTTGTCTACTGTACGTAAAACAGGTAACTCTTAGAATTAATAGGGGAATAATAGATGAAGGGCTACTTATCAGCTTTAATATGAGAATTTAAAAAACATGTTGTTGCAAATATATAATATATATTCCCCCTGAAATTTGAGGTGGGGGATGGCCTGTATACCCCCCCCCCCCCCCCCAATAGTTTTGGATGTGAGAATTGCGATACATTAACTTAAAACTAATAATTATCCAAATTCATTATTTAACAACATTTAATCATAAAGAAAACCATTTCGGGATGCTCTAAAATACAAGTTTTTTAGAGAGATATTTGAAAAAGTCCCTGATGTGGGAGGGGGATACCCCCCCCCTCCCTCACCTTCCTCTCGCCGGTCATCCCCCAATCATGAACACAGATCGACACCCCTGTTCCCAAGGAAAGTTATAATAAATGACCTTAAATTAAATTTCATGTATACAACTAAGGATTTATTTTTGTAATATATACAATCCATTACAAGATAAAAATCATCTCTGTCTTTCATTATGAAAACATAAAATCATATCCCAACAAAGATTAAAGGGAAATTAACCTCAGCATATGAATTAGCTTATTTTGAATGGTGTAGTATATGCCTCTTATTTGATACATGCAATTTCATGTAAAAACACAGGATATAGATATAAATCACTATTTTCCAGCCAAGTTATCGTCTGCTAGCAATAATAAGGGGGCTGCCATTACTTTATGTGTACACGAACATATTTTTCATCCCAAGTAAAATTTCCTTCATCGTTAACTTGTAATTGATTTTTAGAGGACAAATATATATTAGATAAAGTCACATATTCTGAAATGTAAGTTTAGTTTTATATATTTTTTAAAAGGTCTTAATTTGTTCATAAAAAATATACTTCATAAAAAATATACGTCAAGGACGGAGAATTGACGTCAAGGACGGAGACAATCGTAACAATACCAAAACAAAGCGAGGAATCTGCTTTACAGGATGGCTATTAGAACTCATGGGTCGTCAATTATCTAGGCCCATGGCCAATAACAATCGTAATACAATCAGAACAAAGCGACGTATCTGTTGTAAAGGTAGGCTATTATCAATGCATATGGTACCTAATGATCCGTGTCATGCACAAAATGGCAGCCTCCATGGAAAGACGTAGCAGACAATAGGTGCATCTAGAATATCACGTGGGGTTAATTGTCCTTTAAATGTGCTGACTGTGTGGTAATTGTTTTTGCACAGATTTGCACATTCATTGACTTGCCTATTAGGATAAATGTACATTACTTCACTAGAGTCCTGGTTGTGTTACTGTGTTTACATAATAAAATGCACAATATCATGCAGAGTATTGTCTTCACATAACCCTCTTAAGTCTGCTCTTTCCAAGAGTATAATTCCATTATCTCTATATGGATACATGACACATCATCACTGAATATTGTTGTTTATTTCTCTCACTTTCCGATATGATGTTCCACCTCCTGGAGATTGACCCATTGCATTCACATGACTTTATAATTTTGTTTAAATGAAAATCCTATGTGGACCGCACAGTGAATTTATAATGAAGCATAATGATACGTATTAATGTTATAATGCTCGTATAACATATATCATTGTTCCAGTTAGTTAACGATAACTTATATTATATAAATGAAATAAAGTTTGGCTTTTGCACAAAAAATTAAAAGAAAAACCGAGATATCAAAGAATTTTTCAACCAGTGATAGGGAACTGCTATGTGACCGGCCCATCCATCCTACAATGTATATGTAGGCAAGTTTTCTTACATATTCAATATGATTTTGATACATTATCAATATACCTTGGCGAGACCGACTTTCGAGTGGTCGACCAAATGATGAAAGCCATGCAGACGTAATTTTGATGGGGTGGGTGGTAATATTCTCTATAGCTCAAAATCAGCTTTACAGCTTTTAAAGTTTGTGAGTGAGCAACAATTTTGACACTGTTTAGTCAAAACACTTTTTTCTAATATCTAGAAAGATTTGAATTGAAAGCTTAGAATATATATATTAAGAACGGACATTTGCTTGCATGTTGTTCAATTAGGAATGTGTGGTATTTTTCCAATTCCAATTCCAATAGTTCAATTCATTATTAACCATGACAACGTCCATAAGGAACACATCCGTAACCAACTTTAAAGGCCAAGTTCACCCCCCCCCAAAAAAAAAAAATAAATAAAAAATAAAATAAAATAAATAAATAAATATAACAAAAATGAGTTAAATCAATAAAATTAAATTATACCAAAGAAAGGCTAAAATTCATCAAAATCGGATAAAACGAGACATTTATGGCAGTTTAATGTTTTGCATTGTTTCATGAAACAATGATATGAATAACATGGGCTGTATGCAAATTTTTGAGCCGACGATGCCATAAGCTCACTTTTTTTCCTTTTGTATTTTATTATATAAAATTTCAAATATTTCAGCTTTCTTCTCCAAGAATGTTTGACCCCTCGTAGAATGTGTACGATCATCATTATTATAACTTATTGTGATACAATGAAGAGAATCTTTACAAACATCTATGAAAAAAATGAAATATTAGAAATTTCATATAATAAAATACAAAAGGAAAAGTGAGCTCATGACTTCATCGGATCACTGATTTGCATTCAGCCCATGTTATGCATATCACTGTTTTACGAAACAATCCAAAACTTCAAAATGCCGTAAATTTCTTATTTTTATCCGATTTTGATATTTTTTACTGTTTCGTTTATTTAATTTAACTCTACTGATTGAACTCAAGTCATTATTTGGGTGAACTTGTGACCTTTAAGACAATCAAGCTGATTCTGATAGCTTCAGTGAAAAATAATATAAGATTCATTTGATATTGTTCAAATGCAGTTTGTTTAACATTTATTTTGTATTGGTAGGTCACATTTCTTTATTTGAAAGATTTTATCTTCATTAACATTCTGTTTCTATGGCAACAGTTTTTATAAATCAAATTTAGCTCTGCTCCAATTAACTAAAATATTGAATATAATCAAAAAGACGGCAAAAGTTATTAGATGTTTACCATTATTTCATGTTGAAAACAACCATTATCTAATGATAGTATAACACAATAATATAATTGTTACCATGGTAACGGTCTACACATGTAGTAATCACATCTATCACCCCTTTACTAAAATAAGTTATCAGTGAGTGTCCTGTAAATAGAAAATAATAATGGTCAATATCAATACTTACCTCTTTTTTAGGTAGCATCAAGGGATTTTGCTCCAATATCATTTTTGTTCTTACTGTTTCCATGGAAACAGCCATTTTCAAACACGATGGACACTTTTTATAACTCTTATTTGGGTTTTAATCAAGTGAGAAACTTTTGATACATTATTTTAAAATGTTACAATGTGTTTTTGTACTTTCTTAATCACGAATATACGACAATTTCTTAAATTCTATTGTTTTTGATCCGTTGCCATGGTAATAGCCCTTGTGGCCACGCCCACCTTTTATTTGAGGGCAAAGGAGCACATTTTGAGAGGTAATGATCCCACCTAACAGAAAAAAAAAGATCATTTAAGATTATTTCTAAGGAGGTGGGGACATTTCAGTTTTTTTTCCATAGACTATACTGATAATACATGGGATAATTGCCTTATGTACATATACACTCTAGATGTACCTTCAAATAGTGTTTTTCAGTCAAAATGCGCATCCAGTAAAAATACATCGTTCCATTTGGGATAACATAAAATGAGTTATCTATCACCTTATCGGATAATTTCTTTTCTGTGTGTGACATGACAATATACATGATATGTTTAATCGAGAAAAAGTGTTTAAAATGACAAATTTACGTTGGGTAAAAAACTTTGAAATATTGGTAGTTTTCACAACCTATTATTTTGAGTAAATCACAGTTTTATGTTTCGTTACGCCATATATGTGTGTGTAATATCCAACTTTCAATTGTGTATTAATCAGGTTTATAACTTGAAACTCAAAATAAATCTGATATCACTTGAAAAGTCTTAATCAGGTACTGTAAAAGTGGATATTTTCGCGTGATTAATTTTTCGCGCTCGGCTGAGTAAAGTGAATTTTGCGTGTTTTTAATTTCGCCGACGCGCTAGGCTCATGGGCAAAAGAATACATAAACACAAATATTCGCGTGCTTTTATTTTCGCGCACGTTTCATGCTGCGCGAAATGCGCGAAAATTTCCACACCGCGAAATATTCCACGTTTACAGTATTACATATTAGGTCAAAAAAATAAAAATTGTGATTTTTGACATTCTTTCAAATTTTGAGCCAAAAATGGCATTTTTAGGCAAAAATGCGCGTGGCATTTTTAGGCAAAAATGCGCGTGGCATCCGCCCGTACGTTATTCGTCAGTATTTTTGCAAGACTTTAAGCATGGATGCCGAGCATTACCCAAAAATGCCGTCGAATCTTTTTATAGAGCCTTTTTGGATGTTTGGCTGGTCTACTATTATAGGTAAGTTAGGTGTTCATAAGTTTTCGGACCGAACACCCGTCATTAGCAATTCTAGCTCCCTCCAACTCACGACCACCGCGTCTGCAGTTGGGTGGGTGGTAGCTAGTATTACAGGGTCCTCTCGACCCCCGACCACCGTCGGGAGCCTGGAGGGGGCATTAACTGGTAAGACCGCTAAGCGGTCAGCTGATGATGTTACTGGCTTCCCCCGACATCCGACCACCGTCGGTGTGTCTGGGGGAATTACAGCCGGTATCGCAAATCCGCATCCCGCTAAGAAGACCTCCTCCTCGAGCAGGCTCTCGCAGCGGAAGACTGCTGGTTCCCGCCAGCCACTGACCAACGTCAGTGCTCCGGGTGCTATTTCCAGCAGTGCTGCAATGTAGCAGCCCGTCCACCCCCCGGCAGTCAATGCGAATCGGGGCTCTGGTCGGGGAAGCACAGTCCCTAGAGTTGCGGCCGAATTGCCTCTCCCCACTGGGGAGCCCGGCCCCGACAATTTTGGTAGTGAGGCTTCTATACTGCAGCCAAACACTTCCCGTGCTTCTAAACGGTCTTCTATTCCCTGTTAGAGAAGTATATGCCAGAAATTTTTCCCCAAGTCCAGTTGGACAGTGATCAGCCATCGCTGTTATTCAGACAGCATGGGCCGTCTCCTGGTATTCCTCTTACAGAGGACTTCAAACAGGAGCATGGGGATAGGGAGGCACTCGCCGATGCGGGTCGGCCAAGGGTTTATCCCAGGAAATTTTTGGTATGGGACAACGTTCAATTCTTGCCCACTCGGCCTGCTCGGCCCTTTCCGAAGTCTAAGTTGGTCTCGACAGGTGATAACCGCTTTAATCGTCGAGTGACTGTGACTATCCCTCGGGTTGAGACCCCTACCCTGGGCTCGGCGAGAGGAAGAGGGGGGCTTGTGGACAGTGTAGGCGGTCGGCTCCGGAGATTCCTCCCAGTTTGGGAGGCAATCTCCGGCGACGCCTTTGTGCTATCCGTCGTGCGCGACGGCTTTTACATAGATCTGATAGAGCCGATTCCACATCTCTGTCTCTCCCCAATTTTTGTCATTCCCAAGCGCTCGGGAAGTTTACGTATGATTCTAAACATGAAAAGGATCAACAGGTTTATACCTCCAGTGCATTTTCGCATGGAGACCTATTCTGCCCTTGATCAAGCGGGACGACCTTGCGATCTCCCTCGATCTCAAAGACGCGTACCTTCACATTCCCATTCACTCTCTGTTGAGAAATTTGCTGGGATTCGTGTTCCAGGGCGAAACGTTTCGATTTCGTGCCCTGCCCTTCGGGCTGAGGCCGGCCCCTCGAGTCTTTACTCGAATAGTGTCGGCCCTAGCCGCGTTTCTACGGAATCGCGGCCTCCGATTGTTCGTCTATCTAGACGATTGGCTCCTAGTTGCAAACTCAGAGTCCCTCCTGTTGGATCAGTTATGCCTGTTACTGCGGCTAACGCAAGACTTAGGCTTTCTGATAAATTGGGAAAAATCGGAATTATCTCCCACACGTACCCCGGTGTACTTAGGTGCGGAGATAGATATCCCGAATCAGCTTGCCCGCCCCAGTCGGGACAGAATTCGGACTATCACCATGACCGCACAGTCATTGCGAGTGGCCCGCAGGGTCAGAGCCAGACAATGGCTTCAATTTCTGGGCTATCTGGCCAGTCTAGTCGACGTCTTGCCAGACTGCAGGCTGTTGATGAGGACTCCTTCAGAGGCACCTCCTCAAATTTTTCAGACCGGGCAAAGATTCTCCTTTGGGGTGGATTCCACTCCCAAGAGATATCAAGCTCTTTCTGGCCCCCTCGTCGATCAGTTCGTTTCTTGCCCAAGGCAAGCCTCTCCGTACCCCTCTTCCGTCAGCGAGACTTTGGTTTCCAGACCCGCTGAGTCTCCTGGCCGGCCAGCCGTTTCCCCTTCCTCTCAGGGAGGATTTGATAATTCAACCCCTCTCAGGGATTGTTCATCCAACGCCCAGCGGTCCTCCACTTGACTGTCTGGCCGTTGTTGGGGAAGACGCCAGAAACTCGGGGCTCTCCAAGAGGGCCTCCCAGTTTGTAATGAGAAGCCGTAGAGACTCCACTAGAGATCTCTACAACTCTCGTCTAGGGGTCTTGGTACGAGATTCAGGGTGTCTCGCCACGTGAAGCCCCTATTGGTGTTATTACCGATTTTTTTATCTCCCTTTTCGATAAGGGTAGATCGATTTCAACGATACGTGGCTATCGTTCGGCTATTGCCGCCGTCCACCGCCGTCCACGTTGGTTTTGCTGATGGTTCGGGAGTCTCCAACTCCCCTCTTTTGGCTAGGTTGACTCGCTCCTCCTTTTTGCAGCGTCCATCAACTCCTAGCCTTACTCCTTCTTGGAGTCTACCCAAGGTCCTTGACGTGCTTGCGAAGCCACCTTTTGAACCGTTGGGTAAAGCGTCCCTTCACCAATTAACGGTCAAGACGCGCTGTTTTTAGTTGCTATTGCTTCTGCACAGAGGAGGAGTACTCTTCATGCTCTGTGTATCACACCGGGTCACATCCGTTGGGAGAACCATGGTGTGCGACTTATACCAAAGCCCTCTTTTATTGCCAAAAATCAGACTGCTTCCTCTGGACCAGTTGAGATTTTTCTTAGACCGCTGTCGGACCATTCCTCGGTGCAGGAGGATAAGGTCTGGTGTCCGCTGAGGGCCTTGAAATGGTATTTAGATAGTACTAAGACTCTTCGTAAGAGTGATCAGCTTTTTGTCATCACTCGAGAGCCCTTTTCCCCCGCTTCCAGAGAATCCATTTCTAGATGGATAGTCGAAGCGATCCAGGCAGCTGGGCCGTTGGCCCTATTGAGTGATGGGAAGCCCCTTGCTCACGATATTAGGGGCATCAGTGCCTCTTGGGCTCTTTTCCAAGGGGTGCCCCTAGTGGACATTATGAGGGCAGCCTACTGGCGCTCCTCCACGTCCTTCACTTCTTTTTCTAACAAGACGTTGCAAGCTGCAACGTCATCCTTGGGTTCTTGTTGACCTTCCTCTTGGGACATGCCCCCCAATTGAATCTGTGCTGGTCTAGCAAAATAGGTAGGTACATTGATTTATTGTAGTAAATCAGTAAAATCAGAAGTGATTTTATTATTTGCTAGATAAATCTATGTACCTACCTATGTCCCACCCTCCTACCCCACTCCTTGCCTAGCAACATGTCAAAGTTTGTCTGAAGCTGCTCATAAAGAGAAGGATTGTGTACGCGCGTCATGCCTACGTGCACAGAGGAAGGTGTGATCCTAGGGGGGGTATATGCACTGTCGTGACTTTAATTACTCGAACGGCTTGCGTCGGAAGTCGGAAGACTAGCAAAATAGGTAGGTACATAGATTTATCTAGCAAATAATAAAATCACTTCTGATTTTACTGATTTATTGATATTTTGTAGCTTTCAAAGTGATTTTAAGCTTCAAAATGTTGATAGAGTCTACTACTCCGATTGATGGGGGCAGCCATATTGTCTATCAATCCCTGCATGTAGGGCACACATGAGTAATTCATCCGCTGCCGATGAATTCGGTACTAGCGTAAGTAAGATGTCGTAATGGTAGCTGATCACAAATTTTCATATAAAGTTGAATACGTGTCGGCAGTGAATCTTTTCAAGGGAAATGGTGTTTTGAAGGCACATTCTTTCATATTTCATCCCTATGTGGAAGCTGGGACGCTTTGGTGTATTTTAGAGGAATTATTTGATCTGCAGTACATTCCACTGTTCCCAGCAGTGAGAAGTCATATTTTGTGATTAGTCTCTTTTTAGCCTTCACAGTATTTAATGTAGCCAAATAAGTGCCCAAATAAAGTACCTAATTTTGTAGTATCATCAGTATTTACTGCTCTAAATCATATATACCTACCTATTTTTGCTAGTCTCCTGACTACGCAACCCAATCGAGAACTTTTACACATATAAGTCACATATTGTGCCCACCCCCCATAATCCATTGTTATCTGTTATCCATTGATATCAATATCAGATGGTGTTAACTGAGAACTTATGCAATATATGCTCCACGATGTACTCAGGGTATAAATTCTGAAATTTCTGTGCAAGCTCCCAGCTTATATACAATCTCAACACTTAATTAGAATTTTCTACATTCTACTACAATATTCATGAAGATGTGGAACTCTCTTGTAAGTTCTATATAGTTCTAGTTGTAACAAACAAAGAAAGGGGATTCCCCTTTTCTATAAATAGACTCATTGCAATGTTACACTCTTACTAAAAGGTTCATGTAAAGGTCAGGATACATGTAATCAACACATTCCAACATGTACATTATACATTGCAATTATCTTATAGTACATCACACACAATGTAAAGATCTAGAATGTTCTCTCTACTGGATGTGCATTATAATTATTTCACTGCTACACATCACATTCACTTTTCACATATAATTAATAATTTCTCTTCTGGAAATTTCTATGTTCATAAAATCATACATAACTGGAAAAATAATTCCCTTCCAGAAGATTCCTTAATTATATCACATCCTTCATCACTCACCCACATGAATGGGCAACTCTTTCTTGCTCGCACCCATCGAGTTAGGATATCCCAAGTCACGGCGCTTCTGAAAACAGGTTTATTCTATATTTCCAGCGCGCTTATACTCAAACAAGCACTCTTTCTGTACACTATTTCTATTTCTTTCTGAATATTGTACTGTTTTTTTTTTATCTCACTCTTGCCTGTTGCAGGAAAATTTTAATGTTCCTTTCTGCCGTATGCCGGAGGATACTTTGGATTCAGCAGCGTTCCGCCGCTGTCGCGTCACATTCTTGTGTACGCACTAGCGGTCACATTTCTCGGCGGATTTCTTTCAAACTTTGTATGGAGGTGTACTGCATCTTGGTAAAATCTGGAAACCGATAATTTCTGGTGATGCTGCCCCCAGTGTTCCGTCTTTTATAGGGTAAAAGTCTCTCCACCTCTGCCTATCCTGGGCCAGCCTAGCCAATGAACCCCAAGAGTGCTGCATGGTTTTCATCTCCCCTTCGACTGTTCTTCTCCAGGTTGTTGTGGTCTTCCTCTTTTCCTTTTGCCATCTGGGGTCCAGTGCTGTGCTGTTCTTGTGATTGACTGTGGGTCTTTACGGAGTGTGTGGCCTATCCATTTCCATCGTCGCCTTGTGATGATGGTTCCCATGTCTTCTTGTTGGCATCTCTTTAGCAGGTCTTCATTGGCTAAACCTCCTTTCGAACCTATGGGCAATGCTTCGCTTCACCAATTCACGGTGAAGACTCTCTTTTTGGTAGCCATTGCCTCTGGCCAGAGGCGCAGCACCCTTCACGCTCTCTGTCTTACTCTCAGACACGTTCGCTGGGAAAGAAAGGGTGTTAGGCTTATTCCTAAAGCTTTGTTTATTGCCAAGAAGCAGATGGCTTCTTCTGGCCCTGTTGAAATTTTTCTTTGTCCCCTATCAGCACGTGAGGGCCATGTATGCTGCCCTGTTGGGGCCCTCAAATGGTATATTGACAAGACTAAGGCCTGTCGCAATGACGATCAGCTCTTTCTGATCACTCGAGAGCCCTTCTCTCCATCTTCTCTTGACTCTATCTCTAGATGGATTGCCGAAGCTATTCGGGCCGCTGGCCCAGAGGCTCTCTTGTCAGATAGTAAGCCCCATGCTCATGACACTCGTAGTGTTAGCACTTCTTGGGCTGCCTCTTTTTCAAGGTGTGAGGCTTGATGATATTATGAGGGCCGCCTATTGGCGTTCTCCCAATTCTTTCATTTCCTGCTATTTAAAGAATATTCCTGCAGGAGAGGAATTAGTAGCGTCAGCTACTTTGAAGGCGGCAGTGTCTTCCCTGTAATCCCTTTTCCTTCTTCCCTAAAACATGCCTCCCATTCCTAAATGGGTGTTAGTCTAGCAAAAGTAGGTAGGTATATATGATTTACAGCAGTAAATTTGTAAAATCAGCACTGATCTTTTTATTTATTAGTTAACAGGGGTGGGAGTTCAGGTATTTTTTCATTTTGGGCACCCGACTTTTTTTCGGACGGGTTCCTGGTTACCCGAAAATCATATAAACTAAATTACAAGTTAATATTTCCCCCTAAGAAGCTATTAACACTGGGTGAATTCCTTTGTGTTTAGCACCTGAAATAAACCATTCGAGGAAAAAAAAAACTGGTGGAGGAAATCAAGGGCGCAAAATCTAATCTAAATTTAATCCCTAGAAATTGTCTATAATCACGCCAGCGCCGTAGGCAATCACGGTCAACATTTCAGTCCCCCGCACTTGTTCATTCAAATGACATACACGTACTTGAAAGGAAGGGGAATACTAAGAAATCTTATGAAGATGATTCTTCATAATAATTTTGCACAAGGAGCATTTTTTGACAGCGTGATCATACAGAGGCACTTTGTAGACAAACTCCACACGTAGTATTGATGTTCCTGGCGAAAATGACGAGCTTTCTTTAGGTGGCTTGGTTTTAATACCATGGATGATGCGCTGCAGCGGATTAATCTAAGCCTGCAGTCGAGAAAGCCGCAGTGTGCTAATCCTGCATGCCGGCTTTGTCCACAAATGGTCGCATTGTGCTTCTCCGAAAGACGAGCTCGTTCTTTCACCGCGGGAATCCTGCAATCGATCTGTTCCCCTCACCAGCTGATTCGCCTAACCTATATAGCTCCCTCTATGGCTAAATTATCGCTGTTTTAGCGGCCTTGAAGTTCATTGACTAGTTTAATAGTGGTTAATAGTGGTAATAGTGGCGAATTATTATTGTATTCCTTTAGGATTGGGTCATAAACAGTACAGGGTTGTTTTTTAAAAATAAAGCGCTTAGATACATACAATGTATGTCTTAAGCGCATTGTAAATAACCGGATTATTATTATTATTATTTTAAAAAAGTCCTGTTTAGAAATGCATTCAGCTGTATGTTATGAGATAAAGTTGCAAAGTTCACTTTGCAATGTACTATTTCAATTTTCAGTCAAATTTGATTCCAAAAGAATGGAGATGCTTTTGGAGGAGTTATGATTCCAAACTTGTTTATATTGATTTCAACATGTTACTTCATGTTATAGTTTGAAAATGTGTGCTCCTCTCTCTCTCTCTCTCTTCCTTTCTACTATTTATCTATTTTCACACCGTCTCTTCAGTTTACTCTCTCTAGAACCATTGCAGAACTTGCTTTAATATTTACGTTCACTTATTCTGTAATTCTGGAAACCTTCCACAATTCACCTCGTATCATATGTGGCCCGGCACCACAAAACCACCAAAAAGTCACAAGCAGTGATTTTGTACAAACAGCCGAAATGGAAATTTGGGTTGAAAAAAATCAAATTCGGGATTTTTGGTTTTTCTGAAAGATCAATCTTTTCTGTACCTTGTATCAAAATCTGGAAGCTTAAAACACAGTAGAAGATGTGTTTTTAACAGTTTTTCTAGAGTTTTTTTTTCGCACAGCTTC
Source organism: Heliocidaris erythrogramma (assembly GCA_025617745.1). Taxonomy (NCBI): domain Eukaryota; kingdom Metazoa; phylum Echinodermata; class Echinoidea; order Camarodonta; family Echinometridae; genus Heliocidaris; species Heliocidaris erythrogramma. Next base: position 31,176,484 of record CM046857.1, on the reverse strand, counting down.
GGTTTTTTACAAATTCTTCCCCCTTTCCGTGTGATTTTTTTTTTTTTCATCGGTACCGCTCACCCTCGTATAATCGTTACAATATCACAGGTCTTAAATTACTTCTTCCCTAATGATTTTTATACTGACAGAAAGAAGAAACTCTCAACAATCTGATAATAAGATGTAAAAGTATATTAATAGTCGCGAAAGCAAATTATATTGTTTTTTTCATGTGAGCAAGAAAAGAGTGAGTACAGTGGAAATAAATTGCAAGCGTGATTCTTTTGAGCTTTAAAGTTTAAAAGAGTATGTGATTTCTCCATAAAACAATTGCTATTTCTTGTGAGAGAGAAAAGAGTATAAGTTTTGTATTTAAAAATTACAAGATTATTCCTGTCAGCAAAAAAATAGTATGCGTGTCTGCAATAAAGCAAATTGCAAGTTTATTCATTTGAGCTACAAAAGAGTTATAAGTAGGTCTACAAATAAAATCCATAGGTGATTTTCATGTGAGCAAGAAAAGAGCAGGTTTTATTCAAGTTCATTATAGGCTAAATTGCAAGTTCACAGTGATAAAAGAAAGTGACAAATCGGTATTATATAACGGGGAACAAAGAAAGACCCCCCAATGATGAATAGGCATTGTCTAGTGCATGCCACCCAGCCACCCAAGTGCTCTTAATCTCTCCATTGGAACTCTCTCATTAGTTTTGCGATAATATTTAAATGACTTACGCCCCCAAATTAAACTCTTGGTAAGATAATGAATGGACCATGTTTAACACTCCTGCTAAATTTCAACTAAATCTGACAACGCCTTCATAGTGGTTACTATGGCCTTTTGATTCACTCTGTATTGATTTTCTCTTATGTTTTCTTGCTCCGCACGCTTGAATAGGGCCAAACTTTAGAGCTTGTTTCCTCAGTAACTAATACCAGCAAAACTCTCTTACTAGCTCCATTTATTCGCTAAATTAAACGGGTTAGCAACCTTCAATTTTGACAATTTATATATCATTTTAAAGCTGAGACTCTGTTCTTTCCAAATATGATGAAATCAGAAAAATCAATTCTTGCGACTTTTTGGTGGTTTTGTGGTGCCGGGTCACATATTTATTCTTTAAAAAAATCTTATTAATAATTAATTGTAAATTGATTAAAAATTGTGTCGCAATATGGGCTGAATAAGATACAAAAAATGAAAGTAAAAATGAAAAAAAAAATAAAACACTTGGGATGAATATGTGATAATTGACGAACGGAGAAGACTTGGCGAAGGGGCGCGAAAATGGAGAGTAAAAGGAATAATCGGAAAGAAAAAAAAAACATTTTGATCAAGATGAAATTGATCTTGATAAAATTATGTTTTTTTTTTCTCGAAGTACTGGATTCAGGCATTATAGACGGCTAAACAATTTCAAGTGTCAGAGGCGGCGCTAGGGTATTTTGATGGGGGTGGTGGGGGGGGGGGGGGGGGAGACGACCTTAAGGTGGTGATGATGACAATGATATTGATGATACTTATAATAATTATTAAAATAATAAGAATGAGAAGAAGAACAAGAATAACATTAAAGACCTGGTCCGGTGACTGAACAACTATATATCAATGGAAAGCTTATTGGACGTAGAATACAATGAGACATTTCGTAATTGCACAATAAGCAAAACAAAAAATAATTTTCGGGTGAGCCTGTCCGAAATAAATCGCAAGCTTGCGCTATGACGTCATCTTATGAAGTCCCGCTAGAACTTGAACTTAGTAATTAGAAAGCCGCGATGCAATCGTGCATGTATTTGTACATAAACAACACAAGTTGAGCGGGGAGAAGTCCATTGAACGCTGCATAATAAAGTTTCTTTACAAAAGTTTTGAGTTGTCATGGCGTCAGTTGTGATCGAAGAAGATTAGGATGATTTGCTGATGGACTGTGAATACAAGGAGGTAGAGGATGGTGAGGAAGTAAGTGGAGAAGATGAGGGAAACGATGAAAGTGAATCGAGTTCTGGCAGCGGCAGTAGTGACAGTGACGAGGACAATAGTGATCTGGCCGGTGATGAAGACGGGGATGCTGCCGCAGGTGAAGGGGCAAGGTTAGGGGTAGTAGCGTGGGAGTATGAGCCACTGCCAAGAGGAGGACCGGAAGAAAATGTAGGAGATAGAGATTTGCAAAACCGTGACAACAAAGTCTCATCGAGTTACGTACCATTCCGTATTGACATCGCCTACAGAAAGATCACAGGCTCGCGATCGATCGCTACATAATATGACGTCATTCGCTCGAAGGCTCTTATTCGCGATGTAACTTCAGGATTTTGAAGCACTTGAATTCCACCGGAATTCCAGATTTCAAACCACTATTTCTCATCCGCATGGCAATTTCTGGATAAATAGTGGTGATTTTCCTCTTCTGTGTCCCCTAAGCTTCAGATTGATATATAATTCACCTATTTGATTTCTAGGTTTGGACCAGGTCTTTAACGAAGATGATAATAAAAATGATTTTTATATCAATTGAAAAACAGGTAGCGACTATAATGAAAATATGGAATCTACCAGTATTATCATGATATTAGAAAATTACTGGGAGGCTGGATGTTTATGATAGAACAGCAGTATGTGAGCACGGTATTCACAACCACATTAATAACAATACTATAATTACTACTGCAACTACTATTTCTCTACTACCGCCCCTAGTAATAATAATATTTATATGCCTAATACCAAAAATTCATAAATGTAAAAGTGAGGGTTCCATTGCGCAAATCATAATGTTAAATAAGATACATGACCCGCTGCCAATCACGGGCTATAAGTAGATAACAAGGTACCACGTTTATATGAGTTGATTAGAAAGAGTAAACTCAATCAGACAAAAGAATGCATATTTCATCAAAATCGGATACAGCATATGAAAGTTAAGAAATTTTTAGGTTTTTCAGTGAACAATATGCCTGTCTTCAAGAATATACAATGTGCACTGCCAAGCAATCTCCCCACCTTTCTTTTTTATTTTATTATATATTATATTCAGATTTTCTCCTCCAGGAAGGTAAAAATAGGGTTGACAGTCTAGTGTGTAAGAACATCACTGCCGTAACTTATTTTGTTACAAGGAAGATATGTTGTCCATGTATGAAAAAGTGAAATATTATGATTTCATGTGATAAAAGTAAGAAAAGGTGAAAAAGGTGAGTTTTCTGGGGGCAGTGATAGACTTTCTGAATCAGTTAGCACGGCCCAGCCGAGACTGGGTACTTGCCCCGCTGGACAATCATTGCGTTTCTCGCACGGGGCAAGTCTCCCTCCCCCTATTCCGTCGATTTCTTTTTCGACAGATGCCTCTCGGCTAGGGTGGGGCAGACATTGCAACGGCAGCACGGTTTCGGGGGACTGGTCTCATCTTGGCACTTGTTCTGCCACCCAGGATGCCCTAGCCGCACAATTGTGGAGGTGGTGTCGTCACATGGCGATCTCGCCCGTTGCCTCCTTCATCCCCGGCCAGGAAAACCTCACTGCGGTCTTCCTATCCCGGGGCAGGTGTCTTCCATCAGAATGGAAAAAGCTCCATCCAGAGATTTTTTCCCTCGTTTACAGTCTCTGGGGCCTGCTGGAGGTAGACCTTTTTGCGTCGGCTCTCAACCACCAGCTTCCGAGGTACTGCTCCCGGGTCCACGACCGGGAGACCTGGGCCCTGGACGCCTTCTCCCTCAGTTGGGAGAACCTTCAAGGGTTTGCTTTCCCTCCCTTCCCATTATTTACGCGAGTCCTGCAGAAGATCAGGGAAGATCGGGCTTGGGTTCTTGTGATAGCTCCCTTTTGGCCCAGGAGGAATTGGTTTCCGGAGTTGGTGAGCCTTCTGGTGGCTCAACCGTTTCCTCTTCCGTTGAGAACAAATCTTGTGTCTCAACCCCTTTCGGGGATTCTACACCACAGTCCAGCGTCCCTTCATTTGAATGCTTGGCCCCTATTGGGGAGACTGTAAGATAGTCAGGTCTTTCTGAGAGGGCCGCAGACTTTGTAATGTCCAGTCGTAGAGACTCTAATAGGGAAATTTACAATTCCCGTCTTTCAGCCTTCTTTCGATGGTGTCAGACCCGGGATCAAATCCCGTCTAAGGCTTCCATTGGTTCAATTGTGGATTTTCTAATCTCGCTGTTTGACAAAGGAAGGTCTATCTCTACTATCCGAGGCTACCGGTCAACGATCAGCGCCATTCATACGGGTCTTTTGGATGGTTGGGGATTCTCCAGTTCCCCGCTGTTGAGCGGATTAATTCGGTCTTTCTTTCTGAAACGTCCCCCTCGTTCGCACTTAGTTCCGTCTTGGAGTTTGCCTCGGGTTCTAGAAGCCCTGGCTAAACCCCCCTTTGAACTGTTGGGTAAAGATTCGCTTCACCATTTTACGGTGAAGACGCTCTTTTTGGTAGCCATTGCCTCTGGCCAGAGGCGCAGCACTTTCACGCTCTCTGTCTTACTCCCGGTCGTGTTCGCTGGGAGAGAAAGGGTGTTAGATTGATTCCTAAAGCTTCATTCATCGCCAAGAACCAGACGGCTTCTTCTTGTCCTGTTGGAAGTTTTTCTTGTTCACTATCTGACATTTCGTCCTGCTGCCCTGTTAGAGCCCTTAAAAGGTACATGTATATTGACAAGACCTGTCGCAAAGATGATCAGCTTTTTCTGATCTCCCGAGAGCCCTTTTCTCCAGCTTCTCTTGATTCCATTTCTAGATGGATCGTCGAAGCTATTCGTGCCGCCGGCCCAGAGGCTCTCTTATCAGATAGTAAGCCCCATGCTCATGACACTCGTAGTGTTAGCACTTCCTGGGCCCTTTTTCAAGGTGTGACGCTGGATGATATTTCGAGGGCTGCCTATTGGCGTTCGCCCAATTCCTTCATCTCTTGCTACCTTAAGGATGTTCCTGCAGGAGCAGAATTATTTGCGTCAACCACCTTGAAGGCGGCAGTGTCTTCCCTGTAATCCTGTTTCCTTCCTCACTTAAAACATGCCACCCGTTTTGAATGTGTGCTAGTCTAGCAGAATAGGTAGGTATATATGATTTATAGCAGTAAATTTGTGAAATCAGCACTGATTTTCTTATTTACTAGATAAATCAATATACCTACCTATGGCCTTCCCTCCTACCCCTCACCTTGCAAGCAACATGTTTTACTCTTGAGGTTGCTCGCAATAGAAGAAGATGGCCGTTATGTACTCATGCGGGTGAGGAACGAAGGGGATAACAATGGGTTACGGTGTGCGCGCACAATATTGTGACTTTTTTGTGTTAAAGTTCTCGATTGATTAACGTAGTCAGGAGACTAGCAGAATAGGTAGGTATATAGATTTATCTAGTAAATAAGAAAATCATTGCTGATTTTACAATTTAGCACTGTTTTGAATAAAAAAGAGGAAAATTAGGCTTTTATAGCAAGTTTTATGTGTTGCTTTTGGACATTCCCATGTATTCAAAATCATGTAGCACTTTTAACAGCTAACCAAAAAAGATGAAATCCATTCGGTTTCGAGACCTCACGGTCGTGTTCCGGACGTTTAACCATTTCGATACAGCACTAATTATTGTACAAATTACATATTGCTGTCAGTGTAATTAGATTGTGTGGTTAATTTGAAACGAAGCAATTGTCAGTGATAACGCTACAATTCTTATGAAGCATGTATCATCCCATCGGTAAAAAAGAAAGAAATGGGGTGGTTTAAATCAGAAGACATCCAAAGATTGCAGTGCAGAGTGCTGCGCGACTATTCTGATATTGATGTGGTAATATACTATTAATACATGGTTGGGAGTGCGTTGGTGCGATCTGGCAACACAAAGGTTTTATCATGGTGTACTATACGCACGAGGCGCTAGCCGAGTGTGTTTGACACCACGATAGAAACCTGCGTGTTGCCAGATTGCACTAATGCACGAACTCACAACCATGTATTAATAGTTTTATAAAACGGGTCGGCAATATGATTACGAAGTCTAAGATTATGAAGATGGTTACGAACCCCATAGAAACGCCAAGAGTCGCACAGTCATGGAGGCTGCCATTTGCTTTCCTGGATGACAGCCAATAAAAGTCATGCGCGTTTCAGTGCGCGCATGTAATCCCTGCGCTAAAATGACAATTAAATGACAATTAAAGGTGGAGGTGTCGTGGTATAGTGGTTCATTCACTTGACTCTTAATCAAAAGGTTGAGGGTTCGAATCCCAGCCCGGCACTAACGTCCTTTGGCAAGACATTAATCCACATTTTCCACTCTCCACCCAGGTGTAAATGGGTACCCGATATGCTAGAGCGCTACATATTTGGCTGCTAAGCTATGACCGGGGTAATAATGTTGAAGCGCCAGGAGCGTCACGACATGACGGACATGAGCGCTATACAAGAAGCCACCATTATTATTATTATTATTAAACTAGTACGCGATTTCATTGCGTTTTTGCACGCACCAGAGGTACGCATACGCACAGCTCAGCCGTGGTTTAGAGCCTTTTTGCCGTATGTTATCACTTTTTTTTTGCACGTTCACATGGTGTTATTTGACCAATCAGGATGGCTACATTCGTGAACCCGTTTTATAATTAATTCTAATGCACAATAACTAAGTTATTGTGTAAAAGTGATGAAGTGTGGATCCCTGTAATTTGGTGAAGAAGCAAATGTTATGTACATGAAAGCAATAGAATGCAAAAAAGTTGCTATGCACACCTCACTGTGGTGCCTCATTTGGTTCTTGTCCATCAATTCATTATCAGCAGTCACATCGAATGCTTGAGCAGTATACTTGGCTAGTATACTATTGTTAGTAAATATATATATACTCATACCTGCCAACTCCTCCGTTTTAGACGGAGTTTCTCAGTTTTTCAAATTTCTAAGAGGCCAAAAACGGAGTATTCCGTTTTTCTGTTTCCCAGAAAAAAACAAAAAACTCGAGCTAAAAAACAACAATTTGCAATTGCGCAAGAACAAATCAAGCACCACCGAATACAAGCCACTCGAGACAGGCTCCGCCATGCATATTGCTCATGCACAGCACACGTAAATTCCAAGTATCTGTAAGTCGCTCCCCGAGCTGCTCTTGGAGATGTGTGTGTGTATTTTGTATGGTGAGTAGGCGAGTATCGCGGCAGATTTTTATAGCGCACATGTGACAATCCATCACGTAGCAAAACGGAGCGAGACTGGTATACTGTTTTCATCACGAGTGGGTAATGTACATAACCAAACATGCGCGTGTGATACGTGGCAACATTCAAACAGACTGGTGATGGTGTTCAACGTTACTTGTGCACTACTGTGTATCGGTATGTACGCCCAATATATTGTCCCATTCAGTGCAATCACATGTGTGTGCCATCGCTGTGTAGTGTGCATACATACACGCAATGAGTGCCGATCGAATCGTGAATGTTGTGTATGAAATGCTCGCTGTGTCTGAAGTTTGTTCGTTGTGAATAACGCTGGAAATTTTTGGAATCAAGTAGTTATGTCGTTTTTCATCAAGTTTTTCATCAAGTTTTTCATCAAGTTTTTCATCGTGAAGAAAGGAAAAACAAGTTTCCATGTTCAGAAGTACAAGACAGAATATCGGGAGAAGTTTCCGTGCATAACTCGATCTACGAAGGAGCGGGGTATCAATGCAGACCAGCACATTGAGTGCTTTGACTCGTAAGCTGTCTGTGGAGAGCAAAGACATGAAATGCTACTCTGCCACTTATTCTAATCAAGTGCTCAAGAATGCCAAAGGAGCAACATACCATGCTCTCCATGGTTCAAGCAGCAGTTCTTCAGCTAAGTAACCTGTAGATATACACTTACTATGGTGCATCTCCTGATCGAGAGTCTCAAGTCACCCCACTTAAAAATTAAACCCTTAATCTCCTGGTAATATATTGTATCTTTAGAAACAAGTACATTGACCATCAAGCAAGTATTTTTGATGATTCATTTGCTTGCCATAAATTATTGTAACCATACAGTTTACAGTATACCTAATAGTGCACTTCAGGGGCGGATACAGGATTTTCAGAAAGGGGGGTGGGCGCATTTTAGCACACATTTTTCGCACACTGAGGAACCCTCCGATTGACGAAGCCAAACGGCCATCTAGGGGGTCCGGGGGCATACTTTGTCAGACAAAACGGGGGGGGGGGGGGGGGGGGGGCGCACGCCCCTTGCGCGCGCCCCCTCTGGATCCGCACCTGCTTTTCACAGAGCTTATAATGCAGGAGCTTTAAATTCGGGGGGGGGGGGCACTACCTTCTGAACCTCTGCCATGGCGCGGCACTTGGACCCCAATTGCGAGATGCTGCAGACGCCGCGCTCGCATGACTCAGTTTTTTGACTTTCCAATGTTGGCAGGTATGCATATGCATATGCAAAAAAATCTGAGTTTAACTTGATAACAGAAATAGTGCACAACATATGACCAGCTCTCCGCCAATAATTTGATTGGTCTTCACACGATCGTTGCCTATAATATTATCATCAGCAACAAATCTTCAATCTTTTCGATATCTCACTGTAGTGTTTTATTAATGTATTAATTAATGGTCCTAATTACACTGGCCCAGACTTTTTCTCTTCAGTTTCCAATTACCACTTTCACTTTGATTCAGACTTCTATTTATAATTTACACAGAATAATGAATTTCATTTAATGTTATGTTCCATATGGTTTATGTTGAAGACTCATTAATATTGTAATGGAGTAGATCTCTCATAGCAGGTCCATTTAATAGTTGACAAGCTATGAGTTTGATCTGTCATAAAAAGAGTCAATTAGTTAACAATCTAAAATTTGTTCTCTCATATCAGGTCGATCAGTTGACAAGCTTAAAGTTGATGCTGCAGAAAAGGGAGATCTAGGACTGGTTGCAGAGGTATGCATCACAATTGTCTTATTCAGTTCTTTAAAGTGGATAATCATTGGAATTAAGATAGAAATCTTGTTTTCATATGTATTGATCCAGGAGCAGAAGACTTGTCATCTGCTCAAGAATTGAAAAGCGAATTATTCATTTGGTATCAAAATAATTGTTTTCCTTCAGACATGGTTACATGCATGGTCGGCTTGGGAGCTAGAGTCGAGTAATTGATTCTACTCGACTCCCCTCCCGAGAACCGAGGAGTCGCCTCCATGATCTCCAGAGTAGAGTATCCGTGCTCGGCGGTTCCGCGGTTCTGAGAGTCGATTCTATTGTGTGATAATACGTTAGAGCCTCGGAATCGGCCCCAGAATGAGTGAAAGTTTGATCTGCCAGTCATATCCGCTCACTAATCATAAGGACCGCATATGTAACACGCATTATGAATAGTTATGAATAGTGGTCCTTATGAATAGCGAGGTAATTTGTCTATGATTTGCTCGCTATTTAGAAGGACTGCTGTTCATACAAAACTACTATTCATTTAGTCACGCATTATGGATAGTGGTCCTTATAACTAGCGAGGTTACCCCGTCATATCGGCGCTGCTGCTCGGCTCTGCACAACGAAGCCATAATGCAGCAGTGGGAAATATGAATGCACTGTGTGCTGTATGTAAACATAGTTCCTTTATCAGAGTGTTTGTGAGGGTATATTTTTGTGTCAGTGTATGTCACACTGCCCGTGTGTGTACAACGCTGTTAATAGCGCACACCTCGTTTTGATCAGGGAGGTGGAAGGGAGAAAGCCAGGTAAGATATCATTAGCAGGAGAGCTTGGAAGAGAGAGAGAGCCGAGCGAGAGGAATATTTAGGGGGCAGGGACAGAAAATGAATATGTTATTGCTGGTTAATGCATATCTAAATCCAGTGTTATAATATAAAAATTAATTAAACAAATCAACGAAATTTATTGCGGAATGGAAACTCGGCGTTCAAAGAATTAACCAAACAAAATCACGGACTGAAAGAAATTAAGTCTGAGAGAAAAAAAAAATGAAAAAAAAAGCTTTCAGGTCTTTAAAAAATTTTGAGGCACAAATATATTAATTGTGACTGAGTACTTCAGAATTATTCAAAAACATTAAGAGAAGGAATGATTATATTTTTTTAAAGGAGAATGAAACCCTGGGGAAAAGATAGTAAAGAGAGAAGCAATTTAAAAAAAGTTCCATCAAAATCGGTTAAGAAATGAAAAAGTTGTGAAAGTTTGAAAAGTCTCGATTTACTTTCTATGGCAATAAATCATATATACCTACCTATTATGCCTGTAGTCTTGACTACGGGACCCCTTCGAGAATTATCACACATGTGTCACAAAATTGTGACCCCCCGTAATCCTATTGTCCCCTTTGCCACTCACGCGCGTCAATACGCTACGGCCATCTTCCTCTTTCTTGCTCGCCCCCGACGAGTTAGGACGTATTGTCACAGCGCTCCTGAAATCAGGTCGTATAGTATCTTTTTGGATGCGCTTTTTCGCATAGTTAAAGCACTTTTAGGTACCTATATTCGTTTAGATTATAGTACTTTGTGTTTTATTAGTCACTCTTGCCGATTGCAAGGGATTTTTTGATTCCCTTTCTTGGCATTTATTTTTCTCTTTCACGGTCAGCCCCACGTAGATACTTCCGTGTTTGCGGGTGTTTCCGTTTGTCACCGAGCCTTCGGGTTCGGTGTTTGTTCTTACGGTTTAGGCTGTGAAAATTTATTTAGTGCGTATCTCCCAAATAAACTTTAGTTTTATTTACTGCATTCAGTTGAAGTATTTCTTAATTTGAAAAGTATACTTTATTGTCTGTTTTATTGCAGTGGTATGATTTCGGAAGAAGAAGCAGCTGGGTCAAGGAGACCTGCTTCTTCCGAAGAGTTGTCTAGCAAGACGACTCGGCCTTCCAGAACTTCCCCGAGTACAGCGGTACGCGGGGGAGGGAGGAGGGCTAAAGGTAAGTTGCCTAGTGGTGTTCCCTTGCAGAGTTTGCCAGTTTCGGAGCTTGCGGCTTCGGGACGGGTGGCGTTAACTGAATCGGGATTGTCAACTCCGAAGCCTGTGGTTTCGGGGTGGGTGGCGTCAGATTCTAGTGGTTTGGATATCTCGAATCCAATCCCCCGGTCGCTGAGACCAGAGGGGGGGGCTGTTGTTTCCCGTACGGTAGCGTTCACTCGCTCTGATCCGTTAGGGGAGACGCGCCCCACTACTGCAGGGCAACCCACGGGCTTAGTCCATGTTGGTCTGGGTTCTCAAACCCTAGCCCCCGGCAAACGCCATATGGGGGAGCGAGTACTTCCTGGGCTGTCTCAGTTGCCAGCTAATGGGAATGCTCGAGCTAACAATGTTGGTCTGGGTTCACAAACCCTAGCCCCCGGCAAACGCCATATGGGGGAACGAGTACTTTCTGGGCTGTCTCAGTTGCCAGCTGATGGGAATGCTCGAGCTAACAATTATGGACGCTCTTCGGAGCAACAGGTGTTTTCACCTGAGTGCGTGACTACTAGTGCTCCCCTATTGCCGCTTTCAAGCGGTCCAATAGTGGGTTCGCATGCCTTTAGTAGTCATCGGGCACATACTGAGTCATCTCGGTCTGCCCACGCACTGGGAGCTTTTAGCTCCCAACCCATGGCTACGGCATCTTCTTGCCTAGCCAATATGGGTGATTTGGGCGATTCTCTAGGCTTACGCCATGAGCGCTCCAATCCCTTTTTGGGAAGTGAACGTCCCTCCGCGGAGGAATCGGTTCGTGTTTCCGAAGAGCCTTCGGGGATCCGAATGAATCCGATTAAGCGTTCTAAGAAAAGGCTTTCGGCTACGACTATTGTCGAGCCAGCCAAGAAAAAGGCCAAGAAGAAGGCGAAAAGAGGCAAGGCTTTGCCGACCTCTCGCCCGTCTGGTCTGGCTGACCCAGCTAGCTCCTCTCAAACTGACATGTTCAGTATGATGCGGGCTTTTGCTCAGAGTCATGGTTGGTCCTTTGTACCGGCTTCTTCAACCCTGACTTCTGTCCCTATTCAGGGATCTCGCTTTGAGGCTGATCAACCTTTTGTGATTGATTCCTCTTTGTCTGAGACTGATTCGCATGTGCCTCCTATTCCCGCGGCCCTTGGGGCTCCGCCGGGCGAGGAGACTGTTGGTGAACCATGCGGGGAGCTGCCTGCGGAGGCCTTTGTTAACGTTCCTTTGTCTCATTCCACTCGGGTGGAACCAGATTTGGATGCGTCCTCTCAAGCTTCGGTTCCCGAATCGCTTGGGCAGGCGGAGTCTCAATCGCTCAATCTCTGTGGAGTGGAAGCGATTGCTTTGTTGTCCAAATATCGCCCTGAAGTTCAGTCAACCCGCGCGCAGGGTTCGACTTCGCATTGGAATTTCAATCAGCAGGCCTCCCCTGAGGGTATTGCTCTCGAGGAGGCTTTCAAGCTGGAGTATGACCGCATTGAGGCCGCTGTGTTGGTTAAGCGTTCTAATGCGGTCAGGGGTAAGGCTTTTGCCTTTTGTTCTCAGGACCAAGACAGCTTTTTCAAGGCTAAGGTTCTTTCTCCTGAGATTTTGGAGGTCGGTCGTCGCTTGCGGGCGACTAATCCGCTTACCTCCGCTGCTTTCAGGGCGGAGGATAAGATTTGGTCTAATGTTGAAAACCACATTAGATCAGGGATGCGTTTGACGGCTTTTCAAGGGCTTCTCTCCGACCTTAGGTCCAGGGCGGAGGAGTTGAATGTTACCGATGGTGACAAGCTGATTATTGACGACTTGCTGCATACTCTTTTTTGTCTGCAGTGGTCGCAGCTTTCCACAGCAGCTGCTTCGGCTACGTTCCGTCGCAGGACCTCGGCTCTCTCAGCACTGGGTGTTAGAGAGTCGGGCATTGCTCAACTTCTCCGAGATGTTCCGTCTCGGGGTCCTTCGCTTTTTGGTGGTAAATTCGCTACGGTGTTTCAAAGAGAGATCGATGCGCGGAAGCAGATCTCGGATATGACTAAGCAGTTTCACACTAGCTCTAAGCCAACGCGGGCCCCTGTTCGGCGTAAACCTGCTGGTCCTGTTTTGGGCCAACGCAGTCGTGTGTCTAGGGTCCCGCCTCCTGAGCCTCAGCCAGCTCCGTCTCGTGGGAGAGGGAGTCGTGGCAGGGGTTTTTCGAGAGGTTCTCGTGGAAAGGCGATGGCTTCTCAGAAGGCCAAGCCTGGTTTTTGACGTGTTTCCCCGAGCGCTGGTTCGACCGAACGTGGTAGGTGGCCGACTTCATGCGTTTCTCCCCGCTTGGGAGGCCATCTCCGGGGACGGGTTTGTTCTCTCCGTCGTGCGAGACGGATTCTTCATAGATCTTTGCGCCTCGCTCCCCGGAGGGGCTATAAGAATTCGGTCACCTCCCATGTCTGCCCTGTCTCGGTCTCATGCTTCGAAGGAGATCGAGTCTCTTTTGGAAAAGAGGGCTATAGAAAGGGTAAGAGACAGGCCGTCTCTTTCCCTTTCTCCAATATTTGTTATTCCCAAGCGCTCGGGAAAACTTCGTTTGATACTGAACCTAAAGAGGATAAACAAATTTATTCCTCCGGTTCATTTTCGTATGGAGACTCTTGCCTCCATTCTTCCGTTGATCAAAAGGGAAGACTACGCGGTCTCGATAGATCTCAAGGACGCGTACTTTCACATTCCCATTCATCGCGCATCTCGCGATCTTCTGGGGTTCTCCTTCCTCTCGGAGACTTACCGGTTTCGGGCTCTTCCCTTCGGGCTGCGCCCGGCCCCTCGGGGTTTTTAATCAAGTTGTAGCGGTGCTAGCGGCCTTTCTGAGGCGTCGCGGCCTGCGGTTGTTTTGTTACCTGGACGATTGGCTTCTCCTTGCGGAGTCGCGCGATCGTTTGTTGGACGAGACTCGTTTGTTAGTCTCTCTTACTCAAGACTTAGGTTTCCTAATAAATTGGGAAAAGTCAGAGTTAGTCCCCACTCGCAACCCAGTTTTTCTGGGGGCGGTGTTAGACATAAGGAATCAGTTAGCTCGACCCAGTCGAGACAGGATTCTCACCATTGTCTCTGCGGCTCGCAAGCTCTTGCTGGCCAGAAGAGTCTCGGCCAGACAGTGGCTTCAGTTTCTAGGTTATCTGGCCAGTCTAGTCGATGTTTTAGAGGACTGCCGGCTCCTCATGAGACCCTTTCAGAGACATCTCCTCAGGTTCTTCAAGCCGGGAAAAGACTCTCTTTTGGTCTGGATTCCAGTTCCAGTAGAGATCAAGTCTCTTCTCGCTTGTTGGACGAGCGAGGTGTTTCTCGCGCGAGGCAGGTCCTTCTCTGTCCCTCTTCCGTCGATATCGGTTTCGACGGACGCCTCTCGGTTGGGGTGGGGAGGACACTGCAACGGCAGCACGGTTGCGGGGGATTGGTCTCATCTTGGGACTCTTCCTCATATCAATGTCCTGGAGTTTATGGCAGTTCTGCTGACCTTGCTCCATTTCAGAAGTCGACTTCTCAGTCGTTCAGTTCTGATTCTCACGGACAATGTTACCGTGGCGGCATATATCAATCGGCAGGGAGGCACTCGTTCGGTTGCCCTGAATGCCCTAGCAGCTCAGCTGTGGAGGTGGTGTCGTCGCATGACAATCACACCTGTGGCCTCTTTCATCCCAGGTCGGGAAAACCTTATTGCGGATTTTCTGTCCCGGGGCAGGTATCTTCCTTCGGAATGGATGCTCCATCCGGAGGTATTTTGCCGCATTTGCACTTGCCTAGGTCCACTGGAAGTGGATCTATTTGCGTCGGTGCTAAATCACCAGCTGCCGAAGTATTGCTCCCGTGTTCGCGATCAGGGAGCATGGGCTCTCGATGCTTTCTCCCTCAGCTGGGAGAACCTTCAGGGATTCGCCTTTCCTCCCTTCCAACTGATTCCGCGTGTCTTGCGGAAAATCAGGGAAGATCGGGCGAGGGTGCTTGTAATAGCTCCCTTTTGGCCCAGGAGGAATTGGTTTCCGGAGCTTATGAGCCTTCTAAGGGCTCAACCGCTAGTTCTCCCGTTAAGAGCGGATCTGGTGTTACAGCCCCTATCGGGGATTCTTCACCACAATCCGGAGTCTCTTCATTTGACTGCTTGGCCCCTGTCAGGGAATCTGCAAGACAGTCGGGTCTCTCTGATAGAGCCGCGGACTTTTTAATGTCCAGTCGTAGACTTTCTACTAGGGAAATTTACAATTCCCGTCTCTCGGTCTTTTTCCTTTGGTGTAAAGAGAGAAATCAAACCCCTTCTAAGGCTCCTATTGGTTCAATTGCGGATTTCTTAATCTCGTTATTTGACAAAGGGAGATCTATTTCTACTATCCGAGGCTACCGTTCGGCGATCGGGGCCATTCATTCGGGTTTTTCGGATGGTTCGGGGATTTCCAATTCCCCGCTGCTAAGCGGTTTGATTCGTTCGTTCTTTCTGAAACGACCTTCGTTTTCTAGGTTAGTGCCGTCTTGGAGTCTGCCTAAGGTCCTGGAGGCCTTGGCGAAACCTCCTTTTGAACCGTTAGGTGAAGCTTCGCTTCATCATCTTACGGTTAAGACGCTCTTTTTGGTAGCTATTGCCTCTGGGCAGAGGCGCAGTACTCTTCACGCTCTCTGTCTTACTCCTGGTCATGTTCGCTGGGAGAGAAAAGGTGTTAGATTGATTCCTAGGGCTTCTTTCGTTGCCAAGAATCAGACAGCTACCTCCGGTCCTGTTGAGATTTTTCTTTGTCCGCTTTCTGACCTTTCTTCGGTGCGTGAGGACAAAGTTTGGTGTCCTGTTAGGGCTCTCAAATGGTATATTGATAAGACTAAGTCTTTTCGTAAGGATGATCAGTTGTTCTTGATCACTAGAGAGCCTTTTTCTCCTGCCTCTCTTGATTCCATTTCTAGATGGATCGTTGAGGCTATTAGGGCCGCTGGCACAGAGGCTCTTTTATCCGACAGTAAGCCTCGTGCTCATGATACTCGTAGTGTCAGCACTTCTTGGGCTCTGTTTCAAGGTGTGGCGCTTGTTGATATTTTGAAGGCTGCTTATTGGCGTTCGCCCAATTCCTTCATTTCTTGCTACCTTAGGGATGTTCCCGCAGGTGAAGCTTTGTTTGCGTCAGCCACCTTGAAGGCCGCTGTGTCTTCTTTGTAGTCTTTGGTGTAATCCTATTTCCTTTGCTTGAAACATGCCTCCCGGTTTTTTGAGTTGGCGCTGGTCTGGCATAATAGGTAGGTATATATGATTTATTGCAGTAAATTTGTAAAATCAGCACTGATTTTCTTATTTACTATATAAATCTATATACCTACCTATGACCCTCCCTCCTTCCCCGCTCCTTGCAAGCAACATGTTTCTTCTTGGGGTTGCTCGCAAAAGAGGAAGATGGCCGTAGCGTATTGACGCGCGTGAGTGGCAAAGGGGACAATAGGATTACGGGGGGTGCGCACAATTTTGTGACACATGTGTGATAATTCTCGAAGGGGTCCCGTAGTCAAGACTACAGGCATAATAGGTAGGTATATAGATTTATATAGTAAATAAGAAAATCAGTGCTGATTTTACAATTCTATGGCGATCCTCAAATTGGCTATTCGCTTCAATGTGGCAGGTTTTTGTGGACAACTCTCCATATGTTTTGTACACAAAATTTCATATTTTCTCCATTATCTCTAAAGATGCTACTTGTCTCTTTGTGACCTCAACATATGTTGTGTAAAATACATTTTACCATGATATACATAGAGCTAAACAAGAGACAAGCTGTACCTTGAGAGATAATGGAGAAAATCTGAAATTTTGTGTACAAAACATATGGAGAGTTGTCCACAAAAACCTGCGACATTGAAGCAAATAGCCAATTTGAGGATCGCCAAAGAAAGTAAATCGAGACTTTTCAAACTTTCACAACTTTTTCATTTCTTAACCGATTTTGATGGAACTTTTTTTAAATTGCTTCTCTCTTTACTATCTTTTCATTAAAATGGATATTTCCCCAGGGTTTCATTCTCCTTTAAGAGTACCGTAAGAGGGAAGGACGAAGAAAAAATGTAGGCCAAATATCAAAAGCAATGGTCAACAATCCTCTCACTTAAAAATATGAAACATGGAAGAAACTATGAATACAAACCCCCTCTAAAATTTGAGGAAACAAATATTATTCATGGTATACAGTGACGTCACAAAATAATGATTCAAACTAATTAAGCTACAAATCGGAAGAATGATTATCGTTCGTTTGGAATCGCATAAAAAAAGGCACCTTCAGGTCACATGTAAACTAGAAAAAGGAACAATAGCTCCATATAGCGCCACCTTTTGGTTATACCACGCACAGTCATCTACCAAGTCAGCTCACGAAACTTTAAAAAGACGATCCATTTCCATCATTATAGCCGCAAATTTAATATGGTTTTCGTCATTACAGTTATGAAATTGAAGCTTACACTAGGATAATACTGGCCATGTATGTAGAATTTAGATAATTATTTTTTCATAGTGGAGTTTTTATATGAAAACCGGACAATTGTATCAAACACAGTGCAGTGCATATTGAAGCCACCGGTGCCGTGTGGAATCAAAATCGAGCATCTAGCATGCACTATGTACGGCCTTGCGTGCGATGCGGCCTCAGAGTCGACTCCCTTTTGAACCGAGGCCTTGCATCGTAACTGAAATCGGTTTTCTCTAATAGCAGAACCGCCTAAGCCTAATGCATGTTGACATGTACCCCCATGAAAGATATTCTGTTCAAGAATAAACCAAAGAAATAAAATCCTGATGGGGTTAAACGTTCAGATTCCTAATCAAAATTCCAGAATTGAGTTACATTTAAAGGTCTTAAGGCCCTAAATTAAACCAGAGAATTTGTTTCACAGCCTAGATCCAGTTTGATACAGGGATTCTTGATGCTTGTCACAATTCCGCTATTGTTTTATAATTTGCATTTAATTAATTTTTATGCATGATATAGTGGAAAAGGAGGATTTCAAAGCTTTAAAAATCAATTTTTTTCCTTTACAGAGCAGTCGAAGCACTCAACGTACCATGTTTACTCCTCCAAGGCTTACGATAAAGAAAGTCTTCACAAGACTCAAGGATATTGCCAACTTAAGTGGAAATGCAGTAAGTCCTCTTTCTTTCTCTGCAGAGTTACTGTAGAATGTGCTATAAAGTCAGAGATATTTGATTGCTTTTTCCATTTTTATGCCGTATGAACTTCAAACTTGGTGCTAGTATATATCACCATAGGAAGACAATCTGATTAGATTTTGGGGTACGTAGGTCAAAAGTCACAGAGGTCAATTTCTGAAATTTCAGGTGTTAGCCTTGTTGTCGTGATAACTCAAGAACCATTTGAGGTATGAACATCAAACTTGGTGCTAATATGTATCACCATAGAAAGACGAAGGTTCATTATTCCGAAAATGCAATAGAACCTTTTCATTTTCTTATTTAATTTTCAGTATCACAAGACTTTGTCTGTGGAATAACGAACCCTACTTCATTTTTCAGAAAATTTTATCAACCACAGAGCTCAGGATTAACGAAGCTTCGGAATAACAAACCTCCAGAATAATTAACCTTCGGAGTAATACAAGAAATGTTCGGAATTATGAACTGAGCTTTATTTCACTTTCTGAATTATGAACCCTTTTCTGTGTTTTAAAAGCACATCTTTTAAGAAAATAGCAAATTGTAGAGCTTTTTAAAATGAATATGTTAGCTAGAGTGATGTAGAAAGATCATCAAACAAAAGATCATTATTATAGCGCCGTTTAAGGTGCATCCTGCTCTTATACTGCACAATTACGAATCAAAGAGAATAGAAACAAGAGAGCAAAAGGCAGGGAATGATTCATCAACTTCAATGTGTAGGCCTACAGGTGCATAATTTAGAAAAAAAATCAAAAAACAGGAAAGCATCGCGTCCATAGCTGCATCTACAGAGGAAAAAAAAATGCAGGAGGGGCCAATAAGTTTGGTTAATGTTTGAAAGCGGGCCCGGTATGGTTATTTCCTGAAAAAAAATTAATTTGGTTTCGTTGTGACCTCGCACAAATGCTTGCACAAAACAAACTATATGCCTAGTCTAATGAAAAATTAACTAAAGAGAAAGGGTGCAATCATTATGAGCTTTAAACTGCGACTGATTTTGTTTGTCTTTCAAGTTTAAAAAAAAAAATGGATGGTAAAATGAATTAATTACACAGAAGGACGATTGGATTATATAAAGAATATAATTCAACGATATCAAGTTGAATTCTGTTCACCCACCGGTAATGCATATTCAGGTCCCTATTTACATGATAAGTAAGTGTACCACGAATGACCAATCATAACACGCGAATCCATCAGGCTGAGGATTACGTCAACTGGCGTGCGAGGCCACGCGGTCTTAGCAACAAATGAGAGGTGTGCAAAGGTCGCTTGAGCGAGCAATGTAAATTTTCGAAAACCAAAATCCTGATGAAGCATTTTGGAAAGGGTAAATACAAACAGTTTTCAGGTACTTATACTTAGTATTTTGAATTAAAATTTTGGGAAGTGGTAAATGAATCATCAAAGAATATGTAAAACAGTACCACTTGCGACTTCCACCTGGTTTCGTCGCGAGCGGTCACATATGGGAGAGATGATGATGATCTGAGTTAATTTTGTGTTCACAAGGTCAAAGATCAGAGGTCATTATATACCTGGAAATAGATGGTTCTCACAATAACTCAAGAGCGATTTAACGGATCAATATACATGTATATAATTGGTTGACAGTGATTTGATTAGATTTGGGGTCATGGGTTCAAGGGTCAAAGGTCGCAGAGGATGTTATATCTGTAAATAGACTTCTTGAGCACACTTAACTTCAAACATTGTACATATTACAGAGGGTTCCAATGATCTGATTGGATTACGGAATTCAGCCATATGGCAACTCTGCTTGTGATCTTTTAACCCCATGAACCACTTGGCATATCAGTTTTAACTTGGACAAATGGAATGACAACTTTCTTTAGAATAATCAATAGAATCAAGCAAAACTTTCAATTTGAGTACCAAAGGGTCCTCAATCAATGAAATGTCATTAGTGTTGTGATAAAAATTTGTTAACAGTAATTTCACTCACTTAAAACAAGAAAATGGTTTCTGGAGTCATTTCAGATATTTATTGCATAACAATTATAGTATTTTATTAAATTTTTCAATCAAAATTTAAACCAAATCAACATGAATGTGCGATATTTCTGATCTGGCACCTATTGATTGGGAGGAGCGCAGTTACTACCAATTTCTAGAGGTTAATTTTATATCACTATATTGTAAAAGGTATATAACAGTTTTGCAGACACAAGTATTAACACAAATGTTTTCCAAGTGATATTACATTTGTTGCTATCTTTACAGAGTATGTCCAAAAAAGTTGATCTGATCAAAGGCCTGCTGGTAGCATGCAAGAATTGTGAAGCAAGATACCTTATCAGGTAAGTATATAAACCAGCCTGCTAATCTACTCATAATGTATTGTTTTACTCCAGTCCTGCTTATCAACTTTTGATCAGTCGGTTAATGTAGTTCTTAAGCTTCTCATCAACTCTTAATCTATCGATTTACTGCAATAAATCATGTATACCTACCTATCATGCTAGTCTCTTTAACACAAAAGAGTCACAATATTGCGCGTACCCCCCGTAACCCATTGTTATCCCGTTCGTCACTCACCCGCAGGAATACGCAACAGCCATCTTCCTCTTTCTTGCTCGCTCCCGTCGAGTTAGGTTGTCGAGTCAAGGCGCTCCTGAATACAGGTCTTTTTGTATCTTTTCAGCGTGCTTATATGCCCTAAAAAGCACTTTTCTGTACTTATTTTCGTTCTAGATTACAGTACTCTTGTGTTTTTGTGTCACTTTTTGCCTGTTGCAAGGGAAATTTTATGTTCCTTTTCAGGCAGTTATTTTCCTTTTAGCGACCAGCCCCACATAGTTATTTCTGTGTGTCTTGCTGGTGTTTCCGTTTGACCCGATCCTGTTATGTTTCGGTGTTCGTACGGTGTTTGTTTGTAGAATTTGTGCGTATCCCCAAATTTTTAGGTTAATTGCCTGCTTTCTGAAAACATATTCTTATTTTTGTATATTTCTGTTATCTGTTTTATTGCAGCAATATAATAATAATATGTCCATTTATGTAGCGCAGCGACTATACAAATATGCTCTACTGCGCTTAATACAAAGTATCACATTATTACCCCGGCTTTAGCCGAGCTGCTATGATAGGCACTAAGGCATTCAAGGAATTTCTTCCTACCGGGTACCCATTTACTTCACCTGGGTGGAGAGTGGCAAATGTAGATGAATGTCTTGCCAAAGGACATTAGCGCCGCGGTGGGATTCGAACCGCGAACCATGTGATCCACAGTCCGGTGACGTATCCACTAGACCACGACACCTCTACATATGAGTTAGGAAGAAGAAGTAGTAAGGTCACGGAGACATGCTTCTTCCAAAGAGTCGTCTAGCAAGACGACTCAGCCTTCCAGAACTCTCCCTAGTACTTTCGTACCTGGGGGGGTGAGGAGGGCTGCAGGTAAGTTGCCCAGTGGTGTTACCCCGCAGAGTTTGCCAACCTCGGAGCACGCAGCTTCAGGGCGGGTGGCTTTAGTTGAGATTGGGACGGCAACCCCGAAGCCTGTGTCCGGTTCCAGTGGTTTGGATATCATAAATCCAATCTCCCGGTCGCCTCGACCAGAGGGGGGGGGGGGGGACGTCTATTTCTTGGCCTGCTGCGTGCACTCGCACAAAGCCGCTAGGGGAGATTCGTGCCACTACTGCGAGGCAGCTCACGGGGACCGCTCATGTTGGTCTGGGTTTACATACCCTAGCCCCCGGTCTTAACCATATGGGGGAACGAGTGCTACCCGGGCTGTTGCATTCGCCAGCTGATGGGAAGACTCGAGCCAACAATTCTGGGCGCTTTGCGGAGCATCAGGTGTTGTCACCTGAGTGCGCGACTACTAGTGGCCTCCTATTGATTCCACATACTATTAGTAGTACCTGGGCGAATACTGGGACCTCTGCCCTCGCACTTGGCACCTCGAGCGCCGGACCCATGGCTGTAGCCTCTAGTTGCTCAGCTTGAGCGGGTAGTGTGCCGGGTACATACCCTCAGCACACCTCTCCCCTGGAGGGAGGCGGGCATCCCTCAGTTGAGGGTTTGGTTCGTGATTCGGAAGTTGTTTCGGAGAACCGCCCGAAGTCTGTCAAACGCCCCAAGAAGCAGGTCACGGCTTCGGCTCTTGTTGAGTCAGCTAAAAAGAAGCCTAAGAAGGACGCATCTAAAGGGCCTAAGAGAAGCAAGGCGTTGCCCGCTGCTGCCCCGTCTGATCCTTCTCAATCTGAGCTACTCAGCATGATGCGGGTTTTCGCTCGGTGGCAGGGCTGGTCTCTCTTACCAGATACCGCAGCCCCTGCTTCTATCCCTTAGCTCGGCCGTGTGTGCTCGATACCCCATTGTCTGGACAGGGGTCTCTCGCGTCTCCTCCACCCGCGGCCCTTGGGGCTCCGCCGGGTGAGGAGACCTATAGTGACCCACGGGAGTATCGCCTGATTCGTCCATTGTTCGCGGGCCATTGTCCCAATCTAATCAAGCGGTGCCAGAATTTGAGTCTGCTTCTCCAGTTTCGGTTTCTGAATCGACACTGGTGGAGCAGGCAGAGCCTCAATCGCTTTCCCTTTGCGGGGCGGAGGCTGCTGCCTTGTTGGCCAAATATCTCCCTGATTTTCAGTCGACCCGCGCGCAGGGTTCAACTTCTCGATTGTTCGGACAACCGGTTCCCTCTGAGGGTATTCCCCTCACGGAGGATTTCATTGTGGAGTATGACCGCATTGAGACCGGGCTTCCCCTTAGGCGCTCCGGTCTGATTAAGGGTAAGGCCTTTGCCTTTAGATCCCAATATCAGGATAGCTTTTTCAAAGCTAGGTCTCTCTCTCCAGAGATTTTGGCAGTGGGTCGACGTCTGCGTACGCCCAACCCGCTTACTTCTCCTCATTTAATAAATAATATAATAATATATTACATTTATATAGCGCATTATGTGAATACTTCAATGCGCTGTACAATGTTATTTGTTATTACCCCTGGTCATTGGATTTCAAGCCTGCACACAAGTGTGCACCATCTCCACTCCTTAGGGAGCATTCCTACCATTTTGCACCGTTCACATGCATGCATGTAGGGCAATGGCAAATACCGTCACATTGACTTTTTGGCAATCCTCACAGGTACCCATTATCTCCTGGGTAAGAGTGGCAATGTAGATTAATGTCTTGCCAAAGGATGTTAGTGCCGCGGCGGGACTCGAACCGCGAACCATGCGATCCACAGTCCGGTGACGTATCCACTAGACCACAACACCTCTGAGGATAGACATTGGGGCAATGTCGGCGGCCAAATCCCAGCCGGTATGCGCTTGGCCGCATTTCAAGGCTCTCTTTCCGACCTCAGATCCGTGTTGAATGTCACCGAGGGCGATAAGCTTGTCATTGATGTCCTGCTGCTCACTTTAGCGGGTCTGCAGTACTCTCCGGTGCGGCTGCTTCTGTTACGAACCACCGTAGGGTGTTGGCCCTCTCCGCCCTCGGGGTTAAGGAGACTCACATAACGTCACTTCTCCGGGACATCCCTTATCAGGGCCCCTCGCTAAAGTGGCTGCCTACATCATTCACCAAGGCGGCTCTCGGTCTTCCTTTCTGAACACCTGGGCTTGCCCAGCTGTGGAGGTGGTGCTGGTCCATGAATTTAGTACCGGTAGCCTCCTAGTTCCCGGTCAATACTCCCTTCTTGCGGGATTTCTGTCCTTGGGCGGATGCCTCCTTTCAGAGTGGACATTCAAAAACTGATTTGGTTTCACCAATCCCTCATGGGGATCTTCCTTCAATATCGTGCGGTTCTCTATTTTTTCTGCCTTGCCGTTGTCGGTGCTCGGGGCTCTTTGAGTTTCTGTTTCGGAGCTGTAGAGAATCAGCTAGTGATCTCTACAACTCTCGCTGGGGGCCTTTTTCTTTAGTGCCTCGCCGCGTGAAGCCTCTATTAAAGTCGTTGTAGACTTTTTGATCTTCCCTTTTGTCTTGACAGATCTTTTCTACCATCCGTGGTTATCGCTCGGCTTTCGCCGCTGTCCACGCTGGTTTTGCCGATGGCACGGGAGTTTCTATCTCCCCTTCATGAGATAGGTTGTCTCGCACCTGTTCTTGCAGCATCCGTCAACCCCCAAAGTAACTCCAGTTTTAATGCGTCTCTTCATCTTCACGCCCTCTTTTTCACCCCAGGCCTTACCCTTTGGCTTATCGGGGTGTGGGACTTTTTCCTGAGCCCTCAGACGGCGTCCTCTGGACTTGTTGAGATTCTTCTTAGACCCCTTTCAGACCTTGCCTGTGTGAGGGAGGTCAAGGTCTGGTGTCGGTGAGGGCCTTGATGTGGTTTTTTTAATTGACCCAAGACTTGCCGCTAAGACGTTCAATTCTTCATTATCACCCTGGAGCCCTTCTCCCCTGCCTCGTGGGAGTGTATCTCGAGATGGTTTGTGGAAGCTTTCGGACGGCTGGGTCAGATACCCCGTGTTCATGACACTAGGGGTGTTAGTGCTTCCTGGGCTCGTTTTCAGGGTGTGTCACTTGTAGACATCTTGTGGGCTGTCTATTGGCGCTCGTTAATAGGAATGGGTGCTAGTCTTACATAATAGGTAGATACATTAATTTATTGTAGTAAATCATTAAAATCAGAGCTGATTTTATTATTTGCTAGATAAAGCTATGTATTTACTACAATAAATTGATGTATGTACTTATTATGCTAGTTGACCCAAACTACGCCACCACCGAGAAACTTAAAAGTCACATTCGCGCACGCCCCACCCCCATATGCCGCCTTCCCATAGTCACCTGCGTGAGCGCACGCCCGCCATAATCCTCTTTTCACTCTCGCTGCCGAAGAGTGAACACAGTCAGATAAGTCACTGCGCCCAAAATTGAGATTTATCTCTGTTTTTTTGCGCTTTCTGATCTGTTTTAATTAAATTTTTCCGTCCACATTTACTTTTTATTAATTTTGTGGTACGGATTTTCTAGTCACGTTGTTTTAAGACAGGAAATTAGTTACTTTTTCTGTCTCGTTTTTCTTCCCCTTCGTTCCTCCCGGTGACATAGCTTTTCGCTCGTTTACTGGGCGGGCGACCCAGGCTTGGCGCTTGGCCTTGTTTGGGTCGTTGGGGATTTCTTCGTTAGCTTCTTTCGTGCACAGCCTTCCCATAGTGAGCTATTTATTTTTCACCCCCACGCGCTTGTTTAATTTTCTTAATTTTTGTTGTGAGAAAATCGACTCTATAGCTTCGGTACGAGTTTTTCCTTGAGCCCTGTTACCCGTACGGCCCCCGCCAGTGCACAGGCTGACATGGTGGGAGCCAATGTTACGGCTTCTTCTTCTTTGAGATGCAGTACACTATGTTAGGGACCCCTGCGAGCCGTGGGACTCGAACTGGGGGTCGGGGGTCGGCGGTTTAACTACCTCAGGCCCCGGAACACAGGGCGTAAGTTTCGCCGGTTTTTCCGACCTCTGAAACTCACGTCCTCACAGGGGGAGCTGTCGGTTTCCCGACAACGAGCTCCCGCCTGAATATAGACACTGGAGCATCTAGCGACTTCTGTGCCGGACGGCAAAAGCCCTCCCTGCGTGAAGTCTAAAGGCACCAATCGACAAAGTCTTCTTCAAAGTCAAAATCCTAGGTTGCCTCAAGCAAATTTGACTTTACACCATTTTTAGTGACTCGGCGAGCCGTCGCTCAGCCCTAGTCACTACAGAGACTGCTACCCCCCGTTCTAAACGGTGGGTAGCCGTGAGACATTATCCAAGCGCCCTGCCAAGCACGGCCTTCTCGGATATGGTCATGGCGCCGACTTCTGTGCCGGACGGCAAAAGCCCTCCCTGCGTGAAGTCTAAAGGCACCAATCGACCAAGTCTCTTTCAAAGTCAAAATCCAAGATTTACTACAATAAATCAATGTACCTACCTATTTGCTAGTCTTCCGACTACGCAAGCCATTCGAGTAATTAAAGTCACGACAGTGCATATACCCCCCTAGGATCACGCCTTCCTCTGTGCACGTACGCATGACGCGCGCACACAATCCTCCTCTTTCCTTCTCGCAGCCTAAAGAGTTGCAGCTAAGTCACTATCTTGCGCTAGCACACGTGCACAGCGATATTGTGCTGTATATTGTGTACTGTCGACGTCGCGTATCGCATGCATATCACGCAGCTGCACTGATAGTTTACGACTTTGTGATAGCGTTTCGACTTCGTTTCCTGATTTTCTTTTGCCTCTTATTGGAATAAAAAATCAAAATTGAAGTGGACAGGACTGCAAATATAGTGAAAATCGACATAGGAATCAAGAATACCAGTAAGTGGAATTGGAAATGGACAGAGGAGAAGGATGCGAACGGAGTATTCTTGAGCGATTACGTACGGACACCTACACTTGCGCTGGGATCATCAAATATTTTCCGGATTTTTTTTTGCTACCCACTTACATCCCTGGTTGATCCAGCTGATCGGGAGACTCGAGCCAACAATTATGAGCGCTCTACGGAACAACAGGTGCGGTCACCTGAGTGCGCGACTACTAGTGCTCTCCTATTGTCACCCACGGGCGAAACAATAGTGAGTTCACATACTATTAGTAGTCGGTGGGCGAATACTGGGACCTCGTCCCAGTCTGCCCTCGCACTGGGCGCCTCGGGCGCCCGGCCCATGGCTGTAGCATCTTCTTCAGAACACTTTATTTACTGCAATAAATCATATATACCTACCTATTATGCTAGTCACTTGACTACGCTAACCCGTTCGAGAACTTAACACAAATGTGTCACAATATTGTGCGCACCCCCCGTAATCCTATTGTTCTCCCCTTCACCACTCACCCGCAGCGCCTTATTCTTTCCACATCTACCGCACAAATACCGAATAAAAATGCCATGTCTTATTACTCCTAATTATCCTGACTTAAACATAGAATATAAAATAAAACATTGAGTCATTTTGATTTGTCACTGGTGAAAATCATATTTCGCCAGTGATAAATGGTCGATAATAGAGCTTGCATGTAGTCACAGGAAGCAAAGGGACCTTTTAAAAATCAATATGAAGTAGCAGAATGGAACTCGAATTTCTGGAACAGAAAGGGAGAGGGAGTAGAAAGAGAAGGGTGAGCAGAGAGTAGTGAGAAGCGGGGAGAGGAGGAAAGTGGATGAGATTTTAAAAACGAAGAAGAGGGGCTTCAGGAAGGACGAGGGAGCAAAGACCGAGACAGAACAGATTACGAGTGTAGTAAGAAGCAGTGAGAAAGAGAGAAGATTGGGAGGGTGGGGAGCGATAGGGGGAAAAAACAGAACAGAGGGAGAGTGACCAGCGACCGAGAGAGAGAGAAAATAACTTGCGCTCCTCAAAGACACCGCCGCTTGATAGTGAAACTAATCTTGCGCACATTTGTCAATCATTCTGGCTGAATGCGTGGTATTGTGTTCTGATTTCTTCAACTTTTCCAAATCGTCTCCAAATCGTCTCCAATTCCCCCCTCTCGACAGTGGTTGTGAAATCCAAGATTTTGTACGCAACCGCATGTCAATCCGTCTCGTAATGTACAGTATCACATTCAGAGGTGACGAGAATCAAAATGCATAAATTACTTGCCATGTTCTTTTCGCTCCGCAGAGCCACCGCCCTTTGGTGGTGAAACCGACATCTTGCGTGCTATTGTAAACATGTCAATCATTCTGGTCGTGTGAATGGTATGTGACCTATTTTCGTCAGCGTGCCTTTTTCCTTCCACATCTACAGCGCACGAATAAAAATGTAATGTCTTATATTACTTCTAACACACGATTATTGATTTTTCTCTCTCTCCTAAATCATGCACTTGTATGATAATCTCGGATGAGTTCACTTTCTCTCTGCTAAAGAAAAACAGTCTGTTTCCGCTCTATTTACTGCAGTTTTTTTTTTAATCATAACTGCCTCTTGTAAAATTAACGCCCTGACAATTCTTTCTCTCCTTCTAAATCAAGTACATGTATCATAATGTCGAAAGTTCTTCTTAATTCTGTTTTGAAATTTGTATACTCTTTCCTTTTTACTGGATTAAAAGCGATGGGAACAAAAAAGGCTAATGTGGATATTATTTTACCCTGCTCTAATTATTTTTAAAATGTGTATCTACAGGTTTCTAAAAGCTAAATTTCTTTTCTTTTCCCCATGTCTGCATGTTACGGAGGTAAAAAATCTGCCCCTTTCAAAGAACAAGAATTAATGAAGCACCTCCTCAGGCCCCTGCACGAGACGATTATTGATTTTTTTTTTTTCTCTCTCCCCCTATGTCCTTCTAAATCACGCGTTTGTTTTATAATCTCGACACATACATGTCCATTTGTTTCTGGTTATAAGCTAACTTTCTTTTCTTTTCGGCTGTAATAAGAGTTACATAATTGAAATGTATCATCCTGATGTTAAACAGCGGGACGAAGATAAACTGCGTTTATATATAGCTCGAATGTCAACGCTTCTCTCCGCTCTAGTTTACTCGAGGTTAAAATAAAAAATTAATGCACTTGTTTCATAATCTCGAAAAAGATCCTTTTCTTTCCGGTCAAAATGCTGACTTCCTTTTCTTTTCAGTTGTTAAAAGAGTTACAGAATTGGACTCTTATCATCATCATGCTAAACTGCGGGATGAAGATAAACTGCGTCCCAGCTCGCAAGCCATCGTTTCTCTCCGATCTATTTAACTGGAGCTTTAAAAAACAATTCTCTCTCTCCAACATCACACACCTATATCATAATTTCGAATGCTCTTCATAATTCTGTTTTGAAAGCTTACATTTACTTTCTGTGAGGGCATTTGAAGAGCAATTCTTTTCAGGGGACTAATATGATAATCTTCCAAACGAACGTAGTAAGAGTAAGAAAGTTCAGAAATTTTTTTTTTTTTAACCCTTTCCCAGAACTCCAGGTCCCCTTTACACAATAGATGTGTGTCACCTTTTCATGGCATGGTCATTAATCTATCAATGGGTTCCGATTTCTAAGAACTTCCTGTCATAAATTGGAAGGCAGGGGTTTGACACAAGGAGGGGAGTGTCGATACTGAAAAGAAAAGATCGTTTTTGTTGTAAATAATGATCAATAATCCATCAATGGACCTCCCGCTTTCTAAGAACCTCCTGTCTTTTTGAGGCACGGGGGAGGTCGTACATAGTAATATTTTGTAATTTCTAGCGCCTTTCACTATGAAGGTTTTTTTTTTCCTTTATTTTTTGTGAGGGGTGGGGGACTTTGACACTGCTTTATACAGTTTAATGATTATTGATCCTGAATTTAACATCTCATAAGAACCTAGAATAGAGTCTAAGATTAAGTGAAAAACATTAGGGGCGGGGTGCAATATTGCACTGTATACATGTATGAAAGGGGTGGTGCAGGGAGGGGAAAGTTTTCCCCCTTCCCGCGCGAAGCGCAAAATCTGTGACGACTTGGCAAATTTGAGAGAAAAAACGGCTCATAGCAAACAGTTTATCTGGCGAAAAGTTATAGTTCGACGTCATGACTGCTTTTAACTTATTTAGACGGAAATTACTATGGGGCAATACTGCACTGTATGTTTCAGGGGGTGGCGGGGGGGGGGGGGAGGGGGTCCAAATATGTGACGTATTTTTGTGAAGATTCGTTATTCAGAAGGTTCTTTACGTATATTTCGGAAACGATGTAGGCTACATGTAGGATTCGTAATTACGAAAATATGATAGAGCCCTATGACTATGTGACTTTTAGGAATAATTTAAGAACCTTCAGAAATATAAACATTTTTTTTCATTCCCGGAATTATGAACCCCACTTCATTTTCAGAATTATGAACCCAAATCTAGAAATTTGGTTCGGCGCATAAATTACGAAGAAGCTACTGACCAAATGAAACAACAAACAAATTAGAACTAAGACGCAAAATACATTTATCGAATCGAAAATTGATTTGGCGCTTAACTAATGAATAATATTCAACCCAAATAAAACATGAAATGAATGAAGTATACAACGCAAAATGTTTATATCGGATAGAAAATTGGTTCGGCGCATCAATTACAAAGAATCGACTGACCAAATGAAACAACAAATAAATTAGAACTAAGACGCAAAATATATTTATCGAATCGGAAATTGATTTGGCGCGTAACTAATGGATAATATTCAACCCAAATAAAACATGAAAGGAATGAAGTATACAACGTAAAATGTTTATATCGGATAGACAATTGGTTCGGCGCATAAATTACAGAGAATCTACTGACCAAATGAATTAGAACTATAAGACGGAAAATACAATATGTGGGCAGCAGAATTTTCTGTAAATTTTCGGCTACAAAATTAGAAGCTCGAAAGTTGTTTTTTTGTGTGTCAAAGACATCGGAGCAATGAGACAAATGAGAAAATAAAGATGAAACACAAATCATAAGGATGTTTTGGTAACATCGGCAACACCTTGTCTTTAACGTCTTGAAAGAGAAGGGACATTGCAGAATTATAAAATGGAATATAAACAAGAGAAAACAAAGATGAAACATCAATCAAAAAGATGTCGGACCCGTACCGTTCTCGCGGCTCATCTCAAACATCACGCTTGCACACAAACCCTCGTCCGGCCGTACTAGGGCATTTAGACTAGTCCGTTCACCCTAGTATGCCCGAACGCATTTAGACGAAGTGCTGCCCGCAATGAGGACGCGTATATTTAGACGGACGCGTGACGTTGCCCGCGGGCGGGACTGTATATCTGTGTGTCTTGCTGGTGTTTCCGTTTGACCCGACCCGTTTTCGGTTCGGTGTTTGTTTATACGGTTTTTGTCTGTGGAAATTTGTGCGTATCCCCAAATTTTAGGATTTATTGTTACCTGCACTCTTTTAAAGTATTTCATATTTTTGTATACTTTATTGTCTGTTTTATTGCAGCATTAAGAGTCTGGAAGAAGAAGCTGTTAGGTCGCGGAGACCTGCTTCTTCCGAAGAGTCGTCTAGCAAGACGACTCGGCCTTCCATAACTCTCCCGAGTACTTTCGTACATGGGGGAGGGAGGAGGGCTGCAGGTAAGTTGCCCAGTGGTGTTTCCCTGCAGGGTTTGCCAGCCTCGGAGCCTGCGGCTTCGGGGCGAGTGGCGTTAGTTGAGCTTGAGACGTCAACTCGGGGTGGGTGGCGTCAAGCTCTAGTGGTTTGGATATCATAAATCAAATCCCCCGGTCGCTCAGACCAGAAGGGGGGACGTCTGTTTCCCACACGGTACCGATGACCTGCGTAAATCCACTAGGGGAAACGTGTGCCACTACTGCAGGGCAGCTCACGGGCACCGCCAATGTTGGTCTGGGTTCTCAAACCCTAGCCCCCGGCCGATGCCAAGTGGGGGAGCGAGTACTACCCAGGCTGTTGATCAGGGATGTAAGACTTCCGGATTTTTCCGGAATTCCAGATTTTTTTTAATTTAAGAAACATTTCCGGGGTTTTTCTGCGACTTGTTATGTGTTGAAGGCATTATCGTACTTTCGTGTGCATTAACCTAGTGGCAGAAAAAAAATTTCGCAAATGAAATATAGTCTTGTACGGGCCGTTTCATACGAAGTATGTTAATATAGCGTGAAGTGGTTCTCGTACGCACAGCACGAATTTTGTATAAAAATCCTGGTAACGAGTATGTGTGGACAAGTGCTATGGACTGTAAAACCATGCGCTTTTAAAATTCGC
Organism: Heliocidaris erythrogramma; assembly: GCA_025617745.1. NCBI lineage: Eukaryota > Metazoa > Echinodermata > Echinoidea > Camarodonta > Echinometridae > Heliocidaris > Heliocidaris erythrogramma. The sequence goes on along the minus strand of CM046857.1, from coordinate 31,144,775 downwards.
GTAACAGCCACGTAATGATTTTGTATTTTGAACGTGCGGCGACAGGAAAAGTGGACTGATGTATGAGACTATACGTTCTGGATCATGCATTGTCAGGACGACCGCATTGCGAAGCTAGCGCTAGCACACGTGCACAGCGATATTGTGCTGTATATTGTGTACTGTCGACGTCGCATATCGCATGCATATCACGCAGCTGCACTGATAGTTTACGACTTTGTGATAGCGTTTCGACTTCGTTTCCTGATTTTCTTTTGCCTCTTATTGGAATAAAAAATCAAAATTGAAGTGGACAGGACTGCAAATATAGTGAAAATCGACATAGGAATCAAGAATACCAGTAAGTGGAATTGGAAATGGACAGAGGAGAAGGATGCGAACGGAGTATTTTTGAGCGATTACGTTCGGACACCTACACTTGCGCTGGGATCATCAAATGTTTTCCGGATTTTTTTTTGCTACCCACTTACATCCCTGGTTGATCCAGCTGATCGGGAGACTCGAGCCAACAATTATGAGCGCTCTACGGAACAACATGTGCGGTCACCTGAGTGCGCGACTACTAGTGCTCTCCTATTGTCACCCACGGGCGAAACAATAGTGAGTTCACATACTATTAGTAGTCGGTGGGCGAATACTGGGACCTCGTCCCAGTCTGCCCTCGCACTGGGCGCCTCGAGCGCCCGGCCCATGGCTGTAGCATCTTCTTGCTCAGCCAGTATGGGTAGTTTGTACGCGACTTTGGGTACATACCCTCAGCGCACTTCTCCCCTGGAGGGAGGCGGGCATCCCTCTGTTGAGTGTTTGGTTCATGTTTCCGAAGTTGTTTTTTCGGAGAACCGCCCGAAGTCTGTCAGACGCCCTAAAGAAGCGGGTCACGGCTTCGGCTCCTGTTGAGCCAGCTAAAAAGAAGCCTATGAAGGGGTTTAAAAGAAGCAAGGCTTTGCCTGCTTCTTGCCCGTCTGACCCGTCTGACCCTTCTCAATCTGAGATGCTCAGCATGATGTGGGTTTTTGCCCAACGACAGGGTTGGTCCCTCATACCAGATACCGCAGCCCCTGCTTCTATCCCTCTTCCAGAGTCTGACATTGAGACTAATCAGCCTTTTGTGCTTGATTCCTCATTGTCTGAGAAAGGGTCTCTCACGCCTCCTATACCCGAAGCTCTCGGGGGCTCCGCCGGGTGGGGAGACTTATAGCGGCCCATGGGAGTGTCCGCCTGTTTCGGCTTTTGTTCGTGGACCATTGTCCCAATCAATTCAAGCGGAACCAGATTTGGATGTGGCTTCTCAAGCTTCTGAATCGACATTGTTGGAGCAGGCAGGGCCTCAATCGCTCTCCCTTTGTGGGGCAGGGGCGATTGCATTGTTGTCCAAATAACTCCCTAAATTTCAGTCAGCCCGCGCGCAGGGTTCGACTTCGCGTTGGTTCAGGCACAAGGTTTTCTCTCCGACCTCAGGTCCAGGGCGGAGGAGTTGAATGGTGGTGATAAGCTGGTTATTGATGACCTGCCACACACTTTGTTTGCAGTGGTCACAACTTTCCAGTGCGGCGGCTTCGGTTACGTACCGTCGCAGGGTTTTGGGCATCTCTGCCCTCGTGGTTAAGGAGACCGACATTGCGTCACTTCTCCCGGATGTCCCGTCTCGGGGTCCTTAGCTCTTTGGCGGACAGTTTTCGCTACAGTTTTTCAGAGGGAGGTTGATGTGCGGAAGCAGATCACTGAGATGACTAAGCGGTTCCGCGCTACCTTTAAGCCGACGCGGGCCCCTGCCCCGCGGAGGCTCCCTGCGTGGCAAGGCGACGGCTTCGCGCAAGGCTAAGCCTAGTCTTTGACGGTCTTCCCCGAGCGCTTGTTCGGTCCGATATGGTAGGTGGCCGACTTCGTTCTTTTCTCCCGGCTTGGGAGGCCATCTCCGGGGACGCCTTCGTGCTCTCCGTAGTGCGAGATGGATTCTTCATAGATCTATCCACCTCGCTCCCCGGAGGGGCTATAAGATCTCGCTCACCTCCCATGTCTGCCCTGGCTCGTTGTCTCGCCTCAATGGAGATCAAATCTCTGTTGAACAAAAGGGCTATAGAAAGGATGAGTGACCGGCCATCTCTTTCCCTTTCTCCGATCTCTGTTATTCCCAAGCGCTCGGGAAAACTTAGTTTGATACTGATTTTGAAATGAATAAACAAATTCATTCCTTCAGTGCATTTTCGGATGGAAACTCTCGCCTCCATTCTCCCGTTGATCAAGAGGAAGATCTACGCAATCTTGATAGATCTCAAAGATGCGTATTTCCATATCCTCATTCATCGCGCTTGACGTGTTCTTCTGGGGTTTTTCCTTCCTCTCAGAGACATTTCGCTTTCGCGCTCTTCCCTCCAGGCTGCGTCCAGCCCCTCGGGTGTTTATGCAGGTTGTAGCCGTCTTGGCAGCCTTGCTGAGGCACCGCTGCCTTCGGCTATTTTGCTATTTGGACGACTGGCTCCTCTTAGCGGAGTAGCACGATCGTTTGTTAGACGAGGCAAGTTTGCTCGTCAAAGTTGCTCAAGACTTTGGTTTCCTAATAAATTGGGAAATGTCAGAGTTGGTTCCTACTTACAGCCCGGTTTTTCCGGGGGCTGTGTTAGACATTCGGAATCAATTAGCTCGGCCCAGTCGAGACAGGATTCTGACTATTGTCTCTGCGGCTCGCAAGCTCATTCTGACCAGAAAGGTCAGGGCCAGACAGTGGCTTCAGTTATTAGGTTATCTAGCCAGTCTAGTCGATGTTCTAGAGAATTGCCGGCTCCTTATGAGGCCTTTTCAGATGCATCTCCTCAGGTTTTACAAACCGTGCAAGGATTCTCTCTTGGTCTGGTTTCCCGTGTTCGTGTCCGGGAGGCTTGGGCTCGGGATGCTTTCTCTCTCAGTTGGGAGAATCTTCGAGGATTTGCCTTTCCTCCCTTCCAGCTGATCCTGCGAGTCTTGCAGAAGATCAGGGAAGATCGGGCTCGGTTGCTTGTAATAGCTCCCTTTTGGCCCAGGAGGATTTGGTGGCTCAACCGTTCCTTCACCACAGTCTGGTGTCCCTTCATTTGACTGCTTTGCCCCTGTCGGGGAATCTACAAGACAGTCAGGTCTCTCTGAAAGGGCCGCTGACTTTTTAATGTCCAGTCGTAGAGTCTCTACTACGGAAATTTATAATTCCAGTCTTTCAGTCTTTTTCCAATGGTGTAAAGCGCGGAATCAAACCCCGTCTAAGGCTCCTATTGGTTCAATCGCGGATTTTCTAATCTCGCTGTTTGACCAAGGGAGGTCCATCTCTACTATCCGAGGCTACCGGTCTGCGAGCGGCGCCATTCATTCGGATGGCTCAGGGATTTCTAATTCCCCGCTGTTGAGTGGATTGATTCGGTCTTTCTTTCTGAAACGTCCCCCTCGTTCCCAGTTGGTCCCGTCTTGGAGTTTGCCTCCGGTCCTAGAAGCCATAGCCAAGCCTCCTTTCGAACCGTTAGGTGAAGCTTCGCTTCACCATCTTACGGTAGAGACGCTCTTCCTGATAGCCATTGCCTCTGGTCAGAGGCGCAGTACCCTTTATGGCCTCTGTCTTACTCCTGGCCATGTTCGTTGGGAGAGAAAAGGTGTTAGATTGATTCCTAAAGCTTCTTTCATTGCCAGGAATCAGATGGCTTCTTCTGGCCCTGTTGAGATTTTTCTTTGTCTGACTATCTGACTTGTCGTCAGTGCGTGAGGACAAGGTTTGGTGTCCTGTTAGAGCTCTCCAATGGTATATTGATAAGACTAAGTCTTATCGTAAAGATGATCAGTTGTTCCTGATCACTCGAGAGCCTTTTTCTCCTGCTTCTCTTGATTCCATTTCTAGATGGATTGTCGAGGCTATTCGGGCCGCCGGCACAGAGGCCCTCTTGTCAGATAGTAAGCCCCATGCTCATGACACTCGTAGTGTCAGCTTCTCTTGGGCTCTGTTTCAAGGTGTGACGCTTAATGATATTTTGAGGGCTGCCTATTGGCGTTCGCCCAGTTCCTTTATTTCTTGCTACCTTAGGGATGTCCCTGCAGGTGAGGCAATTTTTGCGTCAGCTACCTTGAAGGCCGCTGTGTCTTCTTTGTAATCCTGTTCCCTTCTTCTCTTAAAACATGCCACCCGGTTTTTGAATGGGTGCTAGTCTAGCATAATAGGTAGGTATATATGATTTATTGCAGTAAATTTGTAAAATCAGCATTGATTTTCTTATTTACTATATAAATCTATATACCTACCTATGACCCTCCCTCCTTCCCCTCGCCTTGCAAGCAACATGTTTTTCTACTTGAGGTTGCTCGCAAAAGAGGAAGATGGCCGTTGCGTATTGCTGCGGGTGAGTGGTGAAGGGGAGAACAATAGGATTACGGGGGGTGCGCACAATATTGTGACACATTTGTGTTAAATTCTCGAACGGGTTAGCGTAGTCAAGTGACTAGCATAATAGGTAGGTATATTGATTTATATAGTAAATAAGAAAATCAATGCTGATTTTACAATTTGTTGTTGTTAGGGTATACCTGTAACACATGTGGTGTGATGGTGTGAATGGACTAGAAAGTAAATTTAGTCTCTTTAAATGAACACACATGCACATCCAAGCCTCAACCCACCCTCACACCCAAACCACACCCACGTTTATTTTTGCCATAAAAAAACCTCCGTATTTTCTTTTTTTTTTTACTTTGTTGATGGTTGGTGCAGCCATGGTTCCCAGAGGTTAATTTTCTGTAATTATTTATAGCGCTTAAAATCATGTTTTAAACATAATAGACTGGTTTTTTTTTTCCTCTGTCAAAATCAGAATGGTGTGTAGGTGTTATGTTTACGCAGCAATGACATTTTCTTAATGTTGAAAACACTGCGCTTGAAAATACTGATTTCTGTTCAAAAGTACTTATTTTTAGCTTTCTGAGTACTGATTTTAGCTCTTGGAGGTTGGCAGCTCCGGTAATATGGGAGAATAGTATTAGTCAATTGTCAGGAAAGGAAGGTTAGCCTGTGTTTATGTCATGCTGCGCTGCGGCACCGCACATATGGTTACGAATAAAAAATATCCAAAATAATGCTTTTGTTACTAATTAAAATTTCAAAATGTTGACAGCTATGTTGGTTAATGCAGTTCCTAGCCAGGTTATCAACTCTTCATCTATTGGTTAAAGGGATACGCCACCAGGCGGCCATGGGGAAAGTCAGGATTGAGTAAGCCCCATTCACTGGTACACAAATCGAACTACAGGGATTACATTTCGGACTGCACGAAGCCGACCAAATCTCGCACGAAGGCTCAAGCTCAGGCAGAGCGTGCATGTTGCGTGGCGACCATTCTGTCCGAAGTTTGCGCCCCGCAGGGCAACGACATGATCAGGTAACGTTCATGGTGCCCTCTCGCGGCATGAAAACGTCCACAATCTGCGGTTGAGTATCCCTTCATCAGCTCTTCATCTATTTGTTTTAATATGTAGTTTTCATCCTACTAATCAACTCCTAGTATACTCAACCACAAATTGTGGACGTTTTTATGCCACGAGAGGGCACCTTGATCGTAATTACCTATTTTAATCATGCCGTTGCCCGCGGGCGCAAACTTAGGACAGACTGGTCGCAGCACAACATGCACGCTCCACCGAGCTCGAGCTCGAGCTCTTGTGCGAGATTCGGTCAGCTTCCTGCAGTCAAAATGTAATCCCAATAGTCCAACGGACGCGTGCACCGCACAAACTTTCTGTACAAGTGAATGTGGCTAACGAAATCCTGACTTTCCCCATGGCCGCCTGGTGGCGTATCCCTTTAATGTAGTTCCCAGCCAGCTTATCAAATCTTCATCTATTGGTTAATGTAGTTCCCAGCCTGCTAATCAGCTCTTAGTTTATTTGTTGATGTTGATCCCAGCATGCTAATGGTAAATCAGCATTTACACTATCACACTTAAAAAAAATAATTTGAAATCCTCTCTAAGATCTCACTGTTTGAACACGGTGTTAATACCACAGTGGCATTATCACAGTGTTGATATCAGAGTATGTTCTAAACTTTTCATGGTCATCGTTAAATTTTTTAAAAGTTCCCCTTGTTCATGAAGGGTGGTTTCATTTCGATAGACACAGTCAAAGTGTATGTTAGTATATATTATAAAACGGGTTCAAGAATGTAGCCATCATGATTGGTCAAATAACACCAAGTGACCGTGCAAAAAAAAAGCACTAACACACGGCAGAAAGGCTCTAAAGCATGGCTGAGCTGCGCGTACGCGTACCTCTGGTGCGTGCAAACTTACAACGCGATGAAATCGCGTAGTTTAATTGTCATTTTAGCGCAGGGATTACATGCACGCACTGAAACGCGCATGACTTTTGTTGGCTAGGCTGTGCTTTTGTGATGTCATCCAGGAAAGCAAATGGCAGCCTCCATGACTGTGCGACTCTTGGCGTTTCTATGAGGTTCGCAACCATTTTATAGACTTCATAATCATATTGCCGACCCGTTTTATAAAAATATTAATACATGGTTGTGAGTTCGTGCATTAATGCGATCTGGCAACACGCAGGTTTTTATCGTGGAGTCCAACACACTCGGCTTGCGGGAAAGGGGAAAATAATTTGAGGTTTCTCATTCCTTTTATGTCACTTCGGAAGAACCTCATAGTAGAAATGCCCCATGAAAAGGATTGCTCTTGGAATGCTCTCATATTCGAAATACGAGAAATAGCTAAAGTGTTTGCTGGGGCGAACATTCATGCCACATGTGTGTGCAGACCCATATACCCATTAATGTGTGCAGTGCATGTGCTTTTTAGCGAGTTTGGGTAAATTTCCTATTTTGATGATTCCAAAACCTCAGTTTACACCAATTCTCATTTAGACAAGATCAACCTTTCCCAGTTGCTTTGAAACAGTTTCTTTCACAATGTAATAACATGACCAGAACTCAACGTTATTTTTTGTGTCAGTTGGATATGATTTTTGTTTATGTGGATACAATATTTTAATTTATGAAGTTTAAATTTTCTTATTTCTTTCAGATCACTTGGAGGGAAGTTGAGGATTGGTTTAGCAGAACAGTCTGTTCTAGTAGCCCTAGGTCATGCTGCTGTTCTGGCAAAACCAGAGTGTGGTATGTCTCTAGTCACATTTATATATTATGTCACCTTGAAACCTACTCAAAATTGCTCGATATTGATTTGACATGTTTAACATTTTTTTACACTTATGCACTTGTTCATTGTAGTCCCGACCCCTGGGTACCCGGGGATGGCCGGGACTTGCATCCAAGTTCGCCGAGGATTTTTAGTATTTTTTGTGGCCGGGTGGATCGGGAATATACCAGGGTTTGTCGGGGGAGATTCACTTATTTTGCCCAGGTGGGTCGGGAATATACTGTTACGATATGCGATACTGTGTATCGGTATCGGTGTACTTCGATTAAACATGTCTACCAACTAACTAGCCTGTCTGCTAACTGTCGTCATTATACTGCGTACCAAGATAAACCAAGGCCTCTAACATGACATGGTGGCAGCGTCGGGATCTTCATTAAATCCATAACACGTTTTGATCTAGTTCACAACAGCTAATAAATGCCAGAAACCCGAATTTTCGCGAAAATTAGTTCAGTAGTGCAGCGTCGTTCCGTAGTCGATGTGTAGTGCACAGTCGCATGTACACAGGCTCCATAGCTATAGCCATAGCCATAGGCATATACCGCACCGTGGTAGTGCCATAGCGCTAGCGTTGTCACAACTGGCGTACCATAGCCAGCATAGCTGTATGGAAAGTACCTCACCAAGGGATAAATCGCGAAAAGGTTTTGAGCTCGCGTTATCGATGCACCAACTAGACCAAGGTTTGAGAATTGAATCAATCTTCTTGATTATCCACACGTACCTGTGTTGTGTGTATTATCATGAGTGTATGCCTATTCTGTGTTTAATATAGCCTTAGCTAAATAAAACAAAAGGAGTGAAATCGACTCCAGTTACATTATATTTATAACTGTGCTCATACATTGGCACAGGGGTCTGCACTAAAATAAGTTAAACTAAAATCAGAAGTGTGAACATTTAACCCTCTTTCTGGTGTGTGAGGACTGAGTGAGAGTGATTAACATTTTCACTGCATGAGACACCTAATGACATTCACATGCTTGAGAACGTACACAGGTATCCGTGTACAAATTGTCAACACCAGCCTGTAAGGACTGTTCACACGTTATAAACACGCACAAGATCTACACTCATTCGTATAATCTGTCGTTGCCAATACGTACACGCGAACATACACAATGAGTATGGTGAAATACCCAGAGATGAACTGGGAGGCTACAGACCTGCCCGAAGAGTTCAAACTGTTCAAGCAAAGAATGGACCTTGTGTTAGCAGACCAAGATGTAACTAATGATAAGAAAAAGGCTATCAAAATCAAGATTGCTGTAGGCAATGAAGGCTTACGTAGAATCAATGCGTCGGGGCTATCTGAGACTGACAAAGACAAACCGCAAGAACTGTGGAAACTGCTAGAAGCACAGTTGAAGGTTAACATCAATTTTCGGATACACCGCTTAGAGCTGATGCGGTATCGCCAGAAAAAAGATGAGAGTATCGATGGATTTGTTACTCGATGTAGATATAAGGCAAAGAATTGCGATTTCGAGGATACCGAACTTGACGAGCGGATCGTGGAACTAGTGATCGCTTCAACGCCTATCGTAGAATTTCAGAAATCCTTGTTGGATCAGTAACCAAGGACGAAGGACTTGTGGGAACTGCGGACGTACTCACAAACCTCGTCAGTGCCCTGCATACGAAGATGTGTGCTGTGCTTGTGGCACAAAGGGCCATTGGGCCAAGGTCTGTCGGAAAAAACAAAGCGATCGTAGTCGAAAATCAGATGACCGCAAATCTGATGACCGCAAACCAAAACAAGGAAACAAGTCACAATCGAAATCCAAAAGTCGAAAAAGTAAACCAGTAAGCGAAATGGACACTAGACATGGTACTAGCACAGATCATGATCAACCCACAGTCAGTGCATCAAATTTCGCACAATTCGACACCATACACACAAACGGACCACACACAGTCGTCAACCCAGAGGGTACAGTAGCTTATGCAAACATTGACATCATATGCCCACAGAGGACAGGACAGCATAAACTATACCTGAAAATAGATTCAGGAGCAAGCGCTAATACCATAACAGTGCGTACAGTCAAAAACATATATGGTGACAACACTATGAACATGACGAACGAACAAAGAAGCGGACAATTTATGCAGCTCCTCATTGTACCCTTCACAATTACACTGGTTAACAAAGGAACATCCATTCATTGCTATCCTGTAAAAATATGTAGAACAGGTGTCACATAATAGCAGTGAAGGGATGTCCTTTTGTCTACTAGAGCAATTGTGGAGGGTACAATGAGGAGCTGCATAAATTGTCCGCTCTCTTTGCCACTTGCACTATGAACACGATGACAATCAGTAGTAAAACCTACACCAGTAAAGCTCGTAGCTTACGGGGAAGTACCAATACCCCTACCCCTGGAAAACATCCCTGAGGACAGTTAGCATCTAGGATATTTACATTCTGTTAGTTATTCTGAACTATCCATTGGGGTGCCCTTAGAAGTCCTTGTCCTTCAGCAAAATTAGTCAGAGGTTAATTGTCCTAGGGTTATTATCCTGGCTGTGATTGAACCGAGGGATAAGATATTGCATGGGCTAATTGGGGAGTATTCATTAACTCATGAGTTAGCTAGTAGAAATTCTGAAAATTCTGAAAATCCAATTACTGATATAGCCAACACTTGCCATATAGGCCTTTATAAGGAGCTGTTCTAATAGTTTTCTCCAGGGCTGTACATCTACCACTAAATTGGGCATACAGATAAGAATGAGAGAAATATACATGAGATGAAAAGCAGCTTTTAAAGATCATGTACACTACAGTTTTAGTAGCCTCCCCAAACTCTTTGTCAGATTTCTTTGATTTTAGTTGATTGCAAGATACTAGGAAAACTATAAAGCCGCTGTGAATTTTTATGCCTCCGCCCACTGAAGGTGGGTGCCGGAGGCATTATGTTTTCGGGTTGTCCGTCCGTCCGTCCCACTTCTCGGTACCGCGATATCTGAAGAATCATTTGAGGTAGGAACCTCAAACTTGGTACTAGTATGTATCCCCATACGAAGATGAACTGATTAGATTTTGGGGTAAGGAGGTCAAAGGTCAGAGGTCACAGAGGTCAATTTACATGAAATTACATAAAAATTCTTGGGTTTTTAGCACCGTTACCGCGATATCTCAAGAACTGTTTGAGGTGAGAACTTCAAACTTGGTACCAGTATGTATCCCCATAGAAAGAGGAACTGATTAGATTTTGGGGTAGGTAGGTCAAAGTTCAAAGGTCACAGAGGTCAATTTACATGAAATTACATAAAAATTCTTGGTTTTTACCACCGTTACCACGATATCTCAAGAACTGAGATAAGAACTTCAAATTTGGTACTAGTATGTTTCCCTATATGAAGATGAAATGATTAGATTTTGGGGTAAGGAGGTCAAAGGTCAGAGGTCACAGAGGTCAATTTACATGAAATTACATAAAAATTCTTGGTTTTTAGCACCGTTACCACGATATCTCAAGAACTGTTTGAGGTAAGAACTTGAAACTTGGTACTAGTATGTTTCCCTATATGAAGATGAACTGATAGATTTTGGGGTAAGTAGGTCAAAGGTCAGAGGTCACAGAGGTCAATTTACATGAAATTACATGAAATTCTTGGTTTTTAGCACCGTTACCGCGATATCTCAAGAACTGTTTGAGGTGAAAACTTCAAACTTGGTACCAGTATGTATCCCCATAGAAAGAGGAACTGATTAGATTTTGGGGTAGGTAGGTCAAAGTTCAGAGGTCACAGAGGTCAATTTACATGAAATTACATGGAATTAGTGGTTTTTAGCACCGTTACTGCGATATCTCGAACTATCTGAGGTGAGAACTTCAAACTTGGTACCAGTATGCATACCCATAGAAAGATGAAATGATTAGATTTTTTGTCTCCTGTGCATTTTAAGTATGTATGCCAAACATTTCAAATCTGGTGATGGCGGAGGCATAAATTCTGACCGCGCGCGGTCGAATTTTCATCTTGTTTCCTCCTCTAATGGAATATCAAAGGGTTTCTGAGGCAAAAAAAAGTAATTTGCATACAGTTAGAATGTATAAAATTAACCCCAAATAAATTTATCTGGCATTCTACAGGTTAACAGTTTGAACAAAATTAAGGATATTGTAAACGATCGACGTTTTTCGCGCGAGCAGTGTTCAATGTGTTTGCATTTTTTTTATGCGTGCACATGTTCAGCGAAAGCTGAGACGTGATATGGAATTATCGCGATCGCATTATCGCTTTTTCGTCTGCTATGTCATGTATGTGCTGCGCTGGGGTTGACAAACACTCGAAAATATGTAACTTACAGATAACATACAACCCAAATGAAACAACAAATGAATGAAGTTTACAACACAAAATGTTTTTATCGAATTGGAAATTAATTTGGCAAGTAACTTATGGATAATCTACAATCCAAATGAAACATCGAATAAATGTATACAAAGCGAAATATTTTTATCGGATTGGAAATTGATTTGGCGCATGACTTATGGATAATCTACAACCCAAATAAGACAACAAATGAATGAAGTATAGAACAGAGAATATTTTTAGAGAATTGGAAATTGATTTGGCACGTAACTTATATAATTATGGATAATCTACAACCCAAATAAATCAGCAAATGAATGAAGTATAGAACGGAGAATGTTTTTATCAAATAGAAAATTGGTTTGGTGCATAAATTACCAAGAATCTACAACCCAGATGAAACAACAGAGGAATGAAGTATACAAAGGAGAATGTTTTTAAAGAATCGAAAATTGATTTGGCGCGTAACTTACGGATTATATACAACCAAATAAAACAATAAATGAATGAAGGATACAACGCAAAATGTTTTTTTTGAATTTGAAATTGATTTGGCGCATAACTAACGGATAATATACAACCCAAATAAAACATCGAATGAATGTAGTATACAAATAAATGTTTTTATCGGATTGGAAAGTGATTTGCCACATGACTTATGGATAATTTAATTGGCGCGTAATTTGCGCATAATCTACAACCCAAATAAAAGAACAAATGAATCAATTACACAACGCAGATTGTTTTTAAAGAATCCAAAATTTAGGCGTAACTTACAGGGATTCTATACCCCAAATAAAACAACAAATGAATGAAGTATACACAGAATTTTATTATCGAATCAAAAATTGATTTAGGGTGTAACTAACGGGGAATCTTCAACCCAAATGAATCGACAAATAAATAAGATATACAAGGTGTAAAACTTTTATTGAATTGAAAATTGAATTGGGGCTTGACTCATGGAGTGTACATAATCCAAGTAAAACAATAAATGAAGGAATTGGGCAATGCAAAATGTTTATCAAAATTGAAAATTGATTTGGCGCGTAACTTGCGGATAATAACCCAAATAAAACATCAAATGAATGAAGTATACAACACAAAATGATTTTATCAAACAGAAAATTGGTTTGGCCCATGAATTACAGAGAATCTACAGACCAAATGAAACAACAAATAAATTAGAACTATGATGCAAAATACATTTTATTGAGTCTAAAATTGATTTAGGCATAAGGTACGTAAAATCTAAAACCCATATAAAACAATGTAGGAATTATACAGTGTGTCCAAGAAAAAAATGAAACCAAGATTTATTGATGTTTAATCATATCTTTAATAATTTACTGCAATAAATCATATATACCTACCTATTATGCTAGTAGTCTTGACTACGCGACCCCTTCGAGAACTTAACACAAATGAGTCACAATATTGTGCGCACCCCCCGTAATCATATTGTTCCCCTTTTGTATCTTTTCAGCGCGCTTTTTCGCATCTTAAAAGCGCTTTTCGGTACTTATATTCATCTAGATTATAGTATTCTTGTGTTTTGTTAGTCACTTTTGCCGATTGCTAGGGACTTTTGATTCCTTTTCTTGGCAATTATTTTTCACTTTACGGTTAGCCCCACATAGTTATATCTGTGTGTTTGCATGTGTTTCCGTTTGGCACCGAGCCTTTGGGTTCGGTGTTTGTTGTCACGGTTTTTGGCTGTGAAATTTGTTGTGCGTATCTCCAAATTTATTATTATTATTACCTGCACTCAGTCAAAGTATTTCATATTTTGGTATACTTTATTGTCTGTTTTATTGCAGTGTTATGAGTTCGGAAGAAGAAGCAGCTAGGTTGCGGAGACCTGCTACTTCCGAAGAGTCGTCTAGCAAGACGACTCGGCCCTCCAGAACTCTCCCGAGTACTTCGGTACATGGGGGAAGGAGGAGGGCTGCAGGTAAGTTGCCCAGTGGTGTTTCCCTGCAGGGTTTTGCCAGCCTCGGAGCTTGCGGCTTCGGGGCGGGTGGCGTTAGTTGAGCTTGGGACGTCAGCTCCGAAGCCCACGGCTTCGGGGTGGGTGGCGTCAGGTTCTAGTGGTTTGGATATCAGGAATCCAATCCCGAGGGGGGGACGTCTGTTTCCCGCGCGGTAGCGATGACTCGCTTAAATCCATTAGGGGAGACGCGTGCCACTACTGCAGGGCAGCTCACGGGCACCGCCCATGTTGGTCTGGGTTCTTAAACCCTAGCCCCCGGCCGATGCCAATGGGGGAGCGAGTACTTCCTGGGCTGTCTATATTGCCAGCTGATGGGAAGGCTCGAGCCAACAATTATGGGCTCTACGGAGCGCCCATAAGTGCGGTTACCGGAGCGCGCGATTACTTCCGGTTTGACCTGAGGTCACCTGGGTGCGTGATTTCTAGTGCTCTCCTATTGTCGCCCACGGGCGGAACAATAGTGAGTTCACATGCTATTAGTAGTCGGTGGGCGAATACTGGGACCTTGTCCCAGTCTTCCCTCGCACCTGGTTATTGAATAGCCCCCGGCTGACGCCGTATGGGGGAACGAGTGCTACCCGGGCTGTTGCTTTGCCAGCTGATGGGAAGACTGGAGCCCACATTTATGGGCGCTCTACGGAGCAACAGGTGCAATCGCCTGAGTGCGCGACTGCTACTGCTCTCCTATTGCCACTCTCTAGTGGTACAATAGCGAGTTCACAGGCCTTTAGTAGTCAGTGGGCAAATACCGGGTTATCCCGGTCCGCCCTCGCACTGGGCGCCTTGAGCGCCCGGCCCATGGCTGTTGCATCTTCTTCCTCAGCCGATATGGGTAATTTGTGCGCGTCTTTGGGTTCATACCCTCAGCGCACTTCTCCCGTAGAGGGAGGTGAGCGTCCCTCAGCGGAGGGTTCGGTTCGTGTTTCCGAAGCGGCTTCGGGGATCCGAACGAAACCGAATAAATGCTCTAAAAAGCGGGTTTCGGCTTCGGCTCTTGTTGAGCCAGCCAAAAAGAAGCCTAAAAAAGGGGCTAAAAGAGGGAAGGCTTTGCCTGCCTCTTGCCCGTCCGGTTTGGCTAACCCACCGGCCTCTCAAGCTGAGATGGTCGGCATGATGCGGGGTTTTGCCGTTGTACCGGGCACCACATCACCTGCTTCTGTCCCTATTTTAGGGTCGGACATTGAGACTAATCAGCCTTTTATGGTTGATTCCTCTTTGTCTGTGACGGGATCACATGCGCCTCCTATTCTCGCAGCCCTCGGGGCTCCGCCGGGTGAGGAGACTTATGGTGGTCCATGGGAGGATCCGGCTGTTTTGGCCTTTGTTCGTGATCCTTTGTCACGATCAATTCAGGCGGAACCAGATTTAGAGGCGGCCTCTCAAGCTTCGGTTTCCGAATCGCTGGGGCAGGCAGAGCCTCAGTCGCTCTCCCTTTGTGGGGTAGAAGCGATTGCTTTGTTGTCCTAATATCTCCCTGATTTTCAGTCAGCCCGCGCGCAGGGTTCGACTTCGCGTTGGTTCAGGCAGCAGGATTCCTCCGAGGGTATTTCTCTTGCGGAGGATTTCAAGCCGGAGTATGACCGCATTGAAGCGCCGCTTCTAATTAAGCGTCCTGTTTTGTTTGCAGTGGTCACAGCTTTCCTCGGTCATGTACCGTCGCAGAGTCTTGGTTCTTACGGCCCTTGGGGTTAAGGAGTCGGACATCGCACCGCTTCTCCGGGATGTTCCGTCTCGGGGTCCTTCGCTTTTTGGCGGTCAATTTGCTACGGTTTTTCAAAGAGAAATCGATGTGCGAAAACAGGTCTCTGTCCTGATTACGCAGTTTCGCGCTCACTCTAAGTAGACGCGGGCCTCTGTCCGCGACTTGGTAGGTGGCCGTCTTCGTTCCTTTCTCCCCGCTTGGGAGGCCATCTCCGGGGACGCTTTTGTTCTCTTTGTCGGGCGAGATGGATTCTTCATAGATCTGTCCGCCCCGCTCCCTGGAGGGGCTATAAGAACTCGGTCACCACACATGTCTGCCCTCGCTCGTTCTCATGCCTCATCGGAGATCGAATCTCTGTTGAAAAAGAGGGCTATAGAAAGGGTAAGAGACTGGCTGTCTTTTTCCCTTTCTCCGACTTTTGTTATTCCCAAGCGATTGGGAAAACTTCGTTTGATACTGAACTTGAAAAGGATAAACAAATTCATTCCTTCAGTACATTTTCGGATGGAGACTCTCGCCTCCATTCTCCCGTTGATCAAGAGGAAGGACTACGCAGATAGATCTCAAAGATGCGTATTTCCATATTCCCATTCATCGCGCTTCGCGCGATCTTCTAGGGTTTTCCTTCCTCTCAGAGACTTTTCGCTTTCGCGTTCTTCCCTTCGGGCTGCGCCCAGCCCCTCGGGTTTTTACTCAGGTTGTAGCCGTGCGGGCAGCCTCACTAAGGTGACGCGGCCTTCGGCTATTTTGCTACCTAGACGATTGGCTTCTCCTAGCGGAGTCGCGCGATCGTTTGTTAGACGAGACTCGTTTGCTCGTCAATCTTACTCAAGACTTGGGTTTCCTAATAAATTGGGAAAAGTCAGAGTTAGTTCCTACTCGCAGCCCAGTTTTTCTGGGGGCTGTGTTAGACATTCGGAATCAGTTGGCTCGGTCCAGTGGAGACAGGATTCTCACCATTGTCTCGGCAGCTCGCAAGCTCATGCTGGCCAGAAAGGTCAAGGCCAGACAGTGGCTTCAGTTCTTAGGGTATCTAGCCAGTCTAGTCGATGTTCTGGAGGATTGCCGGCTCTTTATGAGACCGTTTCAGAGACATCTCCTCAAGTTTTACAAACCGGGCAAGGATTCTTTGTCGGCCTGGATTCCAGTACCAATAGGAATCAAGTCTCTTCTCTCTCGTTGGACGAACGAGAAGTTTCTTGCGCGAGGCAAGTCCTTCCGTGCCCCCCTTCCGTCGATCTCGGTTTCGACGGACGCCTCTCGGTTGGGGTGGGGAGGACATTGCAATGGCAGCACGGTCGCGGGGGATTGGTCTCATCTTGGGAGTCTTCCCCATATCAATGTCCTGGAGTTTATGGCAGTTCTATTAACCGTGCTTCATTTCAGAAGTCGACTTCTCAATCGTTCAGTTCTGATCCTCGCGGACAATGTCACTGTGGCGGCTTATATCAATCGGCAGGGAGGCACTCGTTCTGCTACCCTGAATGCCCTTGCAGCACAGCTGTGGAGGTGGTGTCGTCGCATGGCGATCACACCCGTGGCCTCTTTCATCCCCGGTCAGGAAAACCTCATTGCGGATTTTCTGTCTCGGGGCAGGTGTCTTCCATCAGAATGGATGCTCCGTCCAGAGGTCTTTTGCCGCATTCGCAGTTGCCTGGGTCCACTGGAAGTGGATCTTTTTGCGTCGGTTCTAAACCACCAACTTCCGAAATATTGCTCCTGTGCGCGCGATCGGGGAGCTTGGGCTCTCGATGCTTTCTCTCTCAGTTGGGAGAATCTTCGAGGATTTGCCTTTCCTCCCTTCCAGCTGATTCCGCGAGTCTTGCGGAAGATCAGGGAAGATCGGGCTCGGGTGCTTGTGATAGCTCCCTTTTGGCCCAGGAGGAGTTGGTTTCCGGAGCTAATGAGCCTTCTGGCGGCTCAACTGTCCCTTCTTCCGTTAAGAGCGGATCTGGTGTTGCAGCCCCTCTCAGGGATTCTTCACCACAATCCAGAGTCCCTTCATTTGACTGCTTGGCCCCTGTCGGGAATCTGCAAGACAGTCGGGTCTCTCTGATAGAGCCGCTGACTTTTTAATGTCCAGTCGTAGAGTTTCTACTAGGGAAATTTATAATTCCCGTCTTTCGGTCTTTTTCCTTTGGTGTAAAGAGCGAAATCAAACCCCGTCTAAGGCTCCTATTGGTTCAATTGCGGATTTTCTAATCTCGCTATTTGACAAAGGGAGATCCATCTCTACTATCCGAGGCTACCGATCGGCGATCGGGGCCATTCACTCTGGCTTCTCAGATGGTTCGGGGACTTCTAATTCCCCGCTGTTGAGTGGTTTGATTCGGTCGTTCTTTCTGAAACATCCTCCGCGTTCTAAGTTAGTCCCGTCTTGGAGCCTGCCTAAGGTCTTAGAAGCCCTGGCGAAGCCTCCTTTTGAGCCGTTAGCTTGGATCCTCTTCTTTCATTTGATGTCACTCATATGATACATACTTCACGAATAAATGAATAAAGACAATATGAAACGGGGCTACCAAAAAGTTTTTTGGTCAACGATATCTGAATTTCCAAGAGATAATCACATTTCTAGAAAGTTCATCTGCCCTTTTATATGACACCTCAATCTCGAAAAATGAGCCAGATATGACACATCTCTGTTGGTGTAAAGTGATGCTTGCATTTCCATGATTTATTAAACTATAATCTGTTTGCACTGGTTGCCTGTCCTAGCAATAAACAAGACAAAAGACTTCATGCATGGCTGACTGTCAACAAAATGGAGTGGTGAGTACAAAATGATAAAAGCTGATCGATAGTGAGGTACGTTTTCATTATAAAACCTACTTGACCATGCTGTTAACAACAGAGCAACAAGTATTTTTGATAACAGAATGGAGACAATCTGGGAGCCTAATTAATAAGTCATGGAAATGCAAGCATCAATTTACACCAACAGAGCTTTGTCATCCCTGGCTCATTTTCCCGATTGAGGTGTCATATTAAAGGGCAGAAAATGAACTTTCTTGGAATGTGATTATCTCTTGGCAATTCAGATACTGTTGGCCAAACAACTTTTTCTGCTTCATATTTTCTTATTCACTCATGCGTGAAATACCATCAAATGCCATCAAATGAAAGAAGAGGATCCCAGCTTTACAAATTGTGTCATTTATTAATCATAATTGAGATTAAGATATGATTAAACATCGATAAATCTCGGTTTCGTTTTTTCTGGGACGCACTGTATAAAGTAAGAAGTTTTTTATCGAACTGAAAATTCAGTTGGCGCGTAATTTATGGAGAATCTACACCCCAAATAAAACAACAAATGAATCAAGTATACAACACAAAACGTTTATATCGAATAGATAATTGGTTTGGTGCACAAAGAATGGACAACCCAAATGAAACAAGTGTACAACGCAAAATGTTTTTATCGAACTGAAAATTGAGTTGGCATGTAACTTATTGAGAATCTACAACCCAAATAAAAGAATAAAAGAATCAAGTACACAACGCAAAATGATATTGTTGAATAGAAAATTGTTTGGGCCCATGAATTACAGACAATCTACAGACCAAATAAACAACAAATAAATTAGAACTAAGACGCAAAATATATTTATCGAAAATTGACAGTGAAGACATTCCTGAATCAATATATCATTAGGTGAGCTATCGTGATTGATGGAATAGTCTTTGCTCAAGTCTTATTTATATTAATTTTGGGGGGTATTTCATTTTCAAACATCAATAACTCCTGTATGCTGTCACCATTGAATGTCGTGTTAAGTTTTCTGGGGTTTATTTTGTGTAAGTTAACTATACACAAATTATTTTTTCAGGCCTCGGGTACCCTTTAACAAATGAGAGTTTAAAAAAAATTCTGTGTTAACATGCAATAGTCTGCTATGTGGCCAGGATTTTGTACGAACCCCTGAGATTGCTGTGTTGGGAGACAGTTGATGAAGAAGGATCCAAGCAAAGGTCCTTATGTAACTTCATTCCGGGACATTCCTTTCTGATATTTACACTAAAATTCTTCAGAAACTATGGGTGGAACATCAAAATATCTTGCACAAGTATATATTGACACAAGTAGAATTATATTAGACTATATATATATACAGTATATATATATATATATATAAAACATGTGATTGTTTCTTTCTAGTTTCCTTTTTGTTACCATTCCTATTCATTATCTTTAGAGGGAAATCCAACCTTAGAAGCAAGTTGCTTTGAAAGAAAGAGGAAAAATCAGAGAAGCAGATTGGGTAAAAGTTTGAACGAAATCCGACAAGCAATAAGAAAGTTATGAATTTTTGAAAGTTGTAATCACTATACATATGGGAATTTCAAATTGGCCGAATAGGTAATGTCACTGTGATGTTGTAGCTGTGGACAACTCCCCCATTTGCTCCATACACAAAATGACTAAAATGTCACTTCTTTCAAAATGTATTACTCAGTAGGACCTTTTTCATGAGGACCTAAATGTATAACAATATGTTATCTCCAATATATTTTGAGTACTGCCCCGAGGGTAAAAACGCCTCAAAGAAATCCGCAAATTAATGATATTTTTGTGTACGACAAACGGGAGAGTTGTCCACAAAAATGTCACAATCGACTCACCAAATTGCCATTTTGAGATTCGCATAGATATATGATTTCATTTTTCAAACATCCATAACTTTCAAACTTTCACCATCCTGTTTTTCTTATTTTTCTGCTTTCACACAAATCATCTTATTACCAAAGTTTGATTGCCCTTTAAGAGTAAGAGCAGTTGCTATACCCCTAACCCCACTGTTAATGGCACAGTCAATGCATGCTCTCATTATCGAATAGTGAGAAGGGAGTGGGGGGGGTTCATTTGATATTTAAAAAAATATCTAAATACTAATGATTCACCATCACTTATGGTTGAAAATTCTCGGGTGGTATTCTGAGCATCATTTTATCTCAAAAATTTTTTATTTTATCTTTTTGTATTCTGAGACTACATTTTATCTCAGATTTTATCTCATATTTTATCTCAGCCTCCTACCTCTTGCGTGCCTATTAATGTTGTACGCATGATAAGTAAACGCTTACGCCAATCATATTGTGGGAAAGATAAAATAAAACTTAAAATAGGTAAAGGGCTATTTTATCTCTAGCATGCACGGTGAGTATGGTGCTCCAGTTGTGCGATCAAAATAAACAAAAAGATACTGAGTACTCAATCAACATTCTCATATGATTATCGAATTGTATTACAAGATTTTTGTCAACTAGTATTACACTAAATACTTGCAATAATGCTTGTGATGGTCTTCCAAAACCTCGGAAAGTACCCAAGTTATTCTCATGAAATCCTATAGCAAAAAACACATTTACTACAATAAATTAATGTATCTACCTATTATTGCTAGTTTGGTCCAAACTACGCTACCATTGAGAAACTAAACGTCACACTCGCGCACGCCCCACCCCTGTATGGCACCTTCCCATAATCACATGCGCGCGCACACGCCCGCCATCTTCCTCTTTTCATTCTCGCTGCCGAGAGAATAACACAGTCAGATTAGTCACTGCGCCAAAATTTGAGATTTAACTCTGTTTTGTGCCTTTTTGATCTGCTTTGATAAATTAATTCTGTTCTCTTTTTAATTCTTAATTGATGGAATGCACTTTTCAGTCACTTCCTTGCTAGACAGAAATTAAATCAAATTCTGTCTCACATTCTTCCCCTTTCGTTCCTCCTGGCGACATAGTTTTTACGCACGTTCGCTGGGCTAGCAATCCGCTGCGTAGCGCTTTGTTTGTATTTCGCTAAGGTTTCCGTGATAGATTTCTTGTGCATAGCTCCTCGGGGTGTTATTGTTCTTTCGTAGCTCCTTCCCTCGCATGTAGTTGTGCTAATTGCTTTAGAAATACTGTGAGCTCTTTATCTATTTACACCCGGGTAACCGAACCATTTACCGGATTTATCCGCTTTCGGTTCGACGGTATCCGATCCTGGGTCCCGGGTTGTCAGTATCTGGCCCCGGTTTGCCGATTTCCAGCCCAGGTTTGCTGGTAGCCGGCTCCGGTTTGTCGGTATCTGGCCCCGGTTTGCCGGTTTGGTGATACTCGGTCCTGATTTGCAGGTGCCTGGCTCTCAAAAGCCTCTTGCTCACGCCATCTCAATACTATTCGATCGTGATTGGCCCCTTGAGGGTTATGCTCGATCTCGGCAGGCCCAGAGCCTCCTAGCCAGAGCTGCTCCTACCCCGGCGGCGCTTGGTGCCCCTCCCGGTGAGGATACTTATTGTTCGTGGATGAACCCGCCCCCTGTGGCCAGGTTTCCCACACAGCCAGCCCTGATGTTGACTCTGACTCCGAGTCACAAGCCAGTGTGGCCCCCCAATACCCTCGTGGTTTGGCAGCCGACGTGCAGGCTCTTTTGGAGAGATACTTACCTGAGACTTTGCCGCCTGCCCAGTCGGACTCGGCTCAGACTTCTCTTCTCTTCAGGCAAAGGGTCCCCTCGTCGGGGATACCCCTTACTGACAAATTCAAGGATGCCTATGCGGGCATAAGATAAAATAAGAACAGTAAGACCAATGTGTGCCTTGCTGCCTTGGGGCTTCAATTATTGGTAAGCATCCCCTTGCCGGAGGATTCGCTTTCCGACCCCAACTGAATCAGACATGTTGGGGCGAGACTTGGCGTGAACTTCAAGAGTAGGGGTTACACAGCCAAGGATAGGCAGGCACGTAACTTTGAGACCCACGCCAGTTCTGGCCTGCAGCTCACGGCCTACCTGGGGTCCCTCATCAGCCTAAGGGTCAGGTCTCGGGAACTTCAGGTTTCCGAGTCTGACGGTTGGGTTTTGGATGAGATCCTGCTTGCTTTGACGGGATCTCTGTGGTCACAGCTGGCCATTGCGGCCGTCCAGGCCACAAACTCTAGGAGAGAGTTGGCTCTCTCGTCCTTACAGGTTCTGGATAGGAATATCCCCTCCCTCTTGGCGGGGGAGCAACTGTTTGGGGGTCAGTTCACTGCTGTTCTTCGGCTGAATTGTTGAGGTAGTTCCGCCCACGTCAACCGGCTCAACCTCCTATGCCGAAAGCTAGGGCGCCGGTGCCCTCCGCCCCACGCCATCAGCGAGTGAGCTCGGCGTCACCTCGCGTGGCATTACCCACTGGCCAACAGCCCAGGTCTGCGCGAGGTAGGGGCTCCTCCAGAGGGAGGGGGAGCAATAGGGCCTGCGGCAAGGCCCCGGCCAAGCCCAAGCAGGCCTGTTGTGGGTGCGCCCTGAGCAGTGGATCACCAGGTATGCGGACGGCTACTGTATTTCCTTCCCAAGCAATTACCGTTCTCTCAGTCGTGCGAGACGGCTGCTTCATAGAGCGTGCAGAGCCCGTCCCGCACGACGCAATCCGTATCCGCCCACCAGCATATCTTGGCCGAGATACAGTTGCTGCTGGAGAAGGGCGCTATAGAGAACGTGAGAGACAACCCACTTCTGTGTCTCTCCCCGATCTTTGTGATCCCAAAACGCTTGGGGAAGCTGAGAATAATCCTCAATGTGAAGATCATCAACACCTTCTTCCCCCCAGAACGCTTCAGATGGAGACGCTAGCTTCCTTTCTGTCGGCAATTGAGCGGACAGTTTGGCGATTTCACACAATTTGAAGGACGCGTGTTTCATACCCTGATACATCCCCCTTGCGGGATCTATTGGGGATTCGCCTTCCAGGGCGAAACGTTCAGGTCTCATGCCCTACCATTCGGGCTGAGACCAGCTCCCCACGTCTTTACCCGGGTAGTGTCCGCTCTAGCCGCCTTCCTCCGGAATCGCGGCCTCCGACTCTTGGTATGCCTGGTCGATTGGTTCCTGGTAGCACATTCAGAGCCGGTGCTCCGAGACCCGTTGCACATCCTACTCCAGACTACTCAGCAGCTAGGCTTTATAGTCAACTGGGAGAAGTCATGGCTGTCTCCCACATGTACCCCAGTGTACTTAGGTGCGGAGATAGACATCGCGAATCAGATCGCCCGCCCCAGCCGCGACAGAATTCGGACGATTACGTCGGCTGCTTGGTCCCGGCGTCCTTCTACGCAAGGTACGGGCCAAGCGCTGAGTTCAATTTCTGGGCTACCTCACAAGTCTAGTGGAGGTATTGCCAGACTGCAGACTTCTCACAAGGCCCTTCCAGAGGTGCCTCTTGAAGTTCTTTTCGCCGAGCGTAGTTCTCTTGAAGTTCTTTTCGCAGATTTTCTCAGAGTATGGATTCCATTACCAAGGGAGATCAGACGTCTTCTCGCCCCCGGGGCAGACGAGACGTTTTTTGCTTGAGGCAAGGCACGGATGCGTCCCTTCTGGGCTGGGGCGGCCATTGCGGGGCGAGATGGTTTCGGGGGACTGGTCTCTTTTGCACACCATTCCCCATTCAGTTGTCACTGTGATGGAGGATGTTCCCGAGTCAGACCCCGGTGTTCTCCCGGTCTCCGATATACATGATCAGAGCCTTGGACAATTTTGTCCGAAGGCAGTATCTCGGCCTGCTCCTCCCGTGCCTGTGGCTCTTGGAGCCCCGCCGGGGGAGGAGTCAGTCACTGGTCCGTGGGCATATCCACCCCCTGGGATTTTCCCCACCGGACTACTTCTCCAGAGTTTGATTCTGTCTCGCAGGTTTCTACCCCGTCTGTTTCAGAATCTCAGGCCGGCTTGGACCCCCAGCCTTGTCGGGCTATGGCGGCAGATGCCAAGGCCCTGTTAGAGAAGTATATGCCAGAAATTTTTCCCCAAGTCCAGTCGGACAGTGATCAGCCATCGCTGTTATTCAGACAGCATGGCCCATCTCCTGGTATTCCTCTTACAGAGGACTTCAAACAGGAGTATGGGGATAGGGAGTTACTCGACGATGCGGGTCGAGCTACCCGACGTCCTTATGGTAGTGCCTTCTCTTTCTATCCGGAGGATACCCAGGGCTTCTTTTCTGCCAAGGGTTTATCCCAGGAAATTATTGGTATGGGACAACGTCTGAATGTCAACTTCAAGTCTCAGTCCTATAGATCCGCCGAGAAGCCCCTAGTGAGCCTTGAAACCAAAGTCAGGTCGGGCTTAAGACTATCTCCAACACATACCCCGGTGTACTTAGGTGCGGAGATAGACATCCCGAATCAGCTTGCCCGCCCCAGTCGGGACAGAATTCGGACTATCACCATGACCACACGGTCATTGCGAGTGGCCCGCAGGGTCAGAGCCAGACAATGGCTTCGATTCCTGGGCTATCTGGCCAGTCTAGTGGACGTCTTGCCCGACTGCAGGCTGTTGATGAGGCCTTTTCAGAGGCACTTCCTCAAGTTTTTCAAACCGGGCAAAGATTCTCCTTTGGGGTGGATTCCACTCCCAAGAGATATCCAGCTCCTTCTCGTCCCCTGGTCGAACAGTTCGTTTCTTGCCCAAGGCAAGCCTCGCTGCACCCCTCTTCCGTCAGTTTCTCTGAAGACAGACGCCTCCCTTCTCGGTTGGGGCCAGCGAGACCTTGGTTTCCAGACCTGCTGAGTCTCGTGGCTGGCCAGCCGTTTCCCCTTCCTCTCAGGGAGGATTTGATAATTAAACCCCTCTCGGGGATTGTTCATCAGCGCCTAGCGGTCCTCCACTTGACTGCCTGGCCTTTGTTGGGGAAGACGCCAGATACTCGGGGGCTCTCCGAGAGGGCCTCCCAGTTTGTGATGAGAAGCCGTAGAGACTCTCCACTAGAGATCTCTACAACTCTCGTCTAGGGGCCTTCTTTTCTTGGTGCGAGAATCAGGGTGTCTCGCCACATGAAGCCCCTATTGGTGTTATTGCTGTTTTTCTGATCTCCCTTTTCGATAAGGGTAGATCGATTTCAACCATACGTGGCTATCGTTAGGCTATTGCCGCCATCCACGTTGGTTTGCTGATGGTTCGGGATTCTCCAACTCCCCTCTTTTGGGTAAGTTGACTCGCTCCTTTTTTTTGCAGCGTCCATCAACTCGTAGCCTGACTCCATCTTGGAGTCTACCCAAGGTCGTGGATGTGCTTGCGAAGCCACATTTTGAACCGTTGGGTAAAGCTTCCCTTCACCATTTGACGGTCAAGATGCTCTTTTTAGTTGCTATTGCTTCTGCACAGAGGAGGAGTACTCTCCATGCTCTGTATCACACCGGGTCACATCCGTTGGGAGAACCATGGTGTGCGACCTATACCCAAGCCCTCCTTTATTGCCAAAAAATCAGACTGCTTCCTCTGGACCAATTGAGATTTATCTTAGACCACTGTCGAACCATTCCCCAGTGCATGAGGACAAGGTCTGGTGTCCGGTGAGGGCCTTGAAATGGTATTTAGATAGGACTAAGACTCTTCGTAAGTGTGATCAGCTTTTTGTCATCACTCAAGAGCCCTTTTCCCCCGCTTCCAGAGAATCCATTTCTAGATGGATAGCCGAAGCGATCCAGGCAGCTGGGCCGGAGGGAAAGCCCCTAGTGAATGATGGGAAGCCCCGTGCTCACGATACCGGGGCATCAGTGCCTCTTGGGCTCTTTTCCAGGGGGTGCCCCTAGTGGGCATTATGAGGGCAGCCTACTGGCGCTCCTCCACTCCAATTTTTTTTTATTTAATAGATGTTCTGACAGTTGAAGAGTCTTTTTCTAACAAGACGTTGCAAGCTGCAACGTCATCCTTGGGTTCCTGTTGACCTTCCTCTTGGGACATGCCCCCCATTTGAATCTGTGCTGGTCTAGCAAAATAGGTAGGTACATTGTAGTAAATCAGTAAAATCAGAACTGATTTTATTATTTGCGACATAAATCTATGTACCTACCTATGTCCCACCCTCCTACCCCTCTCCTTGCCTAGCAACATGTCAAAGTTTGTCTGAGGCTGCTCGTAAAGAGGATGAGGAAGGCGGGATCCTAGGGGGGTATATGCACTGTCGTGACTTTAATTACTCGAATGGCTTGCTTAGTCGGAAGACTAGCAAAATAGGTAGGTACATAGATTTATCTAGCAAATAATAAAATCAGTTCTGGATTTACTGATCTACCTAATATGTTCCTCCCTCCGTACCCTCTCCTTGCCAAGCAACATGTCCCAAAGGTTGTCTCTGGCAGCTCGTTAGAGGAAGATGGCGAGGGTGCGCACGCGCATGTGACTATAGGATGGTGCCATATGGGGGTGGGGCATGCGCGAGTGTGACGTTTAGTTTCTCGATGGTAGCTTACATGTAGTTTGGACCGAACTAGCAATAATAGGTAGATATATCAATTTATTAAGCAAATAATAAAATCAGGTATGATTTTTCTGGTTTGTGCTTTGACTGTTTGATACACGCATATCGAAAATTGTTAAAGTAGAACGTTAATGATTTTAAATATTGGCTTAATACTTATTATTGCATAGATGGCAAAAATTAAACAAGGTTATCCAAATTCAACGCTTGGAAACATTTGAATTAATGATTATTATCAATTATAAAACGGTAAAATACAGCCCCCGATATAGCAGCTGAAGAGCTCCTCGAACGCTGCTGAGATATGTGACGACACACGAAGGACCAGTCCTGTCTAAGCAGACGATGTCCCATAACATCTTACACATTTTTCAGAGCCTATTTGGTCATCTCCTCTTCACTTATTTCTCTTCCTTCACTAGCGTCAGTCTTAATGTTAGTCTGTTGCCTCACTCTTAACTTTGTGTATGGTATTATTTTGATGAAAAATGCAGCGTTAAAAAAATAAAGGAATCAGTCACTTGTAAACAAAATAAGACGCCATTGTATTTTCAGCTGCTTGCACCGGGGCATGTTCGGCGTTTCAAGAGGGAACGAATACCATCCTGCTATTATTCGGAGGGCTTTTCAATTTGAAAGTAGGGTTTATTTCATTGATCATTGACCCTTCTCCTATGTATTTACAATCAAACGGTTTTAGCTATCAGAATCAGTTTCACTTTCCCTTTATAATGGTGTGAAATAAGGTCATGTTTAAATACACCAAACTCTTTATAATTTGATAAATAATTGCATTGCAATTACGTTCATTCATTATACGGCGTCGTCTGCTTAAGCAGGATCGATCCCGAGTGTGACGACATCAAAACATCGCTATATTTCTGGCGAATCCTCAGATATTCCAGATGCTGAGAAGAGCTTTTATTTGTGTTGTTTTTATAATCACCAGATACGCAATTGACATAAAACTTATACGATTGCCATCTGTAAGCTTCCCAGTTTCTAGTGATACATTAATTGCCATATTTGTGATTTTCTTTGAATATCTACTTTAAAATAGCGCATGCACGCTCTCTTGCCCCAGAGACTGGCAGAGAGCAATTCTATTGGCTGAGCATGATAAAAGTCAAATCTGTAGCGGTTTTGGTCGCTACTTATAAGGCGAGATGGGAATAAGAAGCAATCACCACTTACCGACTTTATGCGTGCAGGGGTTAACCGGACACGGATCCTCCAAAATGCCAAAAGTTTCCAAATATTGCACAATCCGATTCAAATATATATTTACACAGGTATCACCACAGAAATGATCACAAAACTACTTGGCTAGCACAAGCGAGATTTGGACTGTTCTCTGAGTAAATTGCAGAGAATAATATGATGAAAGAGCTAGTACAAATTTCTCCAGGTGAGATGAAGGAGTATAGACTGTAAAGTAGTGAATTGTAGAAATTGCTCCAATTGAAGTGCAGGAAACAAATTCAGAAGTGAAGAGATGACATCCTCAAATTAACGTGTTAACTCGATGAGAAAACTTTGAGAAGTGTGTCTAGCAAAGATGGAGATGAAAAGTGTTTGTTCTTATCCCTTGCTAGTGTAGCAGGATGAAGAAGAAAGGGAGTATTGTTGAAAATCCTTGAATTGAGGGTGAGTCATTAATGTGCGATGGGCATGGCGATATGGCCATGCAGCTGACCACTTGTTGATAGATAAATGTGATAACATAGGGGTGGTTGTGACTGCTGGTATAAAGGGCAATGTCCTCTCAAAATGACTTTGTACAATAAGTGAAAGTGAGAAATTAAAGAAAAGATGAAGTGAGGATGAGGAAAATACTACAAATCTAACAACATTTCTTATTGGTTAAGGCATCATAAATGGGCGTGTCTTAGATGAGATAAAATCTCGCCAAAATGGTTCTGAGAATGCTGATTTAAAAATATTTTAAGGGTATTTTATTTCACTGACTTAAATCTCAGAATACCACCCCAGGTCCTGTAATGTTCATGTAGAAAAATTACATGTATGTTGTATTTGTATTTTCAGATGATATGATTCTAAAGAGCAAGGTTCATACCTCAGAGAGTGTGAAGAAAGCAATGGAAGAAGCAGCACTTCTTGTCAAGACAGCCTACTGGTTAGTCCCTCTGAGTTTCTCCCTATCTTGCTTTGATGTTTCGTCTTATTTAGTAAGCTACTGTTTGGCCTTATTTAGTGAGATACCTAGATGCCGTTACTGATTATTATCATGTCTTATACAAAAATTGCATGTGTGTGAATGTATTAGTAAAAATGCACTGCATGCAGGTTGAATTACATTAAGCAAATGAACGAGACATTGCCGAGTATATTTTACGCTTATTTTGGATGAGCTACTAAATATGCAATAATTGCTTTATAAAATGCCTGGGCTCACAAAATGAACACAAAGACAAGAAATAAGCTACTACTAAAAAAATATATTGTAGTCTGCAATTTGCTTTATTGTACCAATGCCTGTTGCAAAGAGTGTACTTTGTGTTTCAATTTGTGTATTTTATCTTAGCCATATTCAAGCCATCTGCATTTCATCATGTCTTAGGTTTGATGTGCCTGAGGCCCGAATGTGTATTTTGATTATGTGTTTATTACTTTTCGATAATACCTTTTTTTTACACAGTAGGAAAGAATAATGCATTTTCATGTGGCATCATTTGAATACTAACAATGCTGACACTTTTTAATCTGTTTTTATAAACATATTTGCCTTATTTAGTGAGATGCCCACATACGATACACTAATTCCAGCTCTGTTAGCCTATGGTGTGAAGGCACTTCCCAACCATTGTCGTTTGACTCCATCTATCCCACTGAAGCCCATGTTAGCTCATCCTACCAAGGGTGTATCAGAGGTATTAGACAGATTTCAGGATACACCTTTCACCTGTGAATACAAGTATGATGGAGAACGTGCTCAGGTAAGACTTGTCTAGTAATTCTTTATATTGATGGGAATCGTGTTATTTTTCCTTTCTCTCCTCTGTATTATAGGCCTTTGGTTTGGTTGAATACTGGATTCAACCCATTATTTAAAGTTGCAGTCGACTGTGAATGGCATTCCCATAGTTCCACAATATGAAGAGCCCCCTTTTTTTTGTTTCTTTAGATTCATCTTCTAGAAGCTGGTAAAATCCATGTATACAGCAGAAACCAGGAAGACAACACGTCCAAATACCCTGACATTATTGCAAGGTAAGTTCATCTACTCCCTATGTGTTGTGAATAGACAAGTTGAATAATATGAACAAGGACTAAACAACTCGCATGGGGTGCAATACAGGTGAATGACCAAAACTGAATGCAAATTATATCACAATGGAGACGGAATGGATAAGGGATAAAAAGTCAAACTCAATAGGTTAATGAAAAATCCAAGTGAATAGTCTGAAAATATTTTTTGGCATGATAATTTGAAAAATAATCAAGAGAGCAAAGATTAAATCTTCAAAGAAAATCAGTAATCTGATCATGAATATTTTCTGTATTTTGATGTTAGGCTGCCTTCTGCTGTGGAGGAGACAGTAACATCTTGTATCCTAGATTCCGAAGCAGTTGCATGGGATAAGGAGAAGAAGCAGATCTTACCATTCCAGGTATTGAGTACAAGGAAGAGAAAGGATGCTAATGCTGACGATATCAAGGTCCAAGTCTGTGTTTTTGCCTTTGATCTTCTCTATCTCAATGGAGAGGTAAGTGGTACTGTAAATCTAGGAACTTTTTGCCATATGAAACTTTTGTGAATTGTGAAATTGTGTCAGTATTGTGTCAGTTATGATTCAATTATTCTGCGAATCAGAAACACTCGTAAAATTTGTGAATGTCTCATGCACACAAAATTTGTGAATTGTATTAATATGTTTTGAAAAGCCTGTTTATATTTGTTCTAGTCCCTAGTGAGGAAGCCTCTGAGAGAGCGCAGAAGTCTGTTGAGGGCTCACTTCAAGGAGGTTGAAGGAGAATTCATCTTTGCTAAATCCATGATATCATCCAATACAGATGACATTGCTGAATTTTTAGAGGAATCTGTTAAAGGTCAGGGAATGTTTTTTAAGATTCACTTTATCTCAGATAAAATCTGAGATTTTAAGTCAGTGAGATAAAATACCTTTAAAATCTTTTAAAATCGATATTCTGAGAACCATTTTAGCGAGATTTTATCTCAACTAAGACACGCCCATTTATGATAGTAGACCAGCCAAGAAGATTTTTTTTACTTTGGACGGCATTTTTGGGTAATGCTCGGCGTTCATGCTTAAAGTCTTGCAAAAATACTGCCGAATAACGTACGGGCGGATGCCACGCGCATTTTTGCCTAAAAATGCCATTTTTGGCTCAAAATTTGAAAGAATGTCAAAAATCACGATTTTTATTTTTTTGACCTAATATGTAATACCTGATTAAGTGATATCAGATTTATTTTGAGTTTCAAGTTATAAACCTGATTAATACACAATTGAAAGTAGGATATTACACACACATGTATGGCGTAATGAAACATAAAACTGTGATTTACTCAAAATAATTTACTGCAATAAATCATATATACCTACCTATGATGCCAGTAGTCTTGACTACGGGACCCCTTCGAGAATTTATCACACATGAGTCACAATATTGTGCGCACCCCCCGTAATCCTATTGTCCCCTTCGCCACTCAGGCGCGTCAACACGCTACGGCCATCTTCCTCTTTCTTGCTCGCCCCCGACGAGATAGGACGTATAGTCACAGCGCTCCTGAAATCAGGTCGTATAGTATCTTTTAGGCGCGCTTTTTCGCATATTTAAAGCACTTTTAGGTACCTATATTCGCTTAGATTATAGTACTTTGTGTTTTAGTAGTCACTCTTGCCGATTGCAAGGGATTTTTGATTCCCTTTCTTGGCATTTATTTTTCCCTTTCACGGTCAGCCCCACGTAGATATTTCTGTGTGTTTGCGGGTGTTTCCGTTTGTCACCGAGCCTTTGGGTTCGGTGCTTGTTCTTACGGTTTTTTGGCTGTGAAAATCTTATGTGCGTATCTCCCAAATAAATTTTAGTACTTATTTTACTGCATTCAGTTGAAGTATTTCTTATTTTGAAAAGTATACTTTATTGTCTGTTTTATTGCAGTGGTATGAATTCGGAAGAAGAAGCAGTTAGGTCACGGAGACCTGCTTCTTCCGAAGAGTCGTCTAGCAAGACGACTCGGCCTTCCAGAACTCTCCCGAGTACTTTGGTACATGGGGGAGGGAGGAGGGCTAAGGGTAAGTTGCCTAGTGGTGTTTCCTTGCAGAGTTTGCCAGTCTCGGAGCTTGCGGCTTCGGGACGGGTGGCGTTAACCGAGTCTGGATTGTCAACTCCGAAGCCCGTGGTTTCGGGGTGGGTGGCGTCAGATTCTAGTGGTTTGGATATCTCGAATCCAATCCCCCGGTCGTCAAGACCAGGGGGGGGGCGGTTGTTTCCCGTACGGTAGCGTTCACTCGCTCTGATCCGTTAGGGGAGACGCGCCCCACTACTGCAGGGCAACCCACGGGCTTAGTCCATGTTGGTCTGGGTTCTCAAACCCTAGCTCGAGCATTCCCATTAGCTGGCAATGTAGACAGCCCAGGAAGTACTCGTTCCCCCATATGGCGACTTTTGTTGAACCATGCGGGGCTCTGCCTGCTGAGTCCTTTGTTTGCGTTCCTTTGTCTCATTCCACTCGGGTGGAACCAGACTTGGAGGCGGACTCTCAAGCTTCGGTTTCTGAATCGCTTGGGCAGGAGGAATCTCAATCGCTCGCCCTCTGTGGGGTGGAAGCGATTGCTTTGTTGTCTAGATATCTCCCTGAATTTCAGTCAACCCGCGCGCAGGGTTCGACTTCGCGTTGGTTTAAGCAGCAGGATTCCTCTGAGGGTATTGCTCTTGAGGAGGATTTCAAGCTGGAGTATGACCGCATTGAGGCCGCGCTGTTGGTTAAGCGCCCTACTGCGGTTAAGGGTAAGGCTTTCGCCTTCCGTTCTCAGGATCAAGACAGCTTTTTCAAGGCTAAGACTCTTTCTCCTGAGATTTTAGAGGTTGGTCGTCGCTTGCGGGCGACTAATCCGCTTACCTCCGCTGCGTTCAAGGCGGAGGATAAGTTTTGGTTTAATATTGAAAACCAGGTTAGGTCAGGTATGCGTTTGGCGGCTTTTCAAGGGTTTCTCTCTGACCTTAGGTCCAGGGCGGAGGAGTTGAATGTTACTGATGGTGACAAGCTGATTATTGACGACTTGCTGCATACTCTTTTTTGTCTGCAGTGGTCGCAGCTTTCCACCGCAGCTGCTTCGGCTACGTTCCGTCGCAGGACCTTGGCTCTCTCGGCACTGGGTGTTAGAGAGTCGGGCATTGCTCAACTTCTCCGGGATGTTCCGTCTCGGGGTCCTTCGCTTTTTGGTGGTAAATTCGCTACGGTTTTTCAGAGAGAGATCGATGCGCGAAAACAGATCTCGGATATGACTAAGCAGTTTCACACTAGCTCTAAGTCAACGCGGGCCCCTGTCCGGCGTAGGCCTGCTGGTCCCGTTTCGGGTCAACGCAGTCGTGTGTCTAGGGTCCCGCCTTCTGAGCCGCAGCCAGCTCCTTCTCGCGGGAGAGGGAGTCGTGGCAGGGGCATTTCGAGAGGTTCTCGTGGTAAGGCGACGGCTTCGCAGAAGGCCAAGCCTGGGTTTTGATGTTTTTCCCCGAGCGTTTGTTCGTCCGAATTTGGTAGGTGGCCGACTTCATTCGTTTCTCCCCGCTTGGGAGGCCATCTCCGGGGACGCGTTTGTTCTCTCCGTCGTGCGAGACGGATTCTTCATAGATCTTTTCGCTTCGCTCCCCGGAGGGGCTATAAGAATTCGGTCACCTCCCATGTCTGCCCTGTCTTGATCTCATGCTTCAAAGGAGATCAAGTCTCTTTTGGAAAAGAGGGCTATAGAAAGGGTAAGAGACAGGCCGTCTCTTTCCCTTTCTCCAATTTTTGTTATTCCCAAGCGCTCGGGAAAACTTCGTTTGATACTGAACCTGAAAAGAATAAATTCATTCCTCCGGTTCATTTTCGGATGGAGACTCTCGCCTCCATTCTTCCGTTGATCAAGAGGAAAGACTACGCGGTCTCGATAGATCTCAAGGACGCGTATTTTCACATTCCCATTCATCGCGCATCCCGCGATCTTCTGGGGTTCTCCTTCCTCTCAGAGACTTATCGTTTTCGTGCTCTTCCCTTCGGGCTGCGCCCGGCCCCTCGGGTTTTTACTCAAGTTGTAGCGGTGCTGGCGGCCTCTCTGAGGCGACGCGGCCTTCGGTTGTTTTGTTACCTGGACGATTGGCTTCTCCTTGCGGAGTCGCGCGATCGTTTGTTGGACGAGACTCGTTTGCTCGTCTCTCTTACTCAAGACTTAGGTTTCCTAATAAATTGGGAAAAGTCAGAGTTAGTTCCCACTCGCAGCCCAGTTTTTCTGGGGGCGGTGTTAGACATACGGAATCAGTTGGCTCGGCCCAGTCGAGACAGGATTCTCACCATTGTCTCTGCCGGCTCGCAGGGTCACGGCCAGACAGTGGCTTCAGTTTCTAGGTTATCTAGCCAGTCTAGTCGACGTTCTAGAGGACTGCCGGCTCCTCATGAGACCTTTTCAGAGACATCTCCTCAGGTTCTTCAAGCCGGGAAAAGACTCTCTTTTGGTCTGGATTCCAGTACCAGTAAGGATCAAGTCTCTTCTCTCTTGTTGGACGAGCGAGGAGTTTCTCGCGCGAGGCAGGTCCTTCACTGCCCCTCTCCCGTCGATATCGGTTTCGACGGACGCCTCTCGGTTGGGGTGGGGAGGACACTGCAACGGCAGCACGGTTGCGGGGGATTGGTCTCATCTTGGGACTCTTCCTCATATCAATGTCCTGGAGTTTATGGCAGTTCTGTTGACCTTGCTCCATTTCAGAAGTCGACTTCTCAGTCGTTCGGTTCTGATTCTCACGGACAATGTTACTGTTAATGTTACTCAGCTGTGGAGGTGGTGTCGTCGCATGGCAATCACACCCGTGGCCTCTTTCATCCCCGGTCGGGAAAACCTCATTGCGGATTTTCTGTCTCGGGGCAGGTATCTTCCATCGGAATGGATGCTCCATCCGGAGGTCTTTTGCCGCATTCGCAGTTGCCTAGGTCCACTGGAAGTGGATCTATTTGCGTCGGTGCTAAATCACCAGCTGCCGAAGTATTGCTCCCGTGTTCGCGATCAGGGAGCATGGGCTCTCGATGCTTTCTCCCTCAGCTGGGAGAACCTTCAGGGATTCGCCTTTCCTCCCTTCCAACTGATTCCGCGTGTCTTGCGGAAAATCAGGGAAGATCGGGCGCGGGTGCTTGTAATAGCTCCCTTTTGGCCCCGGAGGAATTGGTTTCCAGAACTTATGAGCCTCCTAAGGGCTCAACCGTTCGTTCTCCCGTTAAGAGCGGATCTGGTGTTGCAGCCCCTATCAGGGATTCTTCACCACAGTCCGGAGTCCCTTCATTTGACTGCTTGGCCCCTGTCAGGGAATCTGCAAGACAGTCGGGTCTCTCTGATAGAGCCGCAGACTTTTTAATGTCCAGTCGTAGGGTTTCTACTAGGGAAATTTACAATTCCCGTCTCTCGGTCTTTTTCCTTTGGTGTAAAGAGAGAAATCAAACCCCTTCTAAGGCTCCTATTGGTTCAATTGCGGATTTCTTAATCTCGTTATTTGACAAAGGGAGATCTATCTCTACTATCCGAGGCTACCGTTCGGCGATCGGGGCCATTCATTCGGGTTTCTCAGATGGTTCGGGGATTTCCAATTCCCTGCTACTAAGTGGTTTGATTCGCTCGTTCTTTCTGAAACGACCTTCTTTTTCTAAGTTAGTACCGTCTTGGAGTCTGCCTAAGGTCCTGGAGGCCTTGGCGAAACCTCCAGTTCGAACCGTTAGGTGAAGCTTTGCTTCATCATCTTACGGGTAAGACGCTCTTTTTGGTAGCTATTGCCTCTGGGCAGAGGCGCAGTACTCTTCATGCTCTCTGTCTTACTCCTGGTCACGTTCGCTGGGAGAGAAAAGGCGTTAGATTGATTCCTAAGGCTTCTTTTATTGCCAAGAATCAGACAGCTGCCTCTGGCCCTGTTGAGATTTTTCTTTGTCCACTTTCTGACTTTTCTTCTGTGCGTGAGGACAAAGTTTGGTGTCCTGTAAGGGCTCTCAAATGGTATATTGATAAGACTAAGTCTTATCGTAAGGATGATCAGTTGTTCCTGATCACTAGAGAGCCTTTTTCTCCTGCCTCTCTTGATTCCATCTCTAGGTGGATCGTCGAAGCTATTAGGGCCGCTGGCACAGAGGCTCTTTTATCCGACAGTAAGCCTCGTGCTCATGATACTCGTAGTGTCGGCACTTCTTGGGCTCTGTTTCAAGGTGTGGCGCTTGTTGATATTTTGAAGGCTGCTTATTGGCGTTCGTCCAATTCCTTCATTTCTTGCTACCTTAGGGATGTTCCCGCAGGTGAAGCTATGTTTGCGTCAGCCACCTTGAAGGCCGCTGTGTCTTCTTTGTAATCTTTGGTGTAATCCTATTCCCTTCAGCTTGAAACATGCCTCCCGGTCTTTGAGTTGGCGCTGGTCTGGCATAATAGGTAGGTATATATGATTTATTGCAGTAAATTTGTAAAATCAGCACTGATTTTCTTATTTACTATATAAATCTACAGTTAACAACAAAATTATTCATACCCCTTGGAAAATTCTAGTTTTTTGCATTTTTCCTAAAAATGAATGGCTAAATGAAGTTACTTGCACATCACTTGAATACATTTAGTTATCATCTGCAAATGAATGCCGTTTCCGGTTTCACCTCATTTGCATAACAATAGAAAAGGTGAGTTATCCAAACTGGGCGATGTTCAAAATTATTCATACCCTTGGTGATTTATTGACTTTGTCAATCAGTATGAATCCGATCCTTGTGATTAATGCTTGTAATTCACTTATTATTATAATACACCGTCACAAGGCTTTCGGAGGGGTCTCTGCTGGGATATCAGGCCAGTACCTGTTCTCCAATGGCTCAATCTCCTTGAGGATGTGTCCACACATGCCTTCACCTGACCTTCAGGGAGTTCATTAGATTTCGTGTCCTACAGGTGATGCAGTTATCGACTTCATGATGACAGGACTATGATATTGAAATTTTGGGTCATTTATTCCATGCATTTTAATGAAAATTCTGTATCTACTTATGAAGCAAAATACCATTCCTGAAGAGCCCTTCCCTTTTGCACTGCCTGTGGGAGGGTTCACCTTTATTCATTGGCCCCATTCTTAATCAGAGTGCTCAGGAAGGCCATGTTGGTGATATTAAAGTCATTTCATGACTCTAACGTCAGGTCACCATGAATAACAGTATGTAACCTTTGAGTACCATACACATCCCACATTGACTGTTACTGTATATCAATCTTCATATGGTATATTCTTTGTATCTTTGGTATGAAAGCTACAATCCTTGATATCAAAATGAATGTAAACCAAATTTATACCATATGCCCTCCATGTTACCAGCTGCAGTGCACAAAATGCTACCAGTTTGACAGTGCAGTTACTGGAACATAAAGATCAGTATTTTAAGCTTCACTAGAGTACCCACTTGCAGGTGTCCATATCAAAAATGTGTCAATCAGTGTAACTGAATAAACTGATAAAATTGGCACCATCCAACCTTTAGACAACTACCATGGCCTCCCTAAACACAATGGAACAAAAGTATCAGGAAATACCTTCCCTTGACAGTGCAAAAGTGAATGCCTCTAGGGAAGTCTCTCCAGGAAGAGTGCTTTGTTTCAACTTAGATACAGAATTGTCATTAAAATGTAAGGAATATTAACGAAAATATCAATATCATAGTCCTATCCTCATGACGTCTAAACCTACACCACCTGCAAACACAAAATCTGCTTTAAATCCATCGAATCCCCTGAAGACCAGGTGATGGCATGTGTGGACAACATCCTCAAGGAGATTGGGCCATTGGAGACCAGGTATTGGCCTGATATCTCAGTAGAGACCTCCAGAAGCATTGTGACAGTGTGAAGAAAGTGTTACGAGCATTAATCACAAGGACTGGATTCATACTGATTGACAAAGTCAATAGATCACCAAGGGTATGAATAATTTTGAACATTACCCAGTTTGGATAATTCACCTTTTCTATTGTTATGCAAATGAGGTGAAACCAGAAACAGCATTCATTTGCAGATGATAACTAAATGTATTCATGTGATGTGCAATTAAATTCAGTTAACCATTCATTTTTAGGAAAAATGCAAAAAACTAGAATTTTCCAAGGGGTATGAATAATTTTGTTGTTAACTGTATATACCTACCTATGACCCTCCCTCCTTCCCCGCACCTTGCAAGCAACATGTTTCTACTTGGGGTTGCTCGCAAAAGAGGAAGATGGCCGTAGCGTGTTGACGCGCGTGAGTGGCGAAGGGGACAATAGGATTACGGGGGGTGCGCACAATATTGTGACTCATGTGTGATAAATTCTCGAAGGGGTCCCGTAGTCAAGACTACTGGCATCATAGGTAGATATATATATATATCTAGTATATAAGAAAATCAGTGCTGATTTTACAAATTTGTCTTTCTGTAGAAATTCCTGCTTTCACAACGTTCGTGACATTATAAATATTACAGAGGTATCATAATTCAAGAATATTCTTCAGAAAGACTAGGTAGCCTGGTAGAAGCATGGCTTAACCACTTGCACTACAATAAAATACTGAGTTGGACACTACCAGGGGCAGATTTGGGAGTGCAATTCGGTTATAGGGAACTGCTCTGTGACCGGCCCATCCATTCAACAACGTATATGTAGGCAAGTTTTCTTACATATTCAATATGATTTTGATACATTATCAATATACCTTGGCGAGACTGACTTCCGAGTGGTCGACCAAATGATGAAAGCCATGCAGAAGTAATTTTGATGGGGTGGGTGCTATATAGCTCAAAATCAGCTTTACAGCTTTTAAAGTTTGTGAGCGAGCAACAATTTTGACACTGTTTAGTCAAAACACTTCTTTCTAATATCTAGAAAGATTTTAATTGAAAGCTCAGAATATATATATTAAGAATGGACATTTGCTTGCATGTTGTTCAATTAGGAATGTGTGGTAATTTTCAAATTCCAATAGTTTCGTGATGTGTAACTCATTATTAACTATGACAACGTCCATGAGGAACACATCCGCAACCAACTTTAAAGCCCAAGTTCACCCCCAAAATTGAGTTAATTCAATAAAATGAAATTAAACAAAAAAAAGGTTAAAATATTAATGTTAATGTTTTGCATTGTTTCATGAAACAATGATATGCATAACATTGGCTTTATGCAAATTATTGAGCCAATAATGCCATAAGCTCACTTTTCCTTTTGTATTATTTTTATTATATGAAATTTCAAATATTTCAGTTTTCTTCTCCAAGAATGTAAAACAAAGTTTGACTCCTCGTAGAATGTGTACGATCATCGTTTTTATAACTTATTGTGATACAATGAAGAGAATCTTTATAAACATCTATGAAAAATGAAATATTTTAAATTTCATATAATAAAATACAAAACGAAATATGAGCTCATGATAGCACCGGATCACTAATTTGCATACAGCCCATGTTAAGCATATCACTGTTTTACGAAACAATGCAAAACTTCAAAATGCTGTAAATCTCTTATATTTACTACAATAAATCAATGTACCTACCTATTTGCTAGTCTTCCGACTACGCAAGCCATTCGAGTAATTAAAGTCACTACAGTGCATATACCCCCCTAGGATCACGCCTTCCTCTGTGCACGTGCGCATGACGCGCGCACACAATCCTCCTCTTTCCTTCTCGCAGCCTAAAGAGTTGCAGCTAAGTCACTATCTTGCGCAAAAATTCAGAGTTTGCGACTCTTGTAGTGCGTTTTGGGGTGACTTTTGCCAATATTTCCGTCCTAGACTTGTTTATTCAGCCATCGCTGTTATTCAGACAGCATGGCCCGTCTCCTGGTATTCCTCTTACAGAGGACTTCAAACAGGAGTATGGGGATAGGGAGGCACTCGCCGATGCGGGTCGGGCTACCCGACGCCCCTTTGGTAGTGCCTTCTCTTTCTATCGGGATGATACCCAGGGCTTCTTTTCAGCCAAGGGTTTATCCCAGGAAATTATGGGTATGGGACAACGTTTGAATATCAATTTCAAGTCTCAGTCCTATAGATCCGCCGAGAAGCCCCTAGTGAACTTTGAAACCAAAGTCAGGTCGGGCTTAAGGCTTTCGGCGTACCTGGGTTCACTGTTACGCCTTCGGGCCAGATCAGTTGAACTGAATGTGACCGAGGGGGACTCCAATTTGTTGGATGAACTCCTGCTTTTGTTAGCTGGACTTCAGTGGTCTCAGCT
The DNA here is from genome assembly GCA_025617745.1 of Heliocidaris erythrogramma. Lineage (NCBI taxonomy): Eukaryota > Metazoa > Echinodermata > Echinoidea > Camarodonta > Echinometridae > Heliocidaris > Heliocidaris erythrogramma. The sequence continues at coordinate 31,104,905 of CM046857.1, read as the reverse complement.
CTCATCAGCGGCGATTGACATTACGCATCAACGCCGCAAGCTGGCGCTCTCCACACTGGGAGTGCTAGAGAAAGACATCCCGCCTCTCTTGCGGGGTATCCCTTCCTCTCATCCTAAACTCTTTGGGGGCCAGTTTAACGAGGTCTTCCTCAAAGAGATAGAGGGTCGCAAACAGGCAAAAGAGATGGCCAGACAATTCTTGCCCACTCAGCCTGCTCGGTCTTTTCCGAAGTCTAAGTCGGTCTCGACAGGCGCTAACCGCTCAAATCGTCGAGTGACTGTGACTATCCCTCGGGTTGAGACCCCTACCCTGGGCAACCGTGGTAGAGGCTCGGCGAGAGGAAGAGGGGGGCGTAAGACCGCCAAGGGCCCGGTCAGGCCCAAGTCGGCCTTTTGATACCTTACCCTGAGTGCTTGTGGACAGTGTAGGCGGGCGGCTCCAGAGATTCCTCCCAGTTTGGGAGGCAATCTCCGGCGACGCCTTCGTACTATCCGTCGTGCGCGACGGCTTTTACATAGATCTGATAAAGCCGATTCCAAACGGCGCCATCAGAATCCGCCCGCCTCCAATGTCAGCCCTTTTCCAGCAGCACATCTCCTCAGAGATCGCCACGCTGCTGGGAAAGGGCGCTGTAGAAAGGGCGAGAGATTATTCTCATCTCTGTCTCTCCCCAATTTTTGTCATTCCCAAGCGCTCGGGAAGTTTACGTATGATTCTAAACATGAAAAGAATCAACAGGTTTATACCTCCAGTGCATTTTCGCATGGAGACCTTGGCATCTATTCTGCCCTTGATCAAGCGGGACGACCTTGCGATCTCCCTCGATCTCAAAGACGCGTACTTTCACATTCCCATTCACTCTCTGTCAAGAAATTTGCAGGGATTCGCGTTCCAGGGCGAAACGTTTCGATTTCGTGCCCTGCCCTTTGGGCTGAGGCCGGCCCCTCGAGTCTTTACCCGAATAGTGTCGGCCCTGGCCGCGTTTCTACGGAATCGCGGCCTCCGATTATTTGTCTATCTAGACGATTGGCTCCTAGTTGCAAACTCAGAGTCCCTCCTGTTGGATCAGTTATGCCTTTTACTGCGACTAACGCAAGACTTAGGCTTTGTGATAAACTGGGAAAAATCGGAATTATCTCCCACACGTACCCCGGTGTACTTGGGTGCGGAGATAGATATCCCGAATCAGCTTGCCCGAATTCGGACTATCACCATGACCGCATGGTCATTGCGAGTAGCCCGCAGGGTCAGAGCCAGACAATGGCTTCAATTCCTGGGCTATCTGGCCAGTCTAGTCGACGTCTTACCAGACTGCAGGCTGTTGATGAGGCCCTTTCAGAGGCACCTCCTCAAGTTTTACAGACCGGGCAAAGATTCTCCTTTGGGGTGGATTCCACTCCCAAGAGATATCAAGCTCCTTCTTGCCCCCTGGTCGAACAGTTCGTTTCTTGCCCAAGGCAAGCCTCTCTGTACACCTCTTCCGTCAGTTTCTCTGGCGACAGACGCCTCCCTTCTCGGTTGGGGCGGTCATTGCCGGGGCGAGATGATTTCAGGGGACTGGTCTCACTTGAGAGTTATGCCCCATATCAATGTTTTGGAAATGATGGCGGTCAGCCTGTCTCTTCATCATTTTAGGCCCGGTCTTGTTGGTCGCACTGTACTCGTTCTTACGGACAATGTCACAGTAGCTGCCTATATCAATCGCCAAGGCGGCACTCGGTCTTCCTCTCTGAACACCTTAGCTGCCCAGTTGTGGAGGTGGTGCCGGTCTATGAAAATTATTCCGGTAGCCTCCTACATTCCCGGTCAGGAAAATCTGATCGCAGATTTTCTGTCGCGGGGCAAATGCCTCCCGTCAGAGTGGACTCTTCATCCGGAGGTGTTTGCTCTTCTCCAAGAGGTGTGGGGTCCTCTGGAGATCGATCTGTTCGCCTCCACCCTCAATCACCGACTCCCGAGGTATTGCTCGCGGGTTCGGGATCAGGAGGCGTGGGCGATGGATGCCTTTTCCCTCCATTGGGGAGCTATCCGGGGGTAAGCTTTTCCCCCATTCCTCTGATCCCTTAGGTCTTGAGGAAGGTCAAGGAGGACAGGGCTTGGCTCTTGTTGATAGCCCCACATTGGCCAGCGAGACATTGGTTTCCAGACCTGCTGAGTCTCCTGGCCGGCCAGCCGTTTCCCCTTCCTCTCAGGGAGGATTTGATAATTCAACCCCTCTCGGGGATTGTTCATCAACGCCCAGCGGTCCTCCACTTGACTGCCTGGCCGTTGTTGGGGAAGACGCCAGAAACTCGGGGCTCTCCGAAAGGGCCTCCCAGTTTGTAATGAGAAGCCGTAGAGACTCCACTAGAGATCTCTACAACTCTCGTCTAGGGGCCTTCTTTTCTTGGTGCGAGCATCAGGGTGTCTCGCCACGTGAAGCCCCTATTGGCGTTATTGCCGATTTTTTGATCTCCCTTTTCGATAAGGGTAGATCGATTTCAACCATACGTGGCTATCGTTCGGCTATTGCCGCCGTCCACGTTGGTTTTGCTGATGGTTCGGGAGTCTCCAACTCCCCTCTTTTGGCTAGGTTGACTCGCTCCTTCTTCTTGCAGCGTCCATCAACTCGTAGCCTGACTCCTTTTTGGAGTCTACCCAAGGTCCTTGACGTGCTTGCGAAGCCACCTTTTGAACCTTTGGGTAAAGCGTCCTTTCACCATTTAACGGTCAAGACGCTATTTTTAGTCGCTATTGCTTCGGCACAGAGGAGGAGTACTCTTCATGCTCTGTGTATAACACCGGGTCACATCCGTTGGGAAAACCATGGTGTGCGACTTATACCCAAGCCCTCCTTTATTGCCAAAAATCAGACTGCTTCCTCTGGACCAGTTGAGATTTTTCTTAGACCGCTGTCGGACCATTCCTCAGTGCAGGAGGATAAGAGGTCTGGTGTCCGGTGAGGGCCTTGAAATGGTATTTAGATAGGACTAAGACTCTTCGTAAGAGTGATCAGCTTTTTTGTCATCACTCGAGAGCCCTTTTCCCCCACTTCCAGAGAATCCATTTCTAGATGGATAGTCGAAGCGATCCAGGCAGCTGGGCCGGAGGCCCTATTGAGTGATGGGAAGCCCCGTGCTCACGATACCAGGGGCATCAGTGCCTCTTGGGCTCTTTTCCAAGGGGTGCCCCTAGTGGACATTATGAGGGCAGCCTACTGGCGCTCCTCCACGTCCTTCACATCTTTTTATTTAAAAGATGTTCTGTCTGAAGAGTCTTTTTCTAACAAGACGTTGCAAGCTGCAACGTCATCCTTGGGTTCCTGTTGACCTTCCTCTTGGGACATGCCCCCCATTTGAATCTGTGCTGGTCTAGCAAATAGGTAGGTACATTGATTTATTGTAGTAAATCAGTAAAATCAGAATTGATTTTATTATTTGCTAGATAAATCTATGTACCTACCTATGTCCCACCCTCCTACCCCACTCCTTGCCTAGCAACATGTCAAAGTTTGTCTGAGGCTGCTCGTAAAGACGAGGATTGTGTGCGTGCGTCATGCGCACGTGCACAGAGGAAGGCGTGATCCTAGGGAGGTATATGCACTGTCGTGACTTTAATTACTCGAATGGCTTGCGTAGTCGGAAGACTAGCCAATAGGTAGGTACATAGATTTATCTAGCAAATAATAAAATCAATTCTGATTTTAATGTTTTATCCGATTTTGATATTTTTTACTGTTTCGTTTATTCAATTTAACTCTACTGATTCAACTAAACTCATTATTTGGGTGGACTTGGCCTTTAAAACAAACTGGCTGATTCTGATAGCTACGGTGAAAAATAATAAGATTCATTTGATATTGTTCAAATTCAGTTTGTTTAACATTTTATTTTGTATTGGTAGGTCACATTTCTTTCTTTGAAAGATTTCATATTCATTAACATTCTGTTTCCATGGCAACAGTTTTTATAATTCAAATTTAGCTCTACTCCAATTAACTAAAATATTTAATATAATCAAAGAGACGGCAAAAGTTATTAGATGTTTACCATTATTTCATGTTGAAAACAACCATAGTATTTTGTTAGAAATACAACACAATAATATATTTGTTACCATGGTAACGACCTACACATGTAGTAGTCACATCTATCACCCATTTACTAAAAAAGGTATAAGTGAGTGTCCTGTAAAAGAGAAAATAATAATGGTCAATATCAATACTCACCTCTTTTTAAGGTAGCATCAAGGGATTTTGCTCAAATATCATTCTTGTTCTTACTGTTTCCATGGAAACAGCCATTTTTAAACATGATGGACACTTTTTATAACCCTTATTTGGGTTTTAATCAAGTGAGAAACTCTTGATACATTACTTTAGAATGTTACAATGTGTTTTTGTACTTTCTTAATCACGAATACATGACAATTTCTTAAATCCTATAATTGTTTTTGATTCGTTGCCATGGTAAAAGCCCTTGTGGTCACGCCCACCTTTTAATTTAGGGCAAAGAAGCACCTTTTGAGAGTTAATGGTCCCATCTAACAGAAAAAAAAACCTCATTTAAGATTATTTCTAAGGAGGTGGGGACACTTCAGTTTTTGGCCCATAGACTATACTGATAATACATGGGATAACTGCCTTTGTACATGTACACTCTAGATGTACCTTCATATAGAGTTTTTCAGTGAAATGCGCTTCCAGTAAAAATACATCGTTCCATTTGGGATAACATAAAATGAGTTATCTATCACTTTATCGGATAATTTCTTTTCTGTGTGTGACATGACAATATACATGATATGTTTAATCAAGAAAAGTGTTTAAAATGACAAATTACGTTGGGTAAAAAACTTTGACATATTGGTAGTTTTAACAACCTATTATTTTGAGTAAATCACAGTTTTATGTTTCATTATGCCATACATGGGTGTGTAATATCCAACTTTCAATTGTATATTAATAAGGTTTATAACTTAAAACACAAAATAAATCTGATATCACTTGAAAAGTCTTAATCGGATATTACATATTAGGTCAAAAAAATAAAAAATTTTAGGCAAAAATGCGCGTGGCATCCGCCTGTACCTATATTCGTCAGTATTTTTGCAAGACTTGAAGCATGGGTGCCGAGCATTACAAAAAATGCCGTCGAATCTTTTTCTAGAGCCTTTTTGGATGTTTGGCTGGTCTACTATGATGCCATAACCAATAAGAAATGATGTTAGATTTCACTTTCAACATGCTCGACCAATTGAATTGCTCTCTGCCAGTCTCTGGGGCAAGTGCGTTATCTTTACAATTTTCAATTTGCTTGCTGCAAATCGCTCTTTTTCTAGGATTTCCTTGAAAGTGACTGAGATACTTTGTGAGGTTTTAGAACACCATCACAAGCATTATTGCAAGTGTGATATTAGTTGGCAAAAATCTTGAAATAGAATTCGATAATCATATGAGAACGTTGCTTGAGAAATATAGTCAGTACTCACTATCTTTTTGTTCATTTTGATCGCACGACTAGCACCATACTTGTCCAAAAATATCACACTCACCGTGTGTCGTAGAGATAGAATAGGCCCTTCGCTATTTGAAGTTTTTATTTTATCTTTCCCACAAATAAAATTTTGATGGGTGTAAGCGTTAAAAGCTGCATGTATCATGCGTACAACATGTATAAGCACACAGACTGAGGAAGAATATGTTATAAAATCCAAGATGAAAAGTGGTCTCAGAATACCAGTTTTGTTTAGAAGATAAAATTGAAAGATGTAGATATTAAAGGGATACGCCACCGGGCGGCCGTGGGGAAAGTCAGGATTGCGTAAGCCCCATTCACTCGTACACAAAGTTTGTGCGTCGAACGCGCCCGTTGGACTAAGTGGGATTACAACGATGCCGACCGAATCTCGCACGAGAGCTCGAGCTCAGGTGGAGCGTGCATGTTTGTGCGGCGACCAGTCTATCCGAGGTTTGCGCTCCGCAGGGGAACGGCATGATCGGGTAACGATCACGGTGCCCTCTCGCGGCATTAAAACGTCCACAATCTGCAATTGAGTATCCCTTTAAATGGTGCTCAGAATACCACCCAGCTCCTTCAAAGCGTTTCTTTGTAAATAGGTCAAGTTTGTAGCTTCAAATGGTGTACAGTCTATTGAAGCCGTCTTACATTCATAATCACATTCAAAACTATCCATTGTATGTAAAACATGATGAAACTTTTTTCTAAATTAAAAAAAATGTTTATTAAACAAATTTAGGAATTTTGACCAGTGATTAATTCTATCACTAATGAATATGGAAATTATTTAGAAATCATCTATACATATTTTCCAATGTCTATATATGCGTATTTTGACTCAACATTTTAACAAAATCCATTTTATGATAAAAGACTGGTTTTGCTCTTTGCAATGTGGTCAAGTATTGATGAAAACATAGCTTGATGATCTTGTATATGTGTTTTGTAAATTGTCAGTATTAGAGCATAGTGAAGAAGCATTAAGGAACCACTTTGGATTGGTAAACTGTTGATCAGGGATGTCTTATTGTATCCCCCGAAATAGTGTTCGGGGATACTATGGATTTGGCATCGTCGCGCCGCGTCCGCCGCAGAGATTTTCTTGTGAGCGCTCTACTGGCTGCAGTTTTTGTCGGATCACCTTAAAATTTCACATGGAGGTGCATTATGGTTAGATGAAGAAGCCTATTGTTTTTGGTGTGGGCGGAGTCATGGTTGCCATGGTAACCATATTTTTAAAGAAATAGTAAAGATTTTCTTGTGAGCGCTCTACCGGCTGCAGTTCTTGTCGGATCACCTTCAAATTTCACATGGAGGTGCATTATGGTTAGATGAAGAAGCCTATTGTTTTTGGTGTGGGCGGAGTCATGGTTGCCATGGTAACCATATTTTTAAAGAAATAGTAAAGATTTTCTTGTGAGCGCTCTACCGGCTGCAGTTCTTGTCGGATCACCTTCAAATTTCGCATGGAGGTGCATTATAGTAAGATGAAGATGCCTATTGTTTTTGGTGTGGGCGGAGTCATGGTTGCCATGGTAACCATATTTTTAAAGAAATAGTAAAGATTTTCTTGTGAGCGCTCTACCGGCTGCAGTTCTTGTCGGATCACCTTCAAATTTCGCATGGAGGTGCATTATAGTAAGATGAAGATGCCTATTGTTTTTGGTGTGGGTGGAGTCATCGTTGCCATGGTAACCATATTTTTTAAAGAAATAGTAAAGACTTTCTTGTGAGCGCTCTACCGGCTGCAGTTTTTGTCGGATCACCTTCAATTTCAAAACAACTAAAAAATGACAAAAGTACAAAAAGGTCATTTTTGTCAGCAGTGATACCCGAGGTCCCAAATTGCCACTTTATCCATTTCAGTCACAACATTGATTCAAATGGGGGATGGGTGACGGGTTCGGGGGATACATGTACTCGGACTGGTCCCCCCTCTGAGCAGTGCTGCCAACCTAAAATCGTATTCCTCACCTTTTACGGTTGATAAGGGGGTATGGCATTGTGTATCATAGGCAAAAATTTAGAACAGTTCTTGTAACCCATAGCCATAAATAGTTAATGCCAGTGGATAACAAAAGGTTGTTCGAGTAGACAGGTGCAATGCATTATGGTAATGTTGTGTTCCAAATTAATTCCAGACATCCATAGATGTTGGTACCCCCTTATCAAGTGTAATAGGAGCGAAACTGGGTGAGGAATCCGTACTAGTTGGCATGTCTGTCTGAGTGCTCTAGTTAAGAGTTGTGATTGATTTAAATCAGTTGCAAGTCCTTGTATCAATATCAAAGATTCAATTGCTTGCCCCAAGTGAATATTGAAATACTGCATTAAATTTAATTTGAGTTGCGAAGGATTCGGATCATTCGCAACTCTTTATAAGACAGTACTCAAATGAAAGCTAGTTCACTTTTTCTTATTTTACTACGTAATTTTTCCGTGAGAAATTACATGAGAGCCTGTATTGCCCATGCACCGGCAATTACGTTTTGCAAATGGCGGTCTCACGCTGAAAACTCAACGCGGTTTTTTCTTCTTTCTTCACCATCTACGGATATACGCCGTTTACCACAGCTATTTTCAGAGTTTCTATTGGTTTCTACTCCTCCTCTCCACTTTTGAGAGTTCATCAACAGTTTTTTGAGATAATGGAAGCGATTTTCTTGTGTGAGGAGAAATCTCCGACTTCGGGCCAGACGTCGGCAAAGCCGGACACACACCTTATGCACTCCGGTCGCGTTACCGGGGGTGCGAGTAGCGAAGCTACTGCAGATGCCAAGAAGCCCTTGGGCTCGACTTCAGGCAAGAACAAACCCAAATGGAACGCCAAAGGAAAATCTAAAGTAGCGAAGCCAAAGACCCCATCTCGGCCTAAAAAGGCAGAAACTCGCGATTTGGGGGATAGACTGGATAAACTGGAAGCCCTTTTGGGCAAAGTTATGGAGAGTCTCCCGTCCACCTCGTCTGCGGCGCAGAGTCCGGGAACTTCGGTGCGAATAATCGTCCTGGTACGTCGGAAGACGGCCATTTTGTTCCAGATCCAGATACCGATGAACCTCTTGCCGGTCAAGGCTCTAGTGAGGTGTATGATCGTGATGATATTTATGAACATGAAATGGAGGAAGAGCTAGTTGTACCTAAGCTTGCAGCTAAATTTGCTCAACCCAGTGAGATTGGAGAACCACTTAATGACAGTTTGGCCAGTTCGGCGACTTACTTAATCTCACATCAGTTGGAGGGAAAAACCCTAAATGATACTGGGGAAAAGTACATTCCACCCAGCAACTGCCCCTTGCTTACTGTTCCCAAAGTGAATGCTCCAATTTGGGACAATTTGAAATCGGGCACCAAGAGCAGGGATCTTAAACTACAGAGGGTTCAGCTGTCCCTCATCAGAGGTTTGGTGGCCTTTTTGCGTACACTTGATGCAGCTGACGGTATTTCAGCCACTCAGCAGGATGCCTTGGCTCTGTTGAGCAATACTTTGAACTTAACTCTTTACGCAAGCACCTGATCAGGCCAGACATGAACGCTAGATTCACGCACCTGTGCAAACCCACAACTATGGTGGGGAAACGACTGTTTGGTGATGACCTACCCAAGCAAGTGAAAGACTTGCAAGTACAACAGAAGGCAACAACGGGGGTGATGAGGCCACAGATTAACCCCAGTTCTTGTCAGCATAGCCATCATTTTCACCCCTACGCCAGGTCACACAAGTCCAAGTACCATGATGCGGGATGGACGCCGTCCACCAGAGATTCAAGCCGCTCACAATCTAAGGCTGGTAGTTCCCACAGGCCTTTTTTAGGCAATCAGCCCCATCAGGGGCAGACTTATCACCAGACAGACAAACACCAGAGCAGTGCCCTGCCTCGGCTAGGAGCAAAACAGAAAACCTACAACTACAAGTTCAAGAAGAACTAAACAACACCAACCTCAAAGAGGTAGGTCAGTTTTCTCATTCCAAAGATTCATTTACATGTAGTACTCCTGTTGGAGGTCCACTGAAACAGTTTTATGAAAATTGGTGCAGCATTACATCTGATGCTTTCATTTTGACTGCAGTGCAAGGGTACAAACTTGAATTTGACCCACAGTGCATGCCACCGAGAAGATCTCGGCCATTTTTCCATTTCAAGTCCTGTCAGACTGAACAGGCTGCTATCAGCAATGAAATTACGAAACTTTTGGATAAAAATGTCATTGAGAAATGTAATCATGATGAAGGCGAATTCATTTCCAATATTTTCACTCGGCCCAGCTGCGTCTGATTTTAGATCTGTCAGACCTAAACAAGAGCCTTCAGTACCATCATTTTAAGATGGATGATATTCATGTAGCTGCTGCACTTATTTCTCCAAATTGTTATCTTGTTTCAGTCGAACTCCAAGATGCTTATTACTCTGTTCCCATCCATCCTAGCCACAGAAAGTATTTGAAATTTGTATGGAAAAGGCAACTGTTACAATTCAAGGTTCTTCCAAACGGCCTTAGCACAGCCCCTAGGTTATTCACCAAGTTACTTAAGCCTGTCCTTGCCTCACTCAGTCAGGCAGGCCATGTAGTGGTTGGGTACCTAGATGATACCATAATCATTGGAAAAGACAAGGAACGTACAAAGGCTGCAATCACAGACTACAGATACTCTTTCAGAGTTGGGGTTCCTGGTACACCCTGAAAAGTCAGTCCTTATACCTATGCAGAAGATAAAATTCCTTGGGTTTTTGATAAATTCAGTAATCATGCATCTTTCTCTAACTGAAGATAAGAAGGATGATATAGTCACAGACTGCACAGATCTCCTTCATGCCAACAACCCTCCCATTCGGGTGGTAGCTAGAGTGATAGGGAAGTTGATAGCAACGTTCCCGGCTGTACAATATGGTCCCTTGTTTTATTGCTCCTTCGAAAGGGATAAGATTACTGCCCTGAAGAAATGTAAGGGTCATTTTGATAGGCCGATGAAGCTCTCCTCTAAGGCAAAGGAGGAATTATTATGGTTGATAGAGAATGTAAGATCCTCCTTTTCCCCAATCAGACGTGTAAATCCACAAATTGAGCTACGTACTGATGCTAGTGGCATGGGCTGGGGAGCAACTAACCTCCACACTAAGAGAGGAGGAAGATGGAATGAGCAAGAGTTGAACCGAGCTCAAAATAATGAAATTAATTTCTTAGAGACTCTAGCCGCAGGTCTAGGTTTAAGGGCTTTTTGTGAGGATAGGCATGATTTGCACATGCTCATGAGACTAGACAATCAAACAGCAGTAAGCTACCTAAATAACTTTGGGGGCATCAAATCTAGAGATTGTGATCATATGGCTTCGGAAATCTGGAAATGGTGTATGATGAGAAATATCTGGATAACTGCAGCCCATGTACCAGGCTGTCTAAACACTGAGGCAGACCAAATGTCCAGAAAATTCAATGACAGAACAGAATGGATGTTGGACAAGAAAGCCTTTTCACAGATTATTGACCACTTTGGTCTACCCGAAATAGATCTGTTTGCATCCAGACTGAATGCTCAACTTCCTAGATTTGTATCTTGGTTGCCAGAACCTGGCGCTGAAACAGTGAATGCCTTCACAATAGATTGGGGCCATCTCAATTTCTATGCATTTCCCCCATTCTGTCTGATATCAAGATGCTTACAAAAGATACAAGCACACAAAAAGACTGGGCTGTAAGTAGTACCAAATTGGCCCACTCAGGCTTGGTTCCCAATTTTTAAGGACTTATTAGTAGGGGAACCCATGTTGCTCAAGAGAAGAAACGACCTTCTCAAGCAACCAGTATCTAATATAACTCATCCATTTTCTCCCCATCTTGATTTGTTTTATTGCAGGATTTGTGGAGACCCTTCCAGGGTAAGGGACTGAGCAACAGGACAATACAGGTCATCGCAGGCATCAAACAAGAAGCAATACTATGTGTACATAAGGAAGTGGAAGCGTGTTTGTTCAAACAGGGGATTGAACTACTTACAAAGTACAGTAGTGACAGTACTAGAATTCTTTTCCGAAATGTTTTATGTACAAGGAGCAAGCTACAGCTCCCTGAACGCAGCTAGGAGTGCGTTAGCAACTTTTCTCCCTTTGGAAGGATCTTATCCAACAAGATCCCACCCTCTTGTGTCTCGCTTTTTGAAAGGAGTGTTTCAGTTACGACCTCCAACAGCAAGGTATTCTCACATCTGGGATGTAAAGATAGTTCTTAACTATTTGAGAAAGCTTGCACCAGCTAATTCGCTCAGCTTGAAACAATTGTCGCTTAAACTTGTGTCAATTATTGCACTGATTTCTGCTCAACGTGTGCAATCGATTCATGACTTAAACCTTGACAACTTGCTACTCAAGGATAGCTCAGTGACATTCTCCTTCACTACATTGCTCAAACAACATCGCCCAGGCAATGCTAGTAGTGAACTGAAGATGAAAGCATACCCAGTTAATAGACGACTATGTGTGATTCGTTATCTCAAGCAATACTTGCTTCGCACTAGACATACAAGAGGTGATGAGAAATATCTGTTTATTAGTTTCCAGAAACCACACAAGCTGGAATCGACACTGACATTTACAAGTCCCATTCGACTAGGGCTGCATCTACATCTACATCTACATCAGCTGAAATTCCAGTTTCTCAGATTCTCAGCAAAGCAGGCTGGTCTAGCGAATGTACTTTTACGAAGTTCTATCACAAACCTCTTAACACTGAAACTAAATGCTTCACGCAAGCTGTGTTAGGAGGGCAAAATTAAAAATCAGTGTCTTTTTTAGACTGAACACTTATCGCTCTTAGAGTCTTCTCTTTGTATACTGAGACTTGCCGTAGAGCAAGAACTTTTGAATAGAAACTGTGTTAGTGCAGGGAACTATAGATTATGGGGAATATATTCCCCCTTATTTGAGTTGCAGTGAACTTCTTCTGAAGTCAGGTTAGCATTATTTTGTGTACCCAAAGCGAATTGTTTTCATTACTTGTTAATTGTGATCCATGCAAAGTTTTTCATGGGTGGACAATGTACCTACAGAGCTACAAAATATCATGTAATTTCTCACGGAAAAATTACGTAGTAAAATAGAAAGATTAAATGAGAACTTACCGTGAAATTTAATCGTTATTTTAAGAGTAATTTTGTAGGGAGAGATTACATGCCCGCCTCTCCCTCCCTTACTCTTAATCTTCAGTAAGTTCTTATTAACTAAATCTTTCTCTGGCTTTGAACTGTAGGCACATTTGTGCTGCAAAGATTGACCGCGCATGCGCATTACGGACTCTCATGTAATCTCTCCCTACAAAATTACTCTTAAAATAACGGTAAGTTCTCATTTAATCTTTCTATTCTTTACCTAGTCTACCTGAATGTTGAAAGTAGATTTATTATCTAGGAAGCAACCTTCGTAATATCATCAAAACTAGTTTTCTTCTTTTGACAGGAAACTGTGAAGGACTGATGGTGAAAACATTGGATAAAGATGCAACATATGAGATAGCAAGACGCTCACACAATTGGCTCAAAGTAAGTCATATTAAATCAAACGATGGAACATCTCATTACTCACTGTTCAAAACAATAGACCTGTTAACTTAATATGTATTCCTAGTCACGCTCTAAAGCGTACTCTGGCAATGGCTGTTCCGCCCATTGTTGCTGTACAACATGAATTGGGCAAACCGAGTACTGTAGGAAAAGTAGGGACATTGACCATTTCTTTGTTTATTCATACTCTCATCCATCGGAGATGAAGGAAAGTCAAGGAGTTATTTGGAGTAATATCAACTATTAGGTAAACTGTAAAATTCAGAAAAGAAAAGAAAATCTGAATTGAACCAAAAAGAGAGCTTTATCAGAACTTTTCAGGCAGTCATTATAGAGAATGCATTGTAAGCTTACGTGCAAACAGAGAGCTGTAAATGCATGTAGAAGGAGTGGAAACAGGCTGCTGTCCTTTGATCCCATGCGGCGCCGCCGAAAAGTTATGCGCTACTCCGCAACTGTTAACCTGGTTGTTAGATAAAAGGGCGCATGAATTATCAGGGTTTCAAACTCCTACATCAGAAAATGGTATTTCAGCAACTGTTCGCTGTCCCTTTCAATGATTTCTCATCAATTGTAGAATGTGTAATGGGTTGAATGAGCGAACAGAAACTTATGTAATTTCATACCTTTTTTCAACTGCAAAAATATGAAAATGATTAAATGACAGGACATTAAAACCGGAAAATATTGAGATTTTGTGAGGATTTAATTTACCTTTCACCGACGCTGGCACACAAATTATCGGAAGAGCAGAGTACTGGATTTGAAAAATTGTTTGATGCACTTTTCCCAACACAATCCCCACATAAATTTTACAGTTTACACTGAAATTTGGCAGGTAGTTTGATAAATGCGAAACTGGTGCATGGCTTCCGAATTTCCCTGCGGTGGAAGAGCGGCGCCTCGCATGGAACTTCAAAGCCAAGTGGAATGTTACGCATCCATTGTTAAGCTTTAGAACTCCCGCATACGTTTGCATAATTTTACAAAAGTTTCCACTCCTTCTACAGTCAACCTCGCTTAAGTCGACGTCGCATGTGTCGGATAAAATTCCCGACTTGCTGGCGCGATTTCCGCGTCCTCTCTCGCGCGCTCTCATGTGAAGAACAAAATGTCATGTGTTAGGTCATGTTTGCACGGTCGGACGGACGCCGTACCTGTTTTATTGCCTTCACTGCCATGTGCATATAAATGGATGTAAGGGAGGTTTTAATACATTGAAATTACTCACTGGACGTGTCTGGTTTTCTTCTTTATTGTCCAACTTGTAACAGGAGTGTGAAGTAATATACTGGGTACATGAAAGGTACAGTACATGTATGTTCTTATTTTCTCGATGTCAGCACAATGTAAATCATGGTACATTATGTGATGAAAACTCCCAATCGATCAAACCACCGGACCACTGGCCACAGTCCGCACTGCGGGGTCCCCGTGTGATGTATACAATGTACACGCGTAAGTTGGATTTTCTTCGACTTCCGCACAAGTCGAAAACGCATTGAATTGAATTGAATTGAAAAGGTATATTTTTAATATCAATTCTTCGCAGCCAGTGGCTGAATGACGAATGATTTACAATTCACAATACATAATTCCATTGAACATTTGTAAAATAAGAATTCAATTTCATACACACAAACATAAAAAGAGACAATCATATATACCTACCTATTATGCTAGACTCTTGACTACGCAAACCCGTTCGAGAACTTAACACAAATGTGTCACAATATTGTGCGCACCCCCCATAATCCTATTGTTCTCCCCTTCACCACTCATGCGCGGCAACACGCAACGGCCATCTTCCTCTTTCTTGCTCGCCCCCGTCCAGTTAGGTTGTCGAGTCACGGCGCTCCTGAAATCAGGTCTTTTTGTATCTTTTCAGCGCGCTTTCTCGCTCTTTAAAGCACTTTTCTGTACTTATTTTCGTCTAAGATTATAGTACTTTTGTGTTTTTATGTCACTCTTGCCGATTGCAAGGGATATTTTTGATTCCTTTCCAGGCAAGTTATTTTCATTTTCACTGCCAGCCCCACGTAGTTTTTTCTGTCTGTGTTTTGCTGGTGTTTCCGTTTGACTCGATCCGTTTTCGGTTCGGTGTTTGTGTTATACGGTTTTTATCTAAATTGTGCGTATCCCCAAATTTATTATTACCTGCACTGCTTTAAAGTATTTGATATTTTTGTATACTTTATTGTCTGTTTTATTGCAGCATTATGAGTTATGAGTTCGGAAGAAGAAGCTGCTAGGTCGCGGAGACCTGCTTCTTCCGAAGAGTCGTCTAGCAAGACGACTCGGCCCTCCAGAACTCTCCCGAGTACTTTCGTACTTGGGGGAGGGAGGAGGGCTGCAGGTAAGTTGCCCAGTGGTGTTTCCCTGCAGGGTTTGCCAGCCTCGGAGCATGCGGCTTCGGGGCGGGTGGCGTTAGTTGAGTTTGGGACGTCAGCTCCGGAGCCCGTGGCTTCAGGGTGGGTGGTGTCAAGCTCTAGTGGTTTGGATATTACGAATCCAATTCCCCGGTCGCTGAGACCAGAAAGGGGGGACGTCTGTTTCCCGCACGGTAGCGATGACTCGCATAAATCCGCTAGGGGAGACGCGTGCCACTACTGCAGGGCAGCTCATGGGCACCGCCCATGTTGGTCTGGGTTCTTAAACCCTAGCCCCCGGCCGACTGCCCGGGCTGTCTATATTGCCAGCTGTTGGGAAGGCTCGAGCCAACAATCATGGGCGCTCTACGGACCAACAGGTGCGGTCACCTGAGCACGCGATTACTTCCGGTCTGACCTCGCAATGGCGAGGTCACCTGAGTGCGCGATTCCTAAGTGATCTCCTATTGTCGCCCACGGGCGGAACAATAGTGAGTTCACATACTATTAGTAGTTGGTGGGCGAATACTGGGACCTCGTCCCAGTTTGCCCTCGCACTGGGCGCCTCAGGCTGTAGCATCTGGGCGCCCATGGCTGTAGCATCTTCTTGCTCAGCCAGTATGGGTAGTTTGTGCGCGACTTTGGGTACGTACCCTCAGCGCACTTCTCCCCTGGAGGGAGGCGGGCATCCCTCTGTTGAGGGTTTGGTTCGTGTTTCCGAAGTTGTTTCGGAGAACCGCCCGAAGTCTGTCTGACCCTTCTCAATCTGAGATGCTCAGCATGATGCGGGGTTTTGCCCAATGACAGGGTTGGTCCCTCTTACCAGATACCACAACCCCTGCTTCTGTCCCTCTTCCGGGGTCTGACTTTGAGACTAATCAGCCTTTTGTGCTTGATTCTTCATTGTCTGAGACGGGACCTCTTGCGCCTCCGGTACCCCCAGCTCTCGGGGGCTCCGCTGGGTGAAGAGACCTATAGTGGTCCATGGGAGTGTCCGCCTGTTTCGGCTTTTGTTCATTGATTGATTGATTCATTTAATGCAACTAAAATAAAATGAGACAGTTGGCTTGGTACAATGTAAAAAATATAATATGTATACACAATATAAAAATATATATATATGACAAAGAAGTATATTGAATGAGTAAATGAATCTTATAGAAATAAATGGGAAGTAAATTTTGAATACGCTCCAAGAGACTGAAATAACCCGGCCATAAAAAGAGTGGAAAAAAACACAAAAACAAAAAGACCCTAGAGGATACAACATTGACAGATTACTGTAAATGGTACAAGCACCAGGGAACAAAAATATTTTTGCATCTGTTTTACATCTGGGTAGAGAACACGGTTTACTGTTACGTAATACATATCTGTTGTCCTTTTTTTCCGGCAAAAGGCCATGCAATTTATGAGTAGAACTCTGCATCAGGGTAAATAGACACGAACACATATGTTCTCTACGATCTTTCAAGGTTTGTAAACCAAAAACATTAATTGCATCATCATAGTTTAACTCTGGATCAATTATTCGTAAAGCTCGTTTCTGAACAGATTCCAGTAGATCACTTTGTTCCTTGGTTAGGCCCCCATGGAATACCTGACAAGCATACTCTAAGACAGACCTAATACAAGTTGTATAATATTTGCACAAATCACTTTTACACAGGCCAGCCCTACGAAGTTGGATCAATAAATATAACCGTTTTGCTGCTTTAGAATAAATATCGTTAACATGGGTATCCCAGTTAAGTTTATCGTTAATCCAAACACCTAATAATTTTGCTTCATGAACTTGTTCAATATGTTCATTATTCATTGTCAAGTTTACATCATACTCATTTTTAGTAAAATTAATGATCAGCTGCTTAGTTTTCTTTGGATTAATGGCCATGCAATTATCACTAGTCCATTTTATCATATCATTCAAAGATTCCTGAAGTAATCCATTTTGACCTGGTTTTAGAACATCATAAACAGTGGTATCATCAACGTATTTAACTACGGGTAAGACCGGTTGGAGATCAGTTAACATAATTATAAACAAAAGAGGCCCAAGTTTTGTACCTTGAGGAACTCCTCCATTTATGAAAGACCATTCTGATGTGGTATCACCTAATTTCACTCTCTGTTTCCTGTGACATAGGAAAGCTTGAATCCAGTTTACAATAACTCTATTTATACCCAATCTAGTAAGTTTGTCAATTATAATTTCATGGTTAATTCGATAAAATGCTTTAGAAAAATCTAATAATAAAACTTGAAGTGCTTGTTTTTTAGAATCAGTTAAAAAGTACCAGTTATGACATAAATCAATAAGAGCTAAAACTGTTGACGAACCAGGTATACTGCCAAATTGGCTTTTATCAATATGAGGTAAGTATTCATTCCACAACCAATTGTAAATAAAATTCTCTAACAATTTAGCAAGCACAGGGGTCAAAGAGATGGGCCGCAAATCATTTTCCTGTGCAGGTGGGTTTTTACTTTAGGAATGGTAACAATGTTTGCAGAATTCCAAATAGGAGGAACATATGCTTGAGCAATAGAAGCATTGAAAATTGAACAAATAGGTCCACATAAAATATGATGAGACCTTTGTCCTGATCAATTCAAGCGGAACCAGTTTTGGATGTGGCTTCTCAAGCTTCGGTTTCTGAATCGACATTGTTGGAGCAGGCAGAGCCTCGATCGCTCTCCCTTTGTGGGGAAGAGGCGATTGCTTTGTTGTCCATATATCTCCCTGAATTTGAGTCAGCCCGCGCGCAGGGTTCGACTTCTCCGAGGGTATTTCTCTCGCGGAGGATTTCAAGGTAATATGACCGCATTGAATCAGCGCACCTTGTTAAGCGCCCTGTTTCGATTAAGGGTAAGGCCTTTGCCTTTGGTTCCCAAGATCAAGACAGCATTTTCTAGGCTAAGCCTCTCTCTCTCTCCGGAGATTTTAGCGGTGGGTCGACGTCTGCGTGCGACCAAGCCGCTTACTTCTGCTTCCTTTAAGTCTGAGGATAAGCGTTGGAGCAATGTTGAAAGCCAAGTCAGAGCAGGTATGCACTTGGATGCTTTTCAAGGTTTTCTCTCCGACTTCAGGTCCAGGGCGGAGGAGTTGAATGTCACTGATGGTGACAAGCTGGTTATTGATGACCTGCTGCACACTCTCTTTAGTTTGCAGTGGTCACAACTTTCCAGTGCAGCTGCTTCGGTTACGTACCGTCGCAGGGTCTTGGCTCTCTCTGCCCTTGGGGTTAAGGAGTCTGACATCGCGCCGCTTCTTCGGGACGTTCCGTCTCGGGGTCCTTCGCTTTTTGGTGGTCAATTCGCTACGATTTTTCAGAGAGAGATTGATGCGCGGAAGCAGGTCTCTGAGATGACTATGCAGTTTCGCGCTCCCTTTAAGCCGACGCGGGCCTCTGCCCGTCGGAGGCCTGTTGTTCCCACTTCGGGACAACACAGTCGTGTTTCTGGGGGCCTGCCTGCTGAGCTTCAGCCAGTTCCTTCTCGTGGGAGAGTTGGGCGTGGCAGAGGCTCTTCGAGAGGTACTCGTGGCTCCCTGCGTGGCAAGGCGACGGCTTCGCACAAGGCTAAGCCTAGGCTTTGATGGTCTTCCCCGAGCGCTTGTTCAATCCGACATGGTAGGTGGTCGTTCACCTCCCATGTCTGCCCTGGCTCGTTCTCATGCCTCTACGGAGATCAAATCTCTGTTGAAAAGGGGGCTATAGAAAGGGTAAGAGACCGGCCGTCTCTTTCCCTTTCTCCGATCTTCGTTATTCCCAAGCGCTCGGGAAAACTTCGTTTGATACTGAATTTGAAAAGAATAAACAAATTCATTCCTTCAGTGCATTTTCGAATGGACACTCTCGCCTCCATTCTCCCGTTGATCAAGAGGAAGGACTATGCGATCTTGATAGATCTCAAAGATGCGTATTTCCATATTCCAAGTCATCGCGCTTTGCGCGATTTTCTGGGGTTTTCCTTCCTCTCAGAGGCTTTTCGCTTTCGTGCTAGTGGCTTCAGTTCTTAGGATATCTAGCCAGTCTAGTCGATGTTCTAGAGGATTGCCGGCTCCTTATGAGGCCTTTTCAGAGGCATCTCCTCAGGTTTTACAAACCATGCAAGGATTCTCTTTTGGTCTGGATTCCAGTACCAGTAGAAATCAAGTCCCTTCTCTCCCGTTGGACAGACGTGGAGTTTCGCGCGCGAGGCAAGTCCTTCCGTACCCCCCTTCCGTCGATCTCTGTTTCGACGGACGCCTCTCGGCTGGGGTGGGGCGGACATTGCAACGGCAGCATGGTTTCGGGGGATTGGTCTCATCTCGGGACTCTACCCCATATCAATGTCCTGGAGTTCATGGCAGTCTTTTTAACCCTGCTCCTTTTCAGAAGTCGACTTCTCAGTCGTTCAGTTCTGATCCTCATGGACAATGTCACAGTGGCGGCTTATATCAATCAGCAGGGAGGCACTCGTTCTGCCACCCTAAATGCCTTAGCAGCACAGCTGTGGAGGTGGTGTCGTCGCATGGCGATCATGCCCGTTGCCTCTTTCATCCCCGGTCAGGAATGCCTCTTTGCGGATTTTCTATCCCGGGGCAGGTGTCTTCCATCAGAATGTAAGCTCCATCCAGAGGTCTTTTGCCGCATTCGCAGTTGCCTGGGCCCACTGGAAGTGGGCCTGTTTGCGTCAGCCCTGTACCACCAACTTCCGAAATACTGCTCCCGTATTTGCGACCCTGGAGCTTGGGCTCTGGATGCTTTCTCTCTCAGTTGGGAGAATCTTCGAGGGTTTGCCTTCCCTCCCTTCCAGCTGATTCCGCGAGTCTTGCGGAAGATCAGGGAAGATCGGGCTCGGGTGCTTGTAATAGCTCCTTTTTGGCCCAGGAGGATTTGGTTCCCGGAGGTAATGAGCCTTCTGGTGCCTCAATCGTTCCTTCTTCCGCTAAGAGCGGATCTGGTGTTGCAACCCCTCTTGGGGATTCTTCACCACAGTCTGGCGTCCCTTCATTTGACTGCTTGGCCCCTGTCGGGGAATCTGCAAGACAGTCGGGTCTCTCTAAAAGGGCCGCTGACTTTTTAATGTCCAGTCGTAGAGTTTCTACTAGGGAAATTTATAATTCCCGTCTTTCGGTCTTTTTCCTATGGTGTAAAGAGCGGGATCAAACCCCGTCTAAGGCTCCTTTTGGTTCAATCGCGGATTTTCTAATCTCGCTATTTGACAAAGGGAAGTCCATCTCTACTATCCGAGGCTACCGGTCTGCGATCGGTGCCATTCATTCGGGGTTTTCAGATGGTTCGGGGATTTCTAATTCCCCGCTGTTGAGTGGTTTGATTCGGTCTTTCTTTCTGAAACGCCCTCCTCGTTCTAAGTTAGTCCCGTCTTGGAGTTTGCCTAGGGTCTTAGAAGCCCTAGCCAAGCCTCTTTTTAAGCCGTTAGGTGGAGCTTCGCTTCACCATCTTACGGTTAAGACGCTCTTCCTGGTAGCCATTGCCTCTGGGCAGAGGCGCAGTACCCTTCATGCCCTCTGTCTTACTTCTGGCCATGTTCGCTGGGAGAGAAAAGGCGTTAGATTGATTCCTAAGGCTTCTTTCATTGCCAAGAATCAAATGGCTTCTTCTGGCCCTGTTGAGATTTTTCTTTGTCCGCTATCCGATTTTTCGTCAGTGCGTGAGGACAAGGTGTGGTGTGCTGTTAGAGCTCTCAAATGGTATTTTGATAAGACTAAGTCATATCGCTAGGATGATCGGTTGTTCCTGATCACTCGAGAGCCTTTTTCTCCTGCTTCTCTTGATTCCATTTTCTAGATGGATTGTCGAGGCTATTCGGGCCGCCGGCACAGAGGCCCTCTTGTCAGATAGTAAGCCCCATGCTCATGACACTCGTATTGTCAGCTTCTTTTGGGCTCTGTTTCAAGGTGTGACACTTAATGTTTTTTTGAAGGCTGCCTATTGGCGTTCGCCCAATTCCTTCATTTCTTGCTACCTTAGGGATGTCCCTGTAGGTGAGGCTATTTTTGTGTCAGCTACCTTGAAGGCTGCTGTGTCTTCTTTGTAATCCTGTTCCCTTCTTCTCTTAAAACATGCCACCCAGTCTTTGAATGGGCGCTAGTCTAGCATAATAGGTAGGTATATATGATTTATTGCAGTAAATTTGTAAAATCAGCACTGATTTTCTGAAACGTCCCTCCTTTTCTCAATTGGTTCTGTCTTGGAGTTTGCCACGGGTTCTAGAAGCCCTGGCTAAACCTCCTTTCGAACCTATGGGCAATGCTTGACTTCACCATCTCACTGTAAAGACTCTCTTTTTGGTAGCCATTGTCTCTGGCCAGAGGCGCAGCACCCTTCACGCTCTCTGTCTTACTCCCAGACATGTTCGCTGGGAAAGAAAGGGTGTTTAGGCTTATACCTAAAACTTTGTTTATTGCCAAGAAGCAGACGGCTTCTTCTGGCCCTGTTGAAATTTTTCTTTGTCCCTTATCTGATCTCTCTTCAGTACGTGAGGAGAAGGTATGGTGCCCTTAAATGGCATATTGACAAGACAAAGGCCTGTCGCAATGACGATCAGCTCTTTCTGATCACTTGAGAGCCCTTCTGTCCAGCTTCTCTTGACTCTATCTCTAGATGGATTGTCGAAGCTATTTGGGCCGACAGCCCAAGGCTCTTTTGACAGATGCTAAGCCCCATGCTCATTGTCAGGATCAACTTGGGATTTTGTTTATCCAGTGTTTGGCGACCCATACCCAAAACACATAAACGACTTCAACGATCCAAGCATGCAAATATCCTCTCTATTGAAGAGCCACGTGATGTAATCAAAGACACATGAAAAGATGCACAAGATACATGAATTTACATTCAATATGTTTAATCAAAACATTGGAAACTAGAAAGGCTGTCAAAGGCGGCAGACCCACCCCTTAGCGGCGCTATTATTCTTGAAACTGCAGAAATAGATATATTTTTACTGGTTGGTTCCCCTGTGTATAAAAAAAAAGTAAACCCAATATAGGTTTTGTTTTGTTGCGATTATTTTTGTAAGCAGTAGCCATTCAAAGGGGATAACAAGAGGCACATCTCCCCCCCCCCCCCCAATAAATTTTGCCATATCCAGGTCATAACTTTGTGTGTCCCCACCTTGAAAAAATTCTTCTGAAAAAGATATTTTATTATTGAAACAACCCTCCCCTAAAAGTATTTGATTAGACATCTCAGAGAACGTGGCATGGTGAGGAAAAAAAATGTTAGCAATTTGTATTCAGTGTTCAGTAAATGTATTCATGTTCTATCTTTACATTGCAATTGGGGTTGTTTGTTTTTTTTCATCGGGCTTGGATAAAATAAATATGACGACAAAATAAGTTGGATCTCGACTTCAAAATGACATGCATGCGAGGCACAGAGCTTACTCACTCAGTCACCATCCCTAGCCTACCGTACTCTCACAACCACACAGCCCATTCACAACACACGCGAACATTCGCGAGTGCGATAGACTCACTCACGTCGAACAAACTCACCAGATTTTCACTGAAAACAATTAAAATAACGTACTACACGTCCACCACGATAAAATAAATCACAAAAACTTCCACAACAAAGTGGAAAAAACCGGGGAAAATAAACAGAAATGCACAGAAGATAAGAAATAGAGGAAAAAGTAGACGTGCTAGGGTAGCCTGAATCTAAATGAAGTTGTAGATAAAAAAAAAAACGGTATCGCGCTCAATAGCCGCTTTCGATTTCGCGATCGCAGTTCAAGCGCGCGAAAAATCCCTTGTTGCTGGGATACGTTGGCAGGGAACAATAGATATGAATATTCATTGCAGGCTCGTACGGATTTGAAATGAAATGGCAAAAAATGGGTCTTCTAAAATTTATAAACCTGAAATAGATTTTTGGTGAGACGAAGTTTTTTGATTGGCCAAAATATTTCTGCATCGGCAGGCGAAGTTTGGGGTCATCAAACTTTCTAGTTTCTTTCCTGTCACTATCCAAACTGAAGTTCCTATACTTTACTACAGGGTAAAAACTTCAAGGTCACACAGAATTTGCAGGGGTCAACCAATCATCACCAAAATCTAATCGATTCTTTCCTGTCACTTTCTGAACATTCCCTGAAAATTTGGTGCAAATCCGTTCTCTCGTTGTCTTGTACACAAACAAACATACAGAGCCCTTTACATAACCCTGCCGATTTCATCGGCGTGGGTAATCATTCAACTGACAAATAATTCATTTGGATATCCATATAATCCGTATAATCCAATATTTTAAAAAATTAATAATATTAATCCCT
Organism: Heliocidaris erythrogramma; assembly: GCA_025617745.1. NCBI lineage: Eukaryota > Metazoa > Echinodermata > Echinoidea > Camarodonta > Echinometridae > Heliocidaris > Heliocidaris erythrogramma. The sequence continues at coordinate 31,081,202 of CM046857.1, read as the reverse complement.
TAACTGAGAAATGGGCCCAGTCCTGTTATCACGATGGAATAGTCTCTCAAGATGAAACAGACGAAGACGCTGTCGAAGACGGTGACGGCATCGTAAAGTTGATGTGTATCCTCGTGATACAGATGAGTGATCAACCGATGAAGACTTACTGGAGACCATAGACCCATAGACTACATGAAAACCCTGTTGGTCTTACATCTCAGATGCGCTGTCGATGACCGCCAGTATCGCAGTCGAGGGTAATTAAAACCACTGCTTCATCATGCAGAGCAAAAGGGCGTGGTCTCCCTGGCCACCAGATGAAAACCCTTAAAATTGAATAAATTTCCATTATTCAAAAATACAGACATCCTAGTATTATTTATTTAATTATTCAAGTACAATCACAGCGGGATGAGCAGTGTAGACAAATAAAAATCAACTGCTTATAGTCGAATAATCACTGGATAATACAATATAACACTTGCCGTACCATAGCATTTATCTGTTACGTCAGAACTGTAATTTATGAATGAGTGGCGTTCCACAGGAAAAATTGAAAAATACCATAACATGAGGACTCGAAATAGAGCAAATCTTCATTATAAATTGAATGTGGTTTAGCTAATCGCACGTACCAACGGCGTCATATATTTTAAGAACATTGTTCATTTCATCAAAATATTTGTGTAATCCCTTTTCCTTCTCCCTTAAAGCATGCCTCGCATTCCCAAATGGATGCTAGTCCAGCAAAAATTGGTAGGTATAGGTGAATTTGTAAAATCAGCACTCATTTTCTTATTTACTAGATAGATTTATATACCTACCTATGACCCTCCCTCCTGCCCCTCTCCTTGCAAGCAACATGTTTTACCCTTTTGGGGCTGCTCGCAATAGAGGAAGATGGCTGTTGGGCATTCATGCGGGGGAGTGAGGAAGGAGGTAACAATGGATTACGGGGCTGCGTGCAATATGTGACTTATATGTGTAAAAGTTCTCGATCGGGTCGCATAGTCAGGAAACTAGCAAAAATAGGTAGGTATAAAGATTTATCTAGTAATTTTACAAATATTTGGCCTCAAGAATATCACAAAAGCATTTTAGTATGAAAATTGCCCTGATCAATAAGCGAAACATCCTGTGCGGTGCCTGCTGGTGAGTGTCTGTGCATTCACTAGAGTGCTTCTAGACCGAGCCGTCCCAGGAGCAAAGATATAGCCCACCTCAAAATTAAACACATACAATAATCGTCATCTCCAATTCTGCTCGCTTTACAGGATGATTTCAGATTTCAAACCTTAATTTTACTGGGCATATAAACAGTTGATATTATCCGTTGTCCTCACTTGTGTTCGAATCAGAATTAAGGAAGAAATGAAACAGAAAGGCCCGAAGTTTTCTCCATAGACATTACACATACACACACACACGAAGCTTGCCAGACACTTGCCGTTCACAGCGCTTGCATATGATTTGTTTCTGATTTGCTTAACGTTAGGAAACAGGGAAACAGGGTTTACCGGCATCCCAGTGAAACGCATGTTATTTTTCGTGTTTCAATGGGATGTCGGCGAACGCGGAAAGGCATTGGAGTGGTTCAGGAGTTACTTATCTAACAGACAACAGTTTGTCTCTGTCAACAATCATGCTTCCGCTATGCGCGACATCTCTTGCGGTGTTCCCCAAGGCAGCATACTAGGGCCACTATTATTTATTATTTATATTAATGACTTTTATAGATCTTCTGAGAAATTATCTTTCATATTATTTGCTGACGATTCAAATTTATTTTATTCTCATTCTGATTCCGATATTCTTCTACGTACAATGAATGATGAACTAAAAAGAGTGACCCAGTGGATAAGAGCAAACAAACTGTCTATTAATTTGCAAAAAACTAATGTCATGCTATTTAGTAACTCCTTAGAAACTTTGCCTGGCAAAGTAATAATTGATGACACCCCTTTAAAAGAAGTCACTTGTATTAAATTTCTTTGAGTACATGTGGATAACAAATTGTCATGGAAATACCATATTAATAATTGTTGTCAAACCATTTCTCGTAATATTGGCATCATCAATAAGATGAAATTATGTTTTCCTCCATCTACTCTGCTTACTTTATACCATAGTTTGATATTACCATATTTAAACTATGGTATCCTAATATGGGGAAATACACACCAATATTTGCTTGTAATGATAAATTGTTATTATTACAGAAAAAATCATTGAGAATAATATTTAATTTACAATTTCGTGCTCATACTGATGAATTATTTTTCAATAATAATATACTTAAAGTCAAAGATTTATACCTTCATCAGCTAGGTCAATTAATGTTTAATTTTAAGAATAATGAACTACCTAAAATATTCAATAATATATTTCTTAGAAATGATCATGTCCATAATTACCCTACTCGCCGGTCCAATGAATATCATTTACCATTATTACGAATAATACAAGCTCAAAATACTTTTGTTTATACTGGCCCAAGGTTTTGGAACCAACTGGATGAAAATATTAAAAATGCCCCAAGTATTTTAACATTTAAAACAAAGCTAAAGAAATATTTAATTCAACACTATATCTCCCACCAACCCTTCATGCTTTTCACACGAGACTGATATTTTACACTTCTTTTTTGAAGTATCGTCCACCGGCTAATGACGTCTTTGACCGTAAGCATCGATTGCGCTGTAGACCTCTGCTCCTCTTCCTATCTATTCTTCTTTCCTCTTCTCCCACTCTACTCTACTGTTCTGTTCTGACGCTGCCTGTCTTGTTCTCTTCTGCATCTTGTATGTGTTTTATTTTACTGTTGCGTGTCGCGTCTCTTTTTTTTTATTCCCGTAGTCCGTCACACTTCATATTTATTTATTTGAGTGACTCACAAACTACAAGCTTGTCTTTTTAGTTGGTCTCTCTTTTCCTTCATATGTTATTTTCCATTGTATTTTGAACATTCTAAACGAAATTTGTTGTACTTTTTGTATACTTTGTAATTGATATAATGAATGCTCTGTATTATTTGTAAGTGTTATTGTTGGAAATAAAAATGATTTGAATTGAATTGAACTTGTACTTATGATGGTTTGATGAAACGATGCCCAGGCCTATTGATACCCTACAATTTTAAACCTTTTGAATCTTGTAACTTGCATGAAATATCTGAAAAGAATCTATGTATTATATTCTTACGAGTTTTTTTTGCATTGTGATAAGAGAAGTAATCTCCTTTTGTATCATGCTTTTTTAAGCCTCCGCCCACCGAAGGTGGTGCTGGAGGCATTATGTTTTCGGGTTGTCCATCCGTCCGTCCCGCTTTCTCGTTTTCGCAATTAAACTCAAGAACCGCATGAGGTATGAACTTCAAACTTCGTGCTAGTACCCTTGTAAAAAAGAACCATAGTACCCATGGTAATTTGACAGTAATTTGACCATATTAACATCAAATCATGCAGAGTACTAGATCAAATTACCATTTGATGGTAATTCGATCAAATTACCATGGATACTATGGTACTTTTTTACAAGGGTATGTATCACCACAATCTGAAGACAATCTGCGGGGTGTTTCACAAAGAGTTGGGTTTGACTTAAAGTCGCACTTAAATTCCTAGTTGCGTGCTGTATATTACGCATCCCCGCATTGGTCAGATCATGCTCAGGGGAAGTGCGCTATTGGGTAATCTACCAATTAAATGAGATTACACGTTTTAATACCGTAGAGGTGCTGTGGATCAGTGGATAAGTCCCCGGACTGTGAACCATGAGGTCCGGGGTTCGAATCCCACCGCAGCACTAGCGTCCTTTGGCAAGACGTTAATCTACATTTGCCACTCTCCACCCAGGTGTTAAATGGGTACCCAGTAGGATGCGAAAGTTAATGTCGTTTGCTTAGCAATGTGAGCGTCACTGTACTGCCCACTGCTGGAATACTCCCCAGGAAGTGTAGAATGTGCATGCATTGTGTGCGGGCATGTCAGAATCCGATGACCGCGGTAATAATATACATATCTGTACTTGTGAGCCTTTTGGGCCACTATGGGAAAAGCGCGTTATAAATGCTAGGTATGTGCATTGGCAGTTACGCATGACTTTAAGTCCAACTTGACTCTTTGTGAAACACCCCCCAGATTAGATTTTGGGGTACGTAGGTCAAAGGTCGCAGAGGTCGATTTCTGAAATTTCAGGTGTTAGCCTCATGCTCGCGATAACTCAAGAACCGTTTGAGGTATGAACTTTAAACTTGGTGCTAGTATGTATCACCATAGGAAGACAATCTGATTAGTTTTATTCACGTAGGTCAAAGGTCACAGAGGCCAATTTCTGAAATTTCAGGTGTTAGCCTCGTTCTCACATTAACTCAAAAACCATTTTAGAGGTATGAACTTCAAACTAGATGCTAGTATGTATCACCATAGAAAGACGATACTAGATTTTGGGGTAAGTGGGTCAAAGGTCAAAGGTCACAGAGGCCAATTTCTGAAATTTCAGGTGTTAGCCTTGTTCTCGCGATAACTCAAGAACCATTTGAGGTATGAACTTCAAACTTGGAACAAGTATGCATCACCATAGTGAGACGAACTGATTAGATTTTTGTTCATGTAGGTCAAAGGTGACAGGTCATAGAGGTCATTATACAGGTGTATGTGAAATTAATATTTTTTTTACCGTTATCACCATATCTCAACTATTTTGTATTCATGACTAGGATGAGATAAAGTGATGAGACTTTTGGATTATAAGGTGTAAGATCAAATGTCAAAGGGGTCAGTTAACATGTAATTAGAGGCTTTTTATTCTGGTCATCACAATATTTCAAAAACAGTTTGAGCCATCAACTGAATTTAGGTGGAGGCATATAGGAGACGCAGTTGCATTGATCTTGTTGAATTACTGATGGAACTGTCCTGACTAATGTTGTGTGCTTTGTTATTCTCATTGCATTGGAGGGGAAAACATTAAAAATTCAAATTATAATTCCCATCCAGCTGAAATTTCATATATTCTAAAACAGGCAGTTTTAAGTTTTCTTTGTCAAGTTTCATGACATTTTTTTCATTAACATGCATAAAATAATGTTAAGAATTTGAAGAGGTTTTCCACATTTTGACAAATCATAGACATAAGATAATGATATAATGATTGAATAAAAATATTTTGATACAATATATTTGAGTCCCAATATACATTACTGCCCCATTTGCCTTGGATGTTTTGCCCCCCCCCCCCCCAAACCAAAGTCCAGATACAGCTGTGAATAAAGGTATTAACAATTTTATGTTTAACAGCTTAAGAAAGACTATCTAGATGGCGTTGGAGACACGTTGGATGTAGTAGTGATTGGTGGATACCAGGGACGTGGAAAAAGGGTTGGAAGTTATGGAGGATTCCTATTGGCTTGCTATGATGACGAGAATGAAGAGTTTCAATCCATTTGTAAGGTAAGACCTTACTCAACACTCATGGAGTGTTTCAATTCATCTGTACAACACTTATGATAGTTTCTATCCATTTTTAAGGATTCACATTCACACAATTCAATGTCTACAATGATAACAAAACATTGAGATTCGACTTCCACTGGGATGAGACATTTGACATTATAGTGTGAAATGAGCTGAATGCTTTATATCCATCTTTGACAAACATTATGTATCCAGAGCTGCCAACCAGTATGGGTATTCCATATTTGTTACAGAATTCAAACACAAATATGGAAGTATGGATTTCCCCTCTAAAATTACGGATTTGAAGAAATCTGATTATGCACTATTCGTCCTATTGCATTCCTATATGTTGCACACATGTATTTGTTATCACTCAAACTTTCACAATCATATTGTATTATATTTCGCTGTTCCCGGAATTCCGCACTGTGTATTTGCGACGTCTGGGCATGCAGCTCCGAAGTTGTGCAACATTTCGTGCTTGCACATCGTCAGACCAAAAATTGCTCAGAAACTTTGATTTCATTGTATAATTTCAATCCAAAATGTGTTTTCAGCCAAAATTTATAAATCTATGAATATTTGTAGTTTTACTGATTAGAATTAATTTTTTTTTGTTTATGATCGCAAAAGTGCCCCTCACAAATTTCATCAATAAAAAATGTTTAAAAAACAAAGAAATACATAAGAAATCATTTTTTATACCAATTTTTTTTTGCTAAGAATACTGGAAAGATTGTCTAGACCAAAAATTGGCACCTTCGAGCTTTATTTAATGATTTAGAGCAAAATTCTGATTTCATGAATAAATTAGCATAATTAATGTGAAATTATTCTGGAGCATCTAACTATACAGTTTTGTAGATTACGTTGACGACTTATGGCCGATTTTCGACACGTTCGCGTAGTCGACGGTCGAGATCTGAGGGGGACAGAAACTCCTTGAAATTTCTTGGTCTTGCCTGGCAGAGCAGAACATAATTTATACAACGCGCATTCTGTCTTTTGAAGTCTATTATCTCAAAGCAGGTGAATGCATAGTTTGTCACTATTGAGGCTCGGGAAAGTCATCATCCATAAATTTGAATTAATTCGCTCCGTCACGTACATCAGTATCAAGAAAATAGATTGATTGATATTTAGTAAAATCTTAATTTTCAAAGAAATATAAAACACATTTTCGTTTCTAGAATATATGTATATATCTGTTAAATATTTTAACCCTTACTGAACTGGGCTAATTTGCTCCATGAAAATACTGGGAGGGGGGCCTGGGAGGCCCCCCCCCCCCCCCATTGATCTCGGAAACGCAATGTCCAATGAACTTGAAAATTTGCATGTCGATAGATCTTCACATGTTGAATCTGAAAATGTGAAATAAATCAATTCTTCATGATGTGATTATTTAATCAATTATGCAAACTTTTTGAATAATTAGCTAATTAATTATTCATAATGCATATTTTATGCATTTTTTGGATATTTTCATAATTTCAGCCTAAACAAGTAGAAAACTACATGAAAACTGTAATAATGAAGAATAATGTTTCCCAAATGTGAAATAAATCAATTCTTATATATATTTGTATGTGTACCCATCTCGTATATTTTAATGCAAAACTACGTATGGCAAGAAGAAGGAATAGATTACATCTTTGAATATGAGCACATTTATATCCTAATGTTAATTCTCTTTTAAGCCTAAAGAGCATAACCTGATATTCAGGCATAGGTAGCACAAGTTCAAATTGCTTTGTGTTTGTGTTTGGGAGGTTGGATGATGTATTCTGAATATCTTTTTGGTCAAGGGGGGCAAGGGGAAATCATTGAATTTGTTGCTATAATTGGGTTTTTTTAATGACATATTGTAGATTGGAACTGGCTTCAAAGAGGAAGATTTCGAAAAACACACCAAGTTTTTAAAGGATCATGTGATTGAGAAGCCCCGGCCATACTATAACTTTGACAACAGTGTAGCCCCTGATCACTGGTTTGATGCTGTTCAAGTTTGGGAAATCAAAGCTGCTGATCTGTCTGTCTCACCCGTTCATAAAGCAGCCATTGGAATAGTGAGTTCATTTATTTCCTTGATCTCATTCTTTATCTCATTGTACATGATCCTGCAACAACTTACACTTCAGTGGAAAGTTACTATAACGAGGACCTTGGGACCATGAATATTACCTTGTTATATCAGGAATCTCCTTATATCAGAGTAAAAAAACAAAGAACATGAAGACCTGGGACCAGCAAAATTACCTTGTTATATCAGGAATCTTGTTATATCAGAGCTCTTTATAATGAGTTTCCACTGTAGTTTAATTTCGAACTTCATCCCTGGACCATACACAATACCTCTAGACGGGTCAATTTACGGAAAAAAGTACCTCAACCCAAAAAAAATTGCAACAAAAGGATTTTCAGCGGTTTCCAGCAGTGTTTGATGTCAGGAATAACATACTAAAAATCTAAGAAAATCGGACCTTCGGAAAGCGGTTATTTTCAAAATGGCGTCCAAGATGGCCGCCAGCTATACATACTGGAGGTCGCTTCTGATTGGTCAGTCATTTCATGGAGCTTCAAATAGTTCCCTCCCATAGAGAATGTATATGAAAGGGAACTATTAGGAGCTTCATGATCCACCATGTTTTAAACAAAGACCGCTTAGGCATAGGCTTATTATGCGCGTGTCACGACTCTCTATTTCAACCTGGAAATCCAAGATGGCATTTAAAATGGCCATCTATTTCCTAAAAAAATAACAGGAAGTGAGGTACTATTTAAAGCAGAGAGGTAATATTGAAGATAAAAAACAAATTTAAGGGCTCAGGATATATATTAATACGCGTAAAAGTATTTAAATAAGGTAAAATCATTGAGTTGTACAGTAAAATGAAAATATGTTCTGGCAAGTGGCGCAGTTTGCTGATGACACCAGTATTCCTTGATATTTTGTTTGATATAGCTAGTATATGTTCATTCCACGATAAATGTCAATCTACAATAACTCCTAAAAAAAATGTGGATTGCACACGTTTTATGATTACATTATACATTATTATACACCTACTTAGATTGCTTAATAAGTTATCTGTAGTACGGAAGATGTTCATCATCGTGGTGATATAATAAGGAGAGAAGAATTTGATCTGTTGTCTCACGATGTAGCAAACGTAGGAGAGATGCACGACGTTTCGGATGCAACTGCTATGATCCTTCATCAGGCAATGAAGACGAACTCTGCTGAGTGCGTGTTATATAGCGCTGGCGGGGGTTCGAGGAACCCGGGGGCGTGCTATTGTTTGGCTCCTCTGGGGCGGAAGCCGCGCTGCCATTGGCCAATCACTGAACGGGGAGCAGGGTGCGCTATTGTTTGGCTTCACTGGGGCGGAAGCTGCGCTGCCATTGGCTGGCACTATTGGCCAATCACTGAGCGGGATCATGCTGCTATTGTTTGGTTCCCCAGGGGGGAAACTGCATGGCTACTGGGAGCATAGCGTTGAATGGTGGGCAGCCATTCTTCAGGGATGTCAATGCCGTTATCCCTGTGGATGTTGTTCGGATGTAAACGGATCTGAATCGCTTCCTTAACACGGCGTGTATACCATTGCTTGTCATGCGCAATGCAATTTACTGCAATAAATCATATATACCTACCTATTATGCCAGTAGTCTTGACTACGGGACCCCTTCGAGAATTTAACACAAATGAGTCACAATATTGTGCGCACCCCCCGTAATCCTATTGTCCCCTTCGCCACTCACGCGCGTCAACACGCCACGGCCATCTTCCTCTTTCTTGCTCGCCCCCGACGAGTTAGGATGTCTAGTCACAGCGCTCCTGAAATCAGGTCTTTTTAGTATCTTTTAGGCGCACTTTTTCGCATCTTTAAAGCACTTTTAGGTACCTATATTCTCTTAGATTATAGTACTTTGTGTTTTAGTAGTCACTCTTGCCGATTGCAAGGGATTTTTGATTCCTTTTCTTGGCATTTATTTTTCGCTTTCACGGTCAGCCCCACATAGATATTTCTGTGTGTTTGCGGGTGTTTCCGTTTGTCACCGAGCCTTTGGGTTCGGTGTTTGTTCTTACGGTTTTTGGCTGTGAAAATTTTTTGTGCGTATCTCCCAAATAAACTTTAGTTTTATTTACTGCTTTCAGTTAAAGTATTTCTTATTTTGAAAAGTATACTTTATTGTCTGTTTTATTGCAGTGTTATGAATTCGGAAGAAGAAGCAGTTAGGTCACGGAGACCTGCTTCTTCCGAAGAGTCGTCTAGCAAGACGACTCGGTCTTCCAGAACTCTCCCGAGTACTTCGGTACATGGGGGAGGGAGGAGGGCTACGGGTAAGTTGCCTAGTGGTGTTTCCCTGCAGAGTTTGCCAGTCTCGGAGCTTGCGGCTTCGGGGCGGGTGGCGTTAACTGATTCTGGATTGTCAACTTCGAGGCCCGTGGCTTCGGGGTGGGTGGCGTCAGATTCTAGTGGTTTGGATATCTCGAATCCAATCCCCCGGTCGTCAAGACCAGAAGGGGGGGCGGTTGTTTCCCGCACGGTAGCGTTCACTCGCTTAAATCCGTTAGGGGAGACGCGTCCCACTACTGCAGGGCAGCCCACGGGCTTAGTCCATGTTGGTCTGGGTTCACAAACCCTAGCCCCCGGCTGATGCCATATGGGGGAACGAGTACTTCCCGGGCTGTCTACATTGCCAGCTGATGGGAATGCTCGAGCTAACAATTATGGACGCTCTTCGGAGCAACAGGTGTTTTCACCTGAGTGCGTGACTACTAGTGCTCTCCTATTGCCGCTCCCTAGCGGTTCAATAGCGGGTTCACACGCCTTTAGTAGTCAACGGGCACATACCGAGTCATCTCGGTCTGCCCCCGCACTGGGTGCTTTTAGCTCCCAACCCATGGCTATCGCATCTTCTTGCTCAGCCAATATGGGTAATTTGTGCGAGGCTTTGGGTTCATACCCTCGGCGCACTACTCCCTTTGAGGGAGGTGAGCGTCCCTCCGCGGACGGTTCGGTTCGTGTTTCCGAAGCGGCTTCGGGGATCCGAACGAATCCGAATAAGCGCTCTAAGAAAAGGGTTTCGGCTTCGACTCTTGTCGAGCCAGCCAAGAAGAAGGCCAAGAAAAAGGCAAAAAGGGGCAAGGCTTTGCCGGCCTCTTGCCCGTCTGGCCTGGCTAACCCGGCTAGCTCCTCTCAAGCTGATATGTTCAGCATGATGCAGGCTTTCGCTCAGAATCAGGGTTGGTCCCTTGTACCGGGTACTTCAACCCTTGCTTCTGTCCCTATTCAGGGGTCTGACTTTGAGACTAATCAGCCTTTTGTGATTGAGTCGTCTTTATCTGAGTCGGGTTCGCATGTGCCTCCTATTCCCGCGGCCCTCAGTCGATGTTCTAGAGGACTGCCGGCTCCTCATGAGACCATTTCAGAGACATCTCCTCAGGTTTTTCAAGCCGGGAAAAGACTCTCTTTTGGTCTGGATTCCAGTACCAGTAAGGATCAAGTCTCTTCTCTCTTGTTGGACGAGCGAGGAGTTTCTCGCGCGAGGCAGGTCCTTCAGTACCCCTCTCCCGTCGATCTCGGTTTCGACAGACGCCTCTCGGTTGGGGTGGGGAGGACACTGCAACGGCAGCACGGTTGCGGGGGATTGGTGTCATCTTGGGACTCTTCCCCATATCAATGTCCTGGAGTTTATGGCAGTTCTGATGACCCTGCTCCATTTCAGAAGTCGACTTCTCAGTTGTTCGGTTCTGATCCTCACGGACAATGTCACTGTGGCGGCATATATCAATCGGCAGGGAGGCACTCGTTCGGCTGCCCTGAATGCCCTAGCAGCTCAGCTGTGGAGGTGGTGTCGTCGCATGGCGATCACACCCGTGGCCTCTTTCATCCCCGGTCGGGAAAACCTCATTGCGGATTTTCTGTCTCGGGGCAGGTGTCTTCCATCAGAATGGATGCTCCATCCGGAGGTCTTTTGCCGCATTCGCAGTTGCCTAGGTCCACTGGAAGTGGATCTATTTGCGTCGGTGCTAAACCACCAGCTGCCGAAGTATTGCTCCCGTGTTCGCGATCAGGGAGCATGGGCTCTCGATGCTTTCTCCCTCAGCTGGGAGAACCTTCAAGGATTCGCCTTTCCTCCCTTCCAACTGATTCCGCGAGTCTTGCGGAAAATCAGGGAAGATCGGGCTCGGGTGATTGTGATAGCTCCCTTTTGGCCCAGGAGGAATTGGTTTCCGGAGCTAATGAGCCTCCTAAGGGCTCAACCGTTCCTTCTCCCGCTAAGAGCGGATCTGGTGTTGCAGCCCCTCTCGGGGATTCTTCACCACAGTCCGGAGTCCCTTCATTTGACTGCTTGGCCCCTGTCAGGGAATCTGCAAGACAGTCGGGTCTCTCTGATAGAGCCGCGGACTTTTTAATGTCCAGTCGTAGGGTTTCTACTAGGGAAATTTACAATTCCCGTCTCTCGGTCTTTTTCCTTTGGTGTAAAGAGAGAAATCAAACCCCTTCTAAGGCTCCTATTGGTTCAATTGCGGATTTCTTAATCTCGTTATTTGACAAAGGGAGATCTATCTCTACTATCCGAGGCTACCGTTCGGCGATCGGGGCCATTCATTCGGGTTTCTCAGATGGTTCGGGGATTTCCAATTCCCCGCTGTTAAGTGGTTTGATTCGGTCGTTCTTTCTGAAACGACCTCCTTGTTCTAGGTTAGTGCCGTCTTGGAGTCTGCCTAAGGTCCTGGAGGCCTTGGCGAAACCTCCTTTCGAACCGTTAGGTGAAGCTTCGCTTCATCATCTTACGGTTAAGACGCTCTTTTTGGTAGCTATTGCCTCTGGGCAGAGGTGCAGTACTCTTCATGCTCTCTGCCTTACTCCTGGTCATGTTCGCTGGGAGAGAAAAGGCGTTAGATTGATTCCTAAGGCTTCTTTTATTGCCAAGAATCAGACAACTGCCTCTGGCCCTGTTAAGATTTTTTCTTTGTCCGCTTTCTGGGTTTTCGTCAGTGCGCGAGGACAAAGTTTGGGGGCGAGCAAGAAAAGAGGAAGATGGCCGTGGCGTGTTGACGCGCGTGAGTGGCGAAGGGGAGAATAGGATTACGGCGGGTGCGCACAATATTGTGACTCATTTGTGTTAAATTCTCGAAGGGGTCCCGTAGTCAAGACTACTGGCATAATAGGTAGGTATATAGATTTATATAGTAAATAAGAAAATCAGTGCTGATTTTACAAGTTTGGCGGATGATCAGAGTTCCAAGCATGTTCTGCGACTATCGAGTAGTCGGTGCGCCTAAGCCTAACATCCCGAAGCATGTTCGACTATCGCCAGTAGTCGGTGCGCCTAAGCCTAACCAATGCGATGTTCCAGCATGCGTTCCCACGACAGGCCTACCTGTCTCGCCAATGTAGACCTTGTCGCAAGTTGCGCAAGGAAGTTTTACTCCAGCGCTGGCGGGGACAACGATAAGTGCCGGCGAGCCGGCTGTAGACTTAAATTGAGCTGGTTCCTCCGAAGTAGCAATCTTCTTCCTTGCGACGCGGTTAAGGAACGAGCACGGGTATCCATTAGAAATAAGAGCTGACGTGACGTGTTGCTTCTCGGATCCTGAGCATTAGGGTTTAGTTACGATGCGTGAAGCCCTGTTGTAAAGGCACTTCACTACCCCGCGCTTCACAGATTGGTATACCCGCCGTGTTAAGAAAGCGATTCAGATCCGTTTACATCCGAACAACATCAACAGGGATAACGGCATTGACATCCCACCATTCGATGCCATGCTCCAAAAAGCCACGCGGTTTCCCCCCCTGGGGAACCAAACAATAGCAGCGTGACCCCGCTCAGTGATTGGCCAACAGCGCCGGCCAATGGCAGCGCAGCTTCCGCCCCAGTGAAGCCAAACAATAGCATGCCCCCTGCTCCCCGTTCAGTGATTGGCCAACGGCACCGGCCAATGGCAGCGCGGCTTCCACCCCAGTGGATCTAAACAATAGCATGCCCCCGGGTTCCTTGAACCCCACCAGCGCAGGGTTGGCGATTTTTTTTTAAATTTAAATTTAAATTAAAATCTAAATTTAAATTTCATCAGAAATTATGTTCAATTAGAAAGAAATCTTAGCGTAATGATAGCATCAATCTTAATCTTATCATAAATTTTACCCCTAGCATTGTTCTTAACAATTTACTTTGTAATTTAGCCCAGTTAAAAAATATTACATAACCAATAACAAATTTTGAAAAAATGGCACCAAATGTCAATGTGTACATATATTTCAAATAACTGGGCGTTGTGGCGTGCGCCTGTAATCCAGCTACCAGTGGAAGTTATAAACTGATTCAGCGGACCCAGGTTCGAGACTGAGTCACGTCTTTCGGATGGTGACGTTAAAGGTCGGTCCCAGACGTAAATAATCATATCTGATTGATACACGTCTGTAAAAACCCAATTACACACACACACACAAATATGAAATTGGGCGTTGTGGCGTGCGCCTGTAATCCAGCTACCAGTGGAAGTTATAAACTGATTCAGCGGACCCAGGTTCGAGACTGAGTCACGTCTTTCGGATGGTGACGTTAAAGGTCGGTCCCAGACGTAAATAATCATATCTGATACACGTCTGTAAAAGCCCAACACACACACACACGCCTATAGAGAATTTTTATTCCATCATTATTTCCTCATACATATCAGTTATCAAGGTTGATTAAAATTGGGGCTTTAAGAAAATGAAATCTGTGTTTTACATTTGAATCACATGATTTTTATGTAATCAACTTTTTAAAAATTCTCTCGAAAAGAAGCAAAAATTGTCTTCCTATTTCAAATTCAAAATTGCCTTTGTGCCTCCACTCTAAAGGAGCAGAGGACATTTTTGGGCTGTGCATTCAGAGTTTCATCCTTGAGTGCATCTGTCTGTGTGTCTGTCTGTGTGTCTGTCTGTCTGTCTGTTTGTTATATTCTTGTTATCACATTATCTTCAGGACCACTAGATTGGATTTTAATTAAACTTGGGTCAAGTAGGTACTCTTAGGCAGCAATGATCTGAATAGACTTCAGAGTTGTCAAGTAGGAATGTACTGTGATGCAAGGATAAACTGGTTAGATTTCAGAGTTAAAGTTTTGAAGAGTTCCTTGCAAAAATGTTAATTAGTATTGTTACAAATTTCAACTGAGCAATTTAACTGCATCACAGCCAATATTTATGCCTCCACATTCCCATAACAGTTTAAGTTCTTTGTAACGGGCTAAAACGTTGCATCTAAATTTGAATGTCTCTTGTGTGATCAGCAATAACGACAATGCAGTAACAAGGTAAAGTCAGACATGTACAAGGCCCTTACACTGTCACTTTTGAACTTCAAAGTCTAATCAGTTTATTGGTACATATTTGACCCAAGTTTCATTAAAAACCAACCAGCAGCACTTAAGTTCTAGCAGTAATAAGAAATAACATATGGACATATACAAACGCACAGTATGCATGCAAGGATACGCTTGGGCACCGGCATGGACAAACCGCCCAAAACATGAAAACATGAAAACAAAGATGCCAATGGATTTTAACAGTGCCCCTCCCCCACATGCAGCAAACTTGAGTAATAATATCAACCCTGTTACCCAACCATAAATATGATTTAATTTACTACAATAAATCAATGTACCTACCTATTTGCTAGTCTTCCGACTACGCAAGCCATTCGAGTAATTAAAGTCACGACAGTGCATATACCCCCCTAGGATCACGCCTTCCTCTGTGTACGTACGCATGACGCGCGCACACAATCCTCCTCTTTCCTTCTCGCAGCCTAAAGAGTTGCAGCTAAGTCACTATCTTGCACAAAAATTCAGAGTTTGATACTCTTTTAGCGCTTTTTTGGGTGACTTTTGCCAATATTTCCGTCCTAGACTTGTTTATTATCTGTTTAGTGTCGGTTTATGTCTGTCACATGTTTATTTTGGTGATATTTGAGCTTAAATTCATACCTCACTTTTCACCTCTTTCGTATAGTAGCCCAGGGCATTCGCTTTGGCGTTTCGCCGGGCGCTCAGCCCTGTAACGTTTCGTTGGTGTTTCGTGTGTGTGGCTGTTGTGTGCATATACCCTTACGAGAGTGTTCTTTTGTTCGTTTTGTTCGTAGTGCGTGAATGGAATTTTCCACACATTGCGCGGGAAAATTCCATTCCGTTTTCACTCTCGCTTTGTACGCCCTTTTCTTTATAATTGTTTATTGTTGACTCTTTTATATCTCCTTACAGGTGATAATGAGTTCTTCGGAGGAAGAGCAATCGAGGTCTTGGTTACCTCCAGGCTCTTCCAATTCTTCTTCCCTCACGTCCACTACTCTCACTTATAAGGGCGTCAGCCCAGTGAGTGTGTTGGAGACCTCTGTGTTTCGCTCGCCTACCAGCGAGTCAAACACGATGGTTAGGGGAGGTAAGGGCGTCAGTCTGTCTGCTCGTTCTGGTATTTTTGTACCGGGAGCGTCGAGCAAGACAGGCTTAATAGGTAAGTTAGGTGTTCATAAGTCTTCGGACCGAACACCCGTCATTAGCAATTCTAGCTCCCTCCAACTCACGACCACCGCATCTGCAGTTGGCGGGGCGGTAGCTAGTATTACCGGGTCCTCTCGACCCCCGACCACCGTCGGGAGCCTGGAGGGGGCATTAACTGGTAAGACTGCTAAGTGGTCAGCTAATGATGTTACTGGGTCTTGCCGACCCCCGACCACCGTCGGGGTGCCTAGCGAGATTTCACCCAGTGTTACTGGCTTCCCCCGACATCCGACCACCGTCGGTGTGTCTGGGGGAATTACAGCCGGTAACGTAAATCAGCATCCCGCTAATAAGACCTCCTCCTCGAGCAGGTTCTCGCAGCGGAAGACTGCTGGGTCCCGCCAGCCACTGACCAACGTCAGTGCTCCGGGTGCTATTTCCAGCAGTGCTGCAATGCAGCAGCCCGTCCACTCCCCGGCAGTCAATGCGAATCGGGGCTCTGGTCGGGGAAGCACAGTCCCTAGTGTTGCGGCCGAATTGCTTCTCCCCACTGGGGAGCCCGGCCCGGACAATTTCGGTCGTGTGGCTTTTATACTGCAGCCTAACACTTCCCGTGCTTCTAAACGGCCTTCTATTACGGTGGCTCACACCCCCGCTAAGAAGCCTAAAGCCAAGAAGGGTAAATCCAAGGATAAACCCAAGTCGGGTAAGAAGGCTCAGCCCTCTCTTCCCCCCGACTCTCAATCTGAGCTGCTCAGATTAATGAGACTCTTTGCTGAGCAGCATGGTTGGGATACTAATCCCCCGACGCTGCCGGCTACTGAGACGGGTTCTCCCCAGTCAGTTGTCACTGTGATGGAGGATGTTCCCGAGTCGGACCCCGGTGTTTTCCCGGTCTCCGATATTCATGAGAACCTGCGACCTACTCCTCCCGTGCCTGCGGCTCTCGGAGCCCCGCCGGGGGAGGAGTCTGTCACTGGTCCGTGGGCATATCCACCCCCATGGGATTTTCCCCACCGGACTACTTCTCCCGAAATTGATTCTGTCTCGCAGGTTTCTACCCCGTCTGTTTCAGAATCTCAGGCCGGCTACGACCCCCAGCCTTGTCAGGCTATGGCGGCAGATGCCAAGGCCCTGTTAGAGAAGTATATGCCAGAAATTTTCCCCCAAGTCCAGTCGGACAGTGATCAGCCATCGCTGTTATTCAGACAGCATGGCCCGTCTCCTGGTATTCCTCTTACAGAGGACTTCAAACAGGAGTATGGGAATAGGGAGGCACTCGCCGATGCGGGTCGGGCTACCCAACGCCCCTTTGGTAGTGCCTTCTCTTTCTATCGGAATGATACCCAGGGCTTCTTTTCAGCCAAGGGTTTATCCCAGGAAATTATGGGTATGGGACAACGTTTGAATATCAATTTCAAGTCTCAGTCCTATAGATCCGCCGAGAAGCCCCTAGTGGACTTTGAAACCAAAGTCATGTCGGGCTTAAGGCTTTCGGCGTACCTGGGTTCACTGTTACGCCTTCGGGCCAGATCAGTTGAACTGAATGTGACAGAGGGGGACTCCAATTTGTTGGATGAACTCCTGCTTTTGTTAGCTGGACTTCAGTGGTCTCAGCTCTCATCAGCGGCGATTGACATTACGCATCAACGCCGCAAGCTGGCGCTCTCCACACTGGGAGTGCTAGAGAAAGACATCCCGCCTCTCTTGCGGGGTATCCCTTCCTCTCATCCCAAACTCTTTGGGGGCCAGTTTAACGAGGTCTTCATCAAAGAGATAAAGGGTCGCAAACGTGCAAAAGAGATGGCCAGACAATTCTTGCCCCCTCTGCCTGCTCGGTCCTTTCCGAAGTCTAAGTCAGTCTCGACAGGCGCTAACCGCTCAAATCGTCGAGTGACTGTGACTATCCCTCGGGTTGAGACCCCTACCCTGGGCAACCGTGGTAGAGGCTCGGCGAGAGGAAGAGGGGGCGTAAGACCGCCGCCAAGGGCCCGGTCAGGCCCAAGTTGGCCTTTTGATACCTTACCCTGAGTGCTTGTGGACAGTGTAGGCGGGCGGCTCCAGAGATTCCTCCCAGTTTGGGAGACAATCTCCGGCGACGCCTTCGTACTATCCATCGTGCGCGACGGCTTTTACATAGATCTGATAAAGCCGATTCCAAACGGCGCCATCAGAATCCGCCCGCCTCCAATGTCAGCCCTTTTCCAGCAGCACATCTCCTCAGAGATCGCCACGCTGCTGGGAAAGGGCGCTGTAGAAAGGGCGAGAGATCATCCTCATCTCTGTCTCTCCCCAATTTTTGTCATTCCCAAGCGCTCGGGAAGTTTACGTATGATTCTAAACATGAAAAGAATCAACAGGTTTATACCTCCAGTGCATTTTCGCATGGAGACCTTGGCATCTATTCTGCCCTTGATCAAGCGGGACGACCTTGCGATCTCCCTCGATCTCAAAGACGCGTACTTTCACATTCCCATTCACTCTCTGTCGAGAAATTTGCTGGGATTCGCGTTCCAGGGCGAAACGTTTCGATTTCGTGCCCTGCCCTTTGGGCTGAGGCCGGCCCCTCGAGTCTTTACCCGAATAGTGTCGGCCCTGGCCGCGTTTCTACAGAATCGCGGCCTCCGATTATTCGTCTATCTAGACAATTGGCTCCTAGTTGCAAACTCAGAGTCCCTCCTGTTGGATCAGTTATGCCTTTTACTGCGACTAACGCAAGACTTAGGCTTTGTGATAAACTGGGAAAAATCGGAATTATCTCCCACACGTACGTACCCCGGTGTACTTGGGTGCGGAGATAGATATCCCGAATCAGCTTGCCCGCCCCAGTCGGGACAGAATTCGGACTATCACCATGACCGCACGGTCATTGCGAGTAGCCCACAGGGTCAGAGCCAGACAATGGCTTCAATTCCTGGGCTATCTGGCCAGTCTAGTCGACGTCTTACCAGACTGCAGGCTGTTGATGAGGCCCTTTCAGAGGCACCTCCTCAAGTTTTACAGACCGGGCAAAGATTCTCCTTTGGGGTGGATTCCACTCCCAAGAGATATCAAGCTCCTTCTCGCCCCCTGGTCGAACAGTTCGTTTCTTGCCCAAGGCAAGCCTCTCTGTACACCTCTTCCATCAGTTTCTCTGGCGACAGACGCCTCCCTTCTCGGTTGGGGCGGTCATTGCCGGGGCGAGATGATTTCAGGGGACTGGTCTCACTTGAGAGTTATGCCCCATATCAATGTTTTGGAAATGATGGCGGTCAGCCTGTCTCTTCATCATTTCAGGCCCGGTCTAGTTGGTCGCACTGTACTCGTTCTTACGGACAATGTCACAGTAGCTGCCTATATCAATCGCCAAGGCGGCACTCGGTCTTCCTCTCTGAACACCTTAGCTGCCCAGTTGTGGAGGTGGTGCCGGTCTATGAACATTATTCCGGTAGCCTCCTACATTCCCGGTCAGGAAAATCTGATCGCGGATTTTCTGTCGCGGGGCAAATGCCTCCCGTCAGAGTGGACTCTTCATCCGGAGGTGTTTGCTCTTCTCCAAGAGGTGTGGGGTCCTCTGGAGATCGATCTGTTTCGCCTCCACCCTCAATCACCTACTCCCGAGGTATTGCTCGCGGGTTCGGGATCAGGAGGCGTGGGCGATGCCTTTTCCCTCCATTGGGGAGCTATCCGGGGGTACGCTTTTCGGGGGTACGCTTTTCCCCCCATTCCTCTGATCCCTCAGGTCTTGAGGAAGGTCAAGGAGGGCAGGGCTTGGCTCTTGTTGATAGCCCCACATTGGCCAGCAAGACATTGGTTTCCAGACCTGCTGAGTCTCCTGGCCGGCCAGACGTTTCTCCTTCCTCTCAGAGAGGATTTGATAATTCAACCCCTCTCGGGGATTGTTCATCAACGCCCAGCGGTCCTCCACTTGACTGCCTGGCGGTTGTTGGGGAAGACGCCAGAAACTCGGGGCTCTCCGAAAGGGCCTCCCAGTTTGTAATGAGAAGCCGTAGAGACTCCACTAGAGATCTCTACAACTCTCGTCTAGGGGCCTTCTTTTCTTGGTGCAAGAATCAGGGTGTCTCGCCACGTGAAGCCCCTATTGGTGTTATTGCCGATTTTTTGATCTCCCTTTTCGATAAGGGTAGATCGATTTCAACCATACGTGGCTATCGTTCGGCTATTGCCGCCGTCCACGTTGGTTTTGCTGATGGTTCGGGAGTCTCCAACTCCCCTCTTTTGGCTAGGTTGACTCGCTCCTTCTTCTTGCAGCGTCCATCAACTCGTAGCCTGACTCCTTCTTGGAGGATACTCAAGGTCCTTGACGTGCTTGCGAAGCCACCTTTTGAACCTTTGGGTAAAGCGTCCTTTCACCATTTAACGGTCAAGACGCTATTTTTAGTCGCTATTGCTTCGGCACAGAGGAGGAGTACTCTTCATGCTCTGTGTATAACACCGGGTCACATCCGTTGGGAAAACCATGGTGTGCGACTTATACCCAAGCCCTCCTTTATTGCCAAAAATCAGACTGCTTCCTCTGGACCAGTTGAGATTTTTCTTAGACCGCTGTCGGACCATTCCTCAGTGCAGGAGGATAAGGTCTGGTGTCCGGTGAGGGCCTTGAAATGGTATTTAGATAGGACTAAGACTCTTCGTAAGAGTGATCAGCTTTTTGTCATCACTCGAGAGCCCTTTTCCCCCGCTTCCAGAGAATCCATTTCTAGATGGATAGTCAAAGCGATCCAGGCAGCTGGGCCGGAGGCCCTATTGAGTGATGGGAAGCCCCGTGCTCACGATACCAGGGGCATCAGTGCCTCTTGGGCTCTTTTCCAAGGGGTGCCCCTAGTGGACATTATGAGGGCAGCCTACTGGCGCTCCTCCACATCCTTCACATCTTTTTATTTAAAAGATGTTCTGTCTGAAGAGTCTTTTTCTAACAAGACGTTGCAAGCTGCAACGTCATCCTTGGGTTCCTGTTGACCTTCCTCTTGGGACATGCCCCCCATTTGAATCTGTGCTGGTCTAGCAAATAGGTAGGTACATTGATTTATTGTAGTAAATCAGTAAAATCAGAATTGATTTTATTATTTGCTAGATAAATCTATGTACCTACCTATGTCCCACCCTCCTACCCCACTCCTTGCCTAGCAACATGTCAAAGTTTGTCTGAGGCTGCTCGTAAAGAGGAGGATTGTGTGCGCGCGTCATGCGTACGTGCACAGAGGAAGGCGTGATCCTAGGGGGGTATATGCACTGTCGTGACTTTAATTACTCGAATGGCTTGCGTAGTCGGAAGACTAGCAAATAGGTAGGTACATAGATTTATCTAGCAAATAATAAAATCAATTCTGATTTTACTGTTTTCTTACATCTATTTTGACATAATATGGAAACATATTCTCATAGTACAACATTGTCTGTGAAAGAGATTTAAATCAGTGAATGATAAATGATGTGAATGAACGAAAATGATGTGAATGAACGAAAATGAGAATATGTTTTGGCCATGGACCTGTATTAGATGAATCATTAATTAGTTAATTTTCACCTTAAAGGTTAAACATTCATTTGTAAGTTTTCCTTGTAAGATTTCACATATAAAGTTTGATAACAAAATAAAATCACATCACAAACATTATTCTCAAAGCCTAAAGTTTTTGGAAGTGAAGTGAATTAGTGATAAACATTCGCCAAAAAATCCGGGTTTATTCTCTTTTCCATTTAAGATTTTTCTGAACAGTAGGATTTTGTTGGGTTTGTAGGGGTACAAATGGAACTAGAAAGGCCGTCAAAGGCGGCAGACCCACGCCTTAACCCAATAGGTTTTGTTTTGTTGCGATTATTTTTGTAAGCAGTAGCCATTCAAAGGGGATAACAAGAGGCACATCTCCCCCCCCCCCAAATAAATTTTGCCATATCCAGGTCATAGCTTTGTGTGTCCCCACCCTTGAAAAATTTCTTCTGAAAAAGATATTTTATTATTGAAACATCCCTCCCCTAAAAGGAATTGATTAGACATGTCAGAGAGCGTGGCGTGGTGAGAAAAAAAAATGTTAGCAATTTGTATTCAGTGTTCAGTCCAAGGCCGTACGCAGAAATTTTTTTCCTGGGGGGCAAGATGATCGCTTTCAAAGGAACCCATAACTTGAAGTCTAAAACCCGATTAAAAAAAAGTATGATTTTGAAATTTCTGGGGGGGGGGGCAACTGCCCCCCCCCCCCTCCCCGCTGCGTACGGCCTTGGTTCAGTCATGTCAGTGTTAGTAAATGTATTCATGTTCTATCTTTACATTGCAATTCGGGTTGTTGTTTTTTTTTTCATCGGGCTTGGATAAAATAAATATGACGACAAAAGAAGTTGGATCTCGACTTGAAAATGACGTGCATGCGAGGCACAGAGCTTACTCACTCAGTAGTACAGTAACAGTCAGCCGGCTTCGCGACAGTGCTGTGTATAGTTATGTACGTACACTACAGCTACTCAGCCACTCACTCAGATCAACACACGCGAACACTCGCGAGTGCGATAGACTCACTCACGTCGAACAAACGCACCAGATTTTCACCGAAAACAATTAAAATCACGTACTACACGTCCACCAGGATAAAATAAATCACAAAAACTTCCACAACAAAGTGGAAAGAACCGGGGAAAATAAACAGAAATGCACAGAAGATAAGAAATAGGAGAAATTAGACGTGCTAGGCTATACGTATACCGTATACCTAGCCGCTTTCGATTTCGCAACGAGAGTACAAGTACAGTTCAAGCGCGAAAAATCCCTTGTTGCTGGGATACGTTGGCTTTGAATATTCATTGCAGGCTCGTGCGGATTTGAAGTGAAATAGCAAATAATGGGTCTAAAAGTCTTCTAAAATTCATAAACCTGAAATAGATTTTTGGTGAGACGAAGTAATGAGTGTTTTGATTGACCAAAATATTTCTGCATCGGCAGGCGAAGTTTGGGGTCATCAAACTTTCTAGTTTCTATCCTGTCACTCTCTGAACTGAAGTTCCTATACTTTACTACAGGGTCAAAAGTTCAAGGTCACACAGAATTTGCAGGAGTCAACCAATCATCACCAAAATCTAATCGATTCTTTCCTGTCACTTTCTGAACATTCCCTGAAAATTTGGTGCAAATCCGTTCACCCGTTCTCTTGTTATCTTGTACACAAACAAACAAACAAACAAACAAACAAAAACAAAAAAAAACATACGGAGCCCTTTACATAACCCTGCCGATTTCATCGGCGTGGGTAATAACCCTGCCGATTTCATCGGCGTGGGTAATTATGAAAGCATTTATCAGCATAATGGCAAATTTGCACATTTAGGCATTGAAAGGTGCCTTTCAATGCCTAAATGTGCAAATTTGCCATTATTTTCATTTGAAAAATCATTTTTAAAACATAATCATTGTATATAATACACAAGTCTATGGGGATGATTTAAATCAGTGATTTTTAAAAAAAAATCAAGGTGATTTAAATCAAAGCGATTTAAATCCGCCAACACTTACAAGCGCGCAGCAGAGTTCGTCTTCATTGCCTGATGAAGGATAGCAGTTGCATCGAAACGTCGTGCATTTCTCCTACGTTTGCTACATCGTGAGACAACAGATCAAATTCTTCTCTCCTTAAGTATATCTGTAATTGAACTTTCAGTGAAAGTAGATCTATATAAAACTAGACTTTGAAGTGTTTGGGACAACGTATTATATGTTTCTGGTGGAGGTAGTTGATTTGAAGGATTAAAACTTTTTGTCAATTATTATACCCCCGCCAAACGAAGGGAAAAATCTTGCGGATCGAACTACTTCCTCAGCTTTCGACCAAAAGTCAAGAAAGGCTGTTGTCATGGGGCGGGGGTATTAATCATCATCTTCAGTGATATTTCTAGTTTGTTTATCTTTGAAAAAATCACAATTTTAATGCATAGAGATGTGACAATATCATTAGGACATGTTGCTGCTAAAGTCCCCTACTACCTTAGCACCAAATAGCACCAAAACTGTCATTCAAATACATCAAATGAGACTTTTAAATGTTGTCACCAACAATTACTATGACTTTTGAGTTACAAACGTGTCTGCCAGTACATTTCACTGTAAACCTTCCTTAGCTATCAATTTCATGCCTTTCTTGGAATTCTGTGTCTTTATTCCTTTCTCCATCTTTTTGTTCCTTCCGTCTTCAGGAGAGCTATTCATGTCCCTGTTATGTTAGGTCCAGACCCAGTGGTCATGTTACCACCTTAATTCAAGCCTATTACAGCTTGTTATTCCTCTGGTTTTATTCTTTTCCTGACTTCTTAAAGATCACATTGTAAGAAAATCACAAATATGGCAATTAATGTATCACTAGAAACTGGGAAGCTTACAGATGGCAATCGTATAAGTTTTATGTCAACTGCGTATCTGATGATTATAAAAACAACATAAATAAAAGCTCTTCTAAGCATCTGGAATATCCGAGGATTCGCCAGAAATATAGCAATGTTTTGATGTCGTCACACTAGGGATCGATCCTGCTTAAGCAGACGACGTCCTATAATGAATGAACGTAATTGCAATGCAATTATTTATCAAATTATAAAGAGTTTGGTATATTTAACATGACCTTATTTCACACCATTCTAAAAGGGAAAGTGAAACTGATTCTGATAACTAAAACCGTTTGAGAAGGGTCAATGATCAATGAAATAAACCCCATTTTCAAATTGAAAAGCCCTCCGAATAATATCACAGATTGTATTCGTTCCCTCTTGAAACGCCGAACATGCAGCTGAAAATAGAATGGCGTCTTATTTTGTTTACAAGTGACTGATTCCTTTATTTTTTTAACGCTGCATTTTTCATCAAAATAATACCATACACAAAGTTAAGAGTGAGGCAACAGACTAACATTAAGACTGACGCTAGTCAAGTAGGAGAAATAAGTGAAGAGGAGATGACAAAACAGGCACTGAAAAATGTGTAAGATGTTATGGGACATCGTCTGCTTAGACAGGACTGGTCCTTCGTGTGTCGTCACACATCTCAGCAGCGTTCAAGGAGCTCTTCAGCTGCTATATCGGGGGCTGTATTTTACCGTTTTATAATTGATAATAATCATTAATTCAAATGTTTCCAAGCGTTGAATTTGGATAACCTTGTATAATTTATGCCATCTATGCAATAATAAGTATTAAGCCAATATTTATTTTGATGGAATTTTCTTGCAATGTGATCTTTAAGCTGGTGATCTCTAAGTTCAAATGAAGTTGAACTGGGAAAGTAATGCACATTACTTTTCCTTTCATTCCAGTAAAATGATTCTGTTCTTATAACACCACAGGTTGATCCAGCCAAGGGTATTTCACTACGGTTTCCAAGATTTATTCGTATCCGTGACGACAAGAAGCCAGAGGAGGCTACGAGTGGTTCACAGGTTAGGCTGCATCCATCTCCCTATTGAGGGGGGGGGGGGAGAGGGGGGAGGGGGGAGGGAGGGGGAGGAGGAGGAGGGGTTTTGGATTTGAATTGTTGAGGTTTTATTGTCAGATGCATTGCATTCATAAAGTACTTCCAACCAGCCTTTTCTACTTTTTTTCTAGCAGCCAGTCTAATCACGGCAATATTTTTGTAGAACTTAAATGAAATGATGTGTTGAAAGTAATATATGATCGATCAGAATTTATTTTCTGCTATTGTGTATGCCCATTACAGGTAGCAGACATGTACAACAACCAGGATCAGATCAAGAATCAACAAGCAAAGAAAACAAGCAAATCAGAAGAGGACTTCTACTAAGCACAGCCTATATTGAAACACTGTCTGTGAAATCGACTACTAACAAGAGGACCATATGCATTGCTGAGTGTCATTGATCAAGGGTCTATGAAACAGACCTACATGTACATGTAGAAGAGAACTTGTAAGAAAGACAGCCCAACATTGATTAAGGGTCTAGTGTTAATGTTGATGTATAACTCACCTAGTCATGATGATAATTATTGTGCTCTTATCTCCTTTCATACAAACGTTAGTGTGATGAACATAATTAGACAATAATTAAATTGTATGTATGAACATCATTTAGCACTGAGAACTTGAATTTGATTAAGCTTCACATAACTTGAATTTCCCTCAAAATGATTATTTAGTAATGTAGATAAATATTCTGATCAGTGTAATTGTATTACATGATTAGATGGCTTGCCAAAATTAGAATTGCTTATCGATTGTTTAATAAAAACTAAAGAAAAAAAAAGGAAGAATGAAAGAAAATAAAAGAAAAGAAAAGCGCCGGTAATGACGTGATCGGAATGATGCCTCGTATAAGGGGAGTTTGAATTCAATGTCAGTTTTTACTTGTTTTGTAGAACATGGACTCAATTGTATAAAACTTTTAAATGAGTTTGAATTGTTAGTATAGCTGTGTGATTGACAGTCTATATTTACTACAATAAATCAATGTACCTACCTATTTTGCTAGTCTTCCGACTACGCAAGCCATTCGAGTAATTAAAGTCACGACAGTGCATATACCCCCCCCTAGGATCACGCCTTCCTCTGTGCACGTACGCATGACGCGCGCACACAATCCTCCTCTTTCCTTCTCGCAGCCTAAGGAGTTGCAGCTAAGTCACTATCTTGCGCAAAAATTCAGAGTTTGCTACTCTTTTAGCGCGCTTTCTGGTGACTTTTGCCAATATTTCCGTCCTAGATTTGTTTTAATATCTGTTTAGGGTCGGTTTATGTCTGTCACATATTTATTTTGGTGATACTTGAGCTTAAATTCATACCTCACTTTTCACCCCTTTCGTATAGTAGCCCCGTGTGTGGCTGTTGTGTGCATATACCCTTACGAGAGTGTTCTTTTGTTCGTAGTGTGTGAATGGAATTTTCCACACACTACGCTGGAAAATTCCATTCCGTTTCACTTTCGCTTTTTACTCCCTTTTCTTTACACTGTCGCTTTTTACGCCCTTTTCTTTACAATTGTTTATTGTTTGACTCCTTTATATATCTCCTTACAGGTGATAATGAGTTCTTCGGAGGAAGAGCAATCGAGGTCTTGGTTGCCTCCGTGCTCTTCCAATTCTTCTTCCCTCCCTTCCACTACTCTCACTTATAAGGGCGTCAGCCCAGTGAGTGTGATGGAGGCCTCTGTGTTTCACTCGCCTACCAGCAAGTCTAACACGATGGTCAGGGGAGGTAAGGCGTCAGTCTGTCGGCTCGCTCTGGTATTTTTGTACCGAGAGCGTCGAGCAAGACAGGCTTTATAGGTAAGTTAGGTGTTCATAAGGTTTCAGACCGAACACCCGTCAGCAATTCTAGCTCCCTCCAACTCACGACCACCGCGTCTGCAGTTGGGGGGGGCGGTAGCTAGTATTACCGGGTCCTCTCGACCCCCGACCACTGTCGGGAGCCTGGAGGGGGCATTAACTGTTAAGACCGCTAAGCGGTCAGCTAATGATGTTACTGGCTTCCCCCGACATCCGACCACCGTCGGTGTGTCTGGGGGAATTACAGCCGGTTTCGCAAATCCGCTTCCCGCTAAGAAGACCTCCTCCTCGAGCAGGCTCTCGCAGCAGAAGACTGCTGGTTCCCGCCAGCCACTGACCAACGTCAGTGCTCCGGGTGCTATTTCCAGCAGTGCTGCAATGCAGAATCGGGGCTCTGGTCGGGGAAGCACAGTCCCTAGAGTTGCGGCCGAATTGCTTCTCCCCACTGGGGAGCCCGGCCCGGACAATACTGCAGCCAAACACTTCCCGTGCTTCTAAACGGCCTTCTGTTACGGTGGCTCACACCCCCGCTAAGAAGCTTAAAGCCAAGAAGGGTAAATCCAAGGATATACCCAAGTCGGGTAAGAAGGCTCAGCCCTCTCTTCCCCCCGACTCTCAATCTGAGTTGCTCAGATTAATGAGACTCTTTGCTGAGCAGCAAGGTTGGGATACTAATCCCCCAACGCTGCCGGCTACTGAGACGGGTTCTCCCCAGTCAGTTGTCACTGTGATGGAAGATGTTCCCAAGTCGGACCCCAGTGTTCTCCCGGTCTCCGATATTCATGATCAGAGCCTTGGACAATTTTGTCCGAAGGCGGTATCTCGACTTACTCCTCCCGTGCCTGCGGCTCTCGGAGCCCCGCCGGGGGAGGAGTCTGTCACTGGTCCGTGGGCATATCTACCCCCATGGGATTTTCCCCACCGGACTACTTCTCCCGACCTTGATTCTGTCTTGCAGGTTTCTACCCCGTCTGTTTCAGAATCTCAGGCCGGCTTTGACCCCCCAGCCTTGTCAGGCTATGGCGGCAGATGCCAAGGCCCTGTTAGAGAAGTATATGCCAGAAATTTTTCCCCAAGTCCAGTCGGACAGTGATCAGCCATCGCTGTTATTCAGACAGCATGGCCCATCTCCTGGTATTCCTCTTACCCAGGCGCCGTTGTGGGGCAATCGTGGAAGAGGGGGGCGTAAGACCGCCGCCAAGGCCCTGGTCAGGCCCAAGTCGGCCTTTTGATACCTGATACCTTACCCCGAGTGCTTGTGGACAGTGTAGGCGGGCGGCTCCGGATATTCCTCCAAGTTTGGGAGGCAATCTCCGGCGACGCCTTTAACATAGATCTGATAGAGCCGATTCCAAACGGCGCTATCAGAATCCGCCCGCCTCCAATGTCCACCCTTTTCCAGCAGCACATCTCCTCAGAGATCGCCACGCTGCTGAGAAAGGGCGGCATAGAAAGGCTGAGAGATCATCCTCATCTCTGTCTCTCCCCAATTTTTGTCATTCCCAAGAGCTCGGGAAGTTTACGTATGATTCTAAACATGAAAAGGATCAACAGGTTTATGCCTCCAGTGCATTTTCGCATGGAGACCTTGGCGTCTATTCTGCCCTTGATCTAGCGGGACGACCTTGCGATCTCCCTCGATCTCAAAGACGCATACTTTCACATTCCCATTCACTCTCTGTCGAGAAATTTGCTGGGATTCGCGTTCCAGGGCGAAACGTTTCGATTTCGTGCCCTGCCCTTTGGGCTGAGGCCGGCCCATCGAGTCTTTGCCCGAATAGTGTCGGCCCTAGCCGCGTTACTACGGAACCGCGGCCTCTGATTGTTCGTCTATCTAGACGATTGGCTCCTAGTTGCAAACTCAGAGTCTCTCCTGTTGGATCAGTCAGGTCGGGCTTAAGACTATCAGCGTACTTGGGTTCACTGTTACGCCTTCGGGCCAGATCAGTTGAACTGAATGTGACCGAGGAGGACTCCAATTTGTTGGATGAACTCCTGCTTTTGTTAGCTGGACTTCAGTGGTCTCAGCTCTCATCAGCGGCGATTGACATTACGCATCGACGCCGCAAGTTGGCGCTCTCAACACTGGGAGTGCTAGAGAAAGACATCCCGCCTCTCTTGCGGGGTATCCCTTCCTCTCATCCCAACCTCTTTGGGGGCCAGTTTAACAAGGTCTTCCACAAAGAGATAGAGGGTCGCCTGCTCGGCCAGTTATGCCTTTTACTGCGGCTAACGCAAGACTTAGGCTTTCTGATAAACTGGGAAAAATTGGAATTATCTCCCACACGTACCCCGGTGTACTTAGGTGCAGAGATAGATATCCCGAATCAGCTTGCCCGCCCCAGTCGGGACAGAATTCGGACTATCACCATGACCGCACGGTCATTGCGAGTGGCCCGCAGGGTCAGAGCCAGACAATGGCTTCATTTCCTGGGCTATCTGGCCAGTCTAGTGGACGTCTTGCTGGACTGCAGGCTGTTGATGAGGCACAATGTTTTGGAAATGATGGCGGTCAGCCGGTCTCTTCATCATTTCAGACCCGGTCTTGTTGGTCGCACTGTACTCGTTCTTACGGACAATGTCACAGTAGCTGCCTACATCAATCGCCAAGGCGGCACTCGGTATTCCTCTCTGAACACCTTGGCTGCCCAGTTGTGGAGGTGGTGCCGGTAGCCTCCTACATTCCCGGTCAGAACAATCTGATCGCGGATTTTCTGTCTGGGGGCAAATGCCTCCCGTCAGAGTGGACTCTTCATCCGGAGGTGTTTGCTATTCTTCAAGAGGTGTGGGGTCCTCTGGCCGTTGTTGGGGAAGACGCCAGAAACTTGGGGCTCTCCGAGAGGGCCTCCCAGTTTGTGATGAGAAGCCGTAGAGACTCCACTAGAGATCTCTACAACTCTCGTCTAGGGGCCTTCTTTTCTTGGTGCGAGAATCAGGGTGTCTCGCTGCGTGAAACCCCATTGGTGTTATTGCCGATTTTTTGATCTCCCTTTTCGATAAGGCTAGATCGATTTCAACCATACGTGGCTATTGTTCGGCTATTGCCGCCATCCACGTTGGTTTTGCTGATGGTTCAGAAGTCTCCAACTCCCCTCTTTTGGCTAGGTTGACTCGCTCCTTCTTTTTGCAGCGTCCATCAACTCGTAGCCTGACTCCATCTTGGAGTCTACCCAAGGTCCGTTGGGTAAAGCGTCCCTTCACCATTTAACGGTCAAGACGCTGTTTTTAGTTGCTATTGCTTCTGCACAGAGGAGGAGTACTCTTCATGCTCTGTGTATCACACCGGGTCACATCCGTTGGGAGAACCATGGTGTGCGACTTATACCCAAGTCCTCCTTTATTGCCAAAAATCAGACTGCTTCCTCTGGACCAGTTGAGATTTTTCTTAGACCACTGTCGGACCATTCCTCAGTGCAGGAGGATAAGGTCTGGTGTCCGGTGAGGGCCTTGAAATGGTATTTAGATAGGACTAAGACTCTTCGTAAGAGTGATCAGCTTTTTGTCATCACTCGAGAGCCCTTTTCCCCCGCTTCCAGAGAATCCATTTCTAGATGGATAGTTGAAGCGATCCAGGCAGCTGGGCCGGAGGCCCTAGTGAATGATGGGAAGCCCCGTGCTCACGATACCAGGGGCATCAGTGCCTCTTGGGCTCTTTTCCAAGGGGTGCCCCTAGTGGACATTATGAGGGCAGCCTACTGGCGCTCCTCCACATCCTTCACATCTTTTTATTTAAAAGATGTTCTGATAGTTGAAGAGTCTTTTTCTAACAAGACGTTGCAAGCTGCAACGTCATCCTTGGGTTCCTTTTGACCTTCCTCTTGGGACATGCCCCCCAGTTGAATCTGTGCTGGTCTAGCAAAATAGGTAGGTACATTGATTTATTGTAGTAAATCAGTAAAATCAGAACTGATTTTATTATTTGCTAGATAAATCTATGTACCTACCTATGTCCCACCCTCCTACCCCACTCCTTGCCTAGCAACATGTCTAAGTTTGTCTGAGGCTGCTCGTAAAGAGGAGGATTGTGTGCGCGCGTCATGCGTACGTGCACAGAGGAAGGCGTGATCCTAGCGGGGGTATATGCACTGTCGTGACTTTAATTACTCGAATGGGTTGCGTAGTCGGAAGACTAGCAAAATAGGTAGGTACATAGATTTATCTAGCAAATAATAAAATCAGTTCTGATTTTACTGATTTAACAGGAAGTGAGACATGATATTCTTGATTGCTTTGTAGCAACTATGTGTACCAGATTTACTTTGCAGATGTTATTGAATTTGTACACGACATTATCTAATACAAAAACAATGTTCATTCACTTGAATATGAAACATTTTGGCTGTATGATTGTAGGCATCAAAGTTTGATCTAACTTGTGTGTTTGTTTAAATTGGAAAAAAAGTAAAGAGACAGAATTAATGAACACAGTGCACATTTTTGTGACAACAAGATTTTTTTTTAATGCCTCTGCATACCGAAGGTGGTGCCAGAGCCATTATGTTTTCGAGTTGTCCGTCTGTCCATCCCGCTTCCTCGTTCTTGTGATAACTCACGAACCACATGAGGTATGAACTTCAAAGTTTGTGCTAGTATGTATCACCATAGGAAGACAATCTGATTAGATTTTGGGGTACATAGGTCCAGGGGCGGATCCAGGATTTAGTAAAAGAGGGGGCACAAAAATGAAAGTTTGTGAAAAGGTAGACCCGTATTTTATTGGTCTCGCCAGCTTCTCGGAAAGTCGCTCAGTGGGGGGGGGGGGGGGGGGGGTTAGGGACATTTTTTCACCAAACCTTCAAAAATCGCTTAGTAAGGGGTTATTGGGTCCAGTTCCCCTCCGTAATTCCCTGACAAGCAAAAAAAAAAAAAAAAAAAAAGGTCTTCACTCTAAAAGGGGGGGCACAATCGAGATAATGGCGGATCTTCTATGGTAAAAATTCCTACTTCTCTTCCAAAAGGGGGGGCACGGGCCGGCTGTGCCCCCCCCCCTGGATCCGCCAATGCATAGGTCAATGGTCAAGGTAACGTGTCAATTTCTGAAATTGCAGTTGTTAGCTTCATTGACGACATATTTTAAGATCCATTTGTGTTGTGATTTTCAAACTTGATGCTAGTATGTATCAGCATAGGTAGACGATCTGTTTAGATTTTGGGGTATGTAGGTCAAAGATCATAGAGGTCAATTCTGCAATAGCAGGTTTTTGCCTTGTTAACACTATATCTCAAGAACCATTTGATCCATTAACTTCAAATTTGGTACTAGTATGTATCATCATCAAGGAATTCCTTGAATGCTGTGAGTACCGAATTTGGTAGCCTAGCTAGAGCCAGGTAATATTGGAGCGCCTTGAGCACCTTATACGTTGTGGATAAGAGTGCTATAAAAATACCCAATATTATATTATTATAGAAAAATTTGATTAGATTGTGGCAAATGTAAATTCAAAGGTCATGGAGGTCATTAATCATGAAATTTCAGGTTTTTGCCTTGTTTAACACTTTGAGCCACTTGGAACTACATGTAGTATGCATCACCATAGTGAGACGAACTGATTAGATTTTTGTTCACGGAGGTCAAAGTTGACAGGTCATAGATGTAATGTAATTTTGTGAAATTAATGGGGTTTTTTTAGCTTTGTTATCACCATATCTCAACTATTTTGTATTCTGACGGGCGTTTCCATTTGGTGACCCACTTTTTTCTGACACCTGACACTTTTTCTGACGCACTTTCTTGCCATTCATTGTGTACACGGGCGGTACACAGCTTTTTCATGAGACAATTTCTGGCTTTTTTGCTAGTGAGTATTCATGAGCTATCAAATTAATTTTAGGAGGAGAGGTTTGGTCTGACTCCATTTCTGTGATTGTTTTTCTTTTGCTATTGAATATTCATTAGATATCTTATTGACTTTTCAAAACAAGTTTGTGGTCATCTTTTCATCACACGAACAATCAACTTTTTAAAAAGTTCCTGAAAATGACTCTTTTAGCAAGAAAATTTTTCAATGAGTCAACTTTGGTAGTATTGAAATGTTATGAAACTGATGTATATTTGTTCTCAGGACCATGATTTTCGGGGCTGAAAAGGGTTGAACTTTTTATTCAAGTTTAGCGAAGGCAGCTATTGTTACTGATATGAGATTACGACTGCTAGACACAGCTGCCCAGAGACCTGCCGGGGCCTAATGGAAGGGTGAAATGCTGAATGCTCTGATCAGCAGTGTACATAGGAAGACATAAAATTGACATGACTGTCATGAAAAATGATAAATTAAGAGAACAGAGGTATTTAAGAAACGTGCATATTAAATCCTGGGTTTTGGTTAATATGGACATTTCGTAATTAGCACCGTGGGACTCGAAACATGGACCCATCAGGGCCTCAGTGACTACGAGACTGAACTGATTATGATCTCGACTACTGTCGTGCACACCCCACTCACTCGGCACAGACAAGTGCCTTATTTATATCATTGGTAAAGCCTGAGTATGCAAAACTCAAGTGATCAGTTCTGTACGATTAGCTCACAGCAGAAAACTCAATACATGTACCAGTAATAGCTAAGATAACACCTTCTCTCAATGATGAGTGAACTGATTAAGAATTGTAACTACACACACTCTATTCACCTGCAAGAATCTTCAAATATTGAAGGATGCAGTGTCTTGTCAACAGAAGAAGAAGAAGAAGACTGAGAAGAAATAATTGTACATTAACAAAAAATGATCTACCGGTAATTTTTCAGTCCGTCCCGTGCCTGGCTCCTAGTCCTATGCCTATGCGGAATCTGATATTTTCTTTCCTCACTATATCTTTATCAGTAAAGAAGTCTGAGAATATATTAAAGATATGGATTATGGATACAGCGCAGAGATAATGTATATTCAGCTATTTATATCTCTGTTCTCGTAATTTATCGTTTTTCATGACAGTCATGTCAATTTTATGTCTTCCTATGTATGCTGCTGTATGCTGCTGTATGCTGCTGATCGGAGCATTCAGCATTTCACCCTTGTATTAGGCCCCGGCAGGTCCCCGGGCAGCTGTGGCTAGCAGTTGAAAAGATGACCACAAACTTGTTTTGAAAAATCAGTTAGATAGCTAATGAATATTCAAAGTCAATCACAGAAACGGAATCAAAACAAGCCTCTCCTACTGAAAAGTCAATTAGATAGCTAATAAATATTCACTAGCAAAAAAGCCAATAACAAACTGTCTAATGAAAAAGCCCCGTGTACCGGCCGTGTACAAAGTGAATGGCAAAAAAGTGTTTCAGGGGGCCGGGGTGTCAGAAAAAAGTGTCGGGTCACCAAATGGAAACGCCCATTAATGACTAGGAGATAAAGTGATCAGACTTTTGGGTTATAAGGTGTAAGGTCAAATGTCAAATAGGTCAACTTAGGCTTTTTATTCTGGTTATCACAATATTTCAAGAACAGTTTGAGTTTGAGCTATCAACTGAATTTAGGCAGAGGCATATAGGAGACGCAGTTGCATTCATCTTTTTTTGTTTTTTTTAATTAATTTATTAAAAGACTATAAGGAAAGCTTAATAATTTATGCTTTCCAATGTCTTGATAGTATGGTAGAAGTGCATTAATATGCATTATGTCATTCAAATAGTTTCTATTGCTCTTAAATAATTACTTGTCTTATTTTAACAAGTGCGCATGTTTTATACACAGAACATTCCAATTAGTAGCTCTAAAATATTCCTGTATTTGTATCCCGTATTGCACTAGATAGAAAGAAGATTTGTAAATAGTTATAATGTTTCTAAGATGGTTGGTGTGACTGCTTGTACATGTATATCCAAATTGCCAAACTGCAATGGGACTCACTATGTTCTGCTCATCTCTGATTTATTAACAAAAAGATAGTAGCTTCTTCACTTCTCCTCTTGTTACATTTCAATACCAATTCTTTGAAAATGAAATTTGATAAAGTTTGACAAGCCTTCTTGTGAACGCATATGGACTGGAAATTGAAATTTTGAATTTCCAAAGGTACATGAGCCGTTTACAGCTGTTGAAATAATATTAATTTGCCTTAAAATAACAAATAGTAAATTTTTATAATAAAAAACATACATTGTATTTGTAAAAGGCAAGAAAAAACTTGAATTGGGTTTGGATGATTTGATACTGCATTAATGTTCATTATGCTTGAACAGAATGGTACTTTTGCCAAGATAACTCATTGCTGTTAAAGAATAAATATTCATGTACATGGATATATAATATTAACATAAAGGATTTAACATAAGTTCAAGATATTTAAACATGCTTGTACTTTTTTTCTAGTTTCTAAGGTACTTAGGAAATTTGGTAAGGAGCATATAGTATGGTATCTAAGAGGGGTATCCCTGCATCACCCCCAGGACTAAACGTAACCAAATTTTAATTTCCTTTATAATGTACTATAATATATTCAAGATGTTAAGAAAAAAATGTGGCCTCTCATGCCCAAAATCAAGATGGCGTCTAAGGTGATGAAAATGGGCTTTTATTCAATTTGTTAGGGTGTTACATTGCACCCTTTTGAGATCTTCTCCTGTAATATTTTGCATGATTATCAGACTTCATTGAACCTTTGTCTTCGTAATTAAACTTATATTCCGAACATTTTTGTACCAACCAAACTTATTTACTTTTACTGACTGTTGCAATGGCAACTGTCTAATTTACTACAATAAATTGATGTATCTACCTATTATTGCTAGTTTGGTCCAAACTACGCTACCATCAAGAAAATTTTAAAAGTCACATTCGCGCACGCTCCACCCCTGTATGACGCCTTCCCATAGTCACATGCGCGAGCGCACGCCCGCCATCTTCCTCTTTTCATTCTCACTGCCGAGGAGTGAACACAGTCAGATAAGTCACTGCACCCAAAATTGAGATTTATCTCTGTATTTTGCGCTTTCTGATCTGCTTTTAGAAATTATTTCCGTCCACATTTAATGCTTATTTTGTGGTACGGACTTCCTAGTCACGTTTTTTTAAGACAGGAAATTTGTTCAATTTCTGTCTCGCTTTCTTCCCCTTTCATTCCTCCCGGTGACATAGCTCTTCGCTCGTTCGCTGGGCCAACAATCCAGGCTTTGCACTTGGCTTTGTTTTGGGTTCCTTGGGGATTTTCTTTGTTAGCTTCTTTTCGTGCACAACCCTTGGGGTGTTTAGTAGTTGGCTCCCTTTCTCACATTTAGTTGTGCTTGTATTTTCCTTATAGAAATACTGTGAGCTCTTTATTTTACACCCTTACATGCTTGTCTAATTTTTTCTTATCTTTTCAGGTAAGGGCGCTTAAATGGTACTTAGACAGGACCAAAGCTGCCGCTCAGACGAGCAACTTTTCCTTTTACTCGCGAACCTTTCTCCCCTGCTTCTGGAGAATCCATTTCTAGATGGATTGTCGAGGCCATTCAGGCCGCTGGCCCTGAGGCCCTTCTCTCGGATAGCAAACCTAGAGCGCATAATACCAGAAGCATTAGTACTTCTTGGGCGCTTTTTCGGGGCATTGCCCTAGAAGACATCTTGAGGGCCGCTTTTTGGCGGTCTCCCTTCTCTTTTACTTCTTTTTATCTGAAGGACTTTCCTTCTGGAGAAGTGCGGTTTGCGACTTCGTCTTTGAGGGCGGCAGCTTCTGCTGTTGCCCCCCATTAGCCTCCTTCACTTGGGACATGCCACCCCGGATTTTTATTTGTGCTGGTCTAGCAATAATAGGTAGATACATCAATTTATTGTAGTAAATCACGAAAATCTTACCTGATTTTATAATTTGCTAAATAAATTGATGTATCTACATGTACCTATGTCCCTCCCTCCGTCCCCTCTCCTTGCCCAGCAACATGTCCTAAACGTTGTCTCTGGCAGCTCGTTAGAGGAAGATGGCAGGCATGCGCTCGCGCATGTGACTATGGGAAGGCATCATACAGGGGTGGGGCGTGCGCGAATGTGACTTTTTAAGTTTTCTCGATGGTGGCATAGTTTGGACCAAACTAGCAATAATAGGTCACCATAGATACATCAATTTATTTAGCTAATAATAAAATCAGGTAAGATTTTCCTGTTTTAATACAAACCAATACGGTTTTGAGCAGTTTTTGATATTTTGGTGTGAACATTGATTCAGTTTTTAAACTTTAATTTTATTATGGGTTTGATAAAATATGGAGACAGGAGAAACATACTCTATTATGTCTCCTTGGTGTATATAAAGTTAATATATATTATATTAACTTAACGTCAGCTCCCCTCGCGAAAATGGGCCTGTATGATCAAGATCTCTACATCTGTGATTTTATTATTTTTTTTTTTATTTATTTATTTTTTTTTTTTTTGGGGGGGGGGGGCGGATTAGGGTGCAGCATTTTTGTCAGCGAATTTGGGTGTCACACCCCCCCCCCCCTTCAAAGTGTTCTAGCGACGCCCCTGCAACCATTATTATTGTAAATGTAATTTTTTACAATTTTTTTTTCAAAACAGATATTTCTTTGAACATCGAGAATTCAGTGTAAATGTGGGTTAGATATAATAACCAGGTAGTTATGGTATTGTTTGTATATCTAATATACTCAAATAAGATCAGGCATGTTAATTTTTCTTTATATTTTATCTTCATGATCTTTTCTTTATTTAGCCGATTATGTCACTACGTTTATAATTGTACCTAGCGAAGTAACAATGTCTTTATTATTTCTAACTGGAACACCCAATATTAGTTTACTCATGATGAAAGAAATATGCTGAGAGGAGGTATTTCCATGAATATATGATGCATAACTTTAGAGCTATTCAACAAATTTATGGGCATTACAATCAATATACCACTTTGATAATAGGTGATTTTTTTTAAAAATCCATTGTAGCCTACTGTGGCTTCAATGTATTGAGATGGTAAGTTCGGTAAGCTTTAGACGCTATGATTTGAACTTTGAACTGGCAACACTGAATATTTTATGTTAACATAGTGGTGATTGGACAACAATGGGATTACACACTTTTATGCTCATAGTTAAAAGCGAAATCTGATTAGCCAAGATCAAAATATCTTATAACAAGTTAGCCTTGTACTTTAGAATGCATATCTAGCTGGTTACATTTGTACAGTAGTCCTTAGATATCATTGGTTATATACTGTATAATTTGATTAATGTTAATGTGATTTTATATATGAAATACCCAAGAGATTATATCAATCATCTCACATAATTATTATTCTTTTATTTGTTTGGTCGATTATGTCTTGGTGTTCAGTGATATCATTTTTCTTTCCAAACTTTCTTTCACTTTTTACTTTAAATTGAATGAATCATGCCGAGACGACTATTTCTACGAGTGTAACATTATGATTATCAATTCAGTAAATTCAATATCAATAATACAAGTGTATGTTATTCTCATGTAAAAGTAATTAATTCTATTTGGATAGTCCACTGTCTCGACAAGCATCATAGAAAACGATATTTATTTCATTGGTCGGACCTATTACAACTATTATGTTGTGATTCATTTTGTTCAATCTTTTCCAACTGTTATCAAGATCCAATTTTGTTGTTGAAAGATCACATTTCTTGATATATAACCAATGATATCTAATGCCTACGCTATAAAATGTAACCAGCAAGGTATGCATTCTAAAGTACAACGTCGACAAAGGTTGATTTGTTATAAGAGATTTCATTCTTGATTAATCTGATTTCACATTTATCCATGAGCCTAAAAGTGTGTAATCCCATTGTTGTCAATAATGTCCAATCACCACTATGTTCACATCAAACATTCAGGCCTGAATTCACAAAAGAGGTTTAAACCTCCGTAAGCATGCTAAAATAAGCGTAAATAAGCGTAATGTGTCTAAAACTGACCATCCCAGTACATTGAAGCCATGAGGTTACATTGAATTTTTAAAAAATCACATATTGCCGTTACCGGAGTGGTAGATTGCATTATTCATAAATTTATTAAATACCTATATAGTTATGTATTATATATTCATAGAAATATCTCCTCGGCATATTTCATTCAACATGAGTCAGCTAATATTGGTCGTTCTCGTGAGAAAGAATAAAAAAATCGCTAGGCAGAATTAGAAACGTAGTGACATAATCGGCAAATAAAGATGTTATAAAGTTAATAAAGATGAAATTAAAGAATAATTATCACGCCTGATCTTATTCAAGTGTATTATTTACAAACGATAGATTGTAAAGATTTGTTTACAAATTAAAAATTCCTCCCCAGTCAAGCTTCTTCGTTTACTAACCATTGTCTACGGCGGACCGTTTGAATATTAATGAGTCAGAAAGAAGAGGATCTTGGGTATTTGATTCTAGTTCATCGTGACTTGGCCGTCAACCAGAATAGCCTGGTGGTTAAGTCGCTGCCCGGCAAGCAGTAGATGACAGGTTCGAATCCCGCTGGTTCCAATTTTTTCTGACTTGTGTTTTTCATTACAGATCGAGCATACGATCTTTAACACTGGGAGTAATATGCCGAAAGATTTGTTTACAAATTAAAAATTCCTCCCCAGTCAAGCTTCTTCGTTTACTAACCATTGTCTACGGCGGACCGTTTGAATATTAATGAGTCAGAAAGAAGAGGATCTTGGGTATTTGATTCTAGTTCATCGTGACTTGGCCGTCAACCAGAATAGCCTGGTGGTTAAGTCGCTGCCCGGCAAGCAGTAGATGACAGGTTCGAATCCCGCTGGTTCCAATTTTTTCTGACTTGTGTTTTTCATTACAGATCGAGCATACGATCTTTAACACAGGGAGTAATATGCCGAAAGATTTGTTTACAAATTAAAAATTCCTCCCCAGTCAAGCTTCTTCGTTTAGATACCATTTCAGTTTACACTGAATTCTCAATGTCTGTAAAAAAAAAAAAAAGTGATACAAATACATGTATATTTTGTTGGTTTAAATCGTGGAGAATATCATTCTGAACAGAATTTCAGAATCTCCAAGCTTCGTTGAATTAGGATCATGCGATAAAAAGTTATGGTGTAAAAGGTAAGTGTTTTTATGTTTAGTGTGTTAATCAAATATCTAAATTTTTCCCAAAACGGAGATTTATATATAATGCTTGCAGGGTACTCTGCTGATAAGCAACTAAGATGACTATTATTAAAATGGCGTTCGTATACACCAAAGAGATGTACGATATCTTTCTCCTGTCCGAAATTTTTATAAAAAAATAAACTAAAAACCGAATCAATTTTCGCGCCAAAATATCAAACTTCTCAAAACCATAATGGTTTGTATTGAAAAAGACGGTTGCTATGGCAACAATCAGTAAGGTACGTTTGGCTGGTATAAAAATGTTCAGAATATAAGTTTAAATACTAAGACCAAGTTTCAGTGAAATCTAATAATCAAAAAGTTACAGGACGGTAAAGATATCAAAAGGGTACAATGGGAACCCACAAATTGAATAAAAGCCCATTTTCGTCACCTTGGCCGCCACCTTGAATTTCGCCATGAGAGGCAACTTTTTATGCCCCCGTCCCGCTTTCTCGTTCTCGCGATAACTCAAGAACCATTTGAGGTATGAACTTCAAACTTGGTGCTAGTATGTTTAGTCTGATCTGAATAGATTTTGGGGTCAAAGATCACAGAGTTCAATTTCTGAAATTTCAGGCGTTAGCCTCGTTCTCGCGATAAGTCGAGAGCCATTCGAGGTGTCTTAAAACTTGGTGCTAGTATTTATCACCATATAGGTAGGTACATAGGTCAAGAGGTCAATTTCTGAAATTTCAGATGTTGACTTCGTGAATGCAATATCTCAAGAACCACTTCATGTATGAACTTCAAAATTGACGGTAATATGTATCACCACAGGAAGACGATCTGATTAGATTTCGGCAAATGTATGTCAAAGGTCAGAGAGGTCAATTCTGAAATTGCAGGATTTTGCCTTGTTAACACTATATCTCAAGAACCATTTCATCCATTAACTTCAAACTTTGTTGCTAGTGTGTATCAGCATAGGAAGATGATCTGATTAGCTTTGGGCAAATGTAGGTCATTTACCATGAAAATTCTGGTTTTCACAATATTTCAAGGACAGTTTGAGCCATCAACTGAATTTAGGCATATATGAGACTCGTTTTTCTTGTTAACATCTAAAAGATCTTAAAGTACATTATAAAGAAAATTAAATTGTAAGTTTCGTTTAGTCCGGGGGGAGGGGGGCACTAATACCCCTCTTCCTCCTAGATACGGGTGATGGTTATTATGGTGACGATGGTGATGGTGATATTGATGATGTTAATGCACATTGCAAGGATGAAAAAGTGCTTTTTGTTAGTGTTTTAAAATAGCTACATCCCACAAGACTGAAAATGTTGGTCTAGTGAACCCTCAAAAATGATGGAAAGCCTACAAGTCTGAGAGCCTATATGAGACCGACATGGTACTATCTACAACCCTGGAAAAAATTATTAGACCAGGCTTCTGTAATAAGGGTACTATAATATGCATACAAAATTATAAAAAATGATTTGTCTTTGTACTTATAATTGAATAAATACCAAATTCCAGCAATTATACCTTGCTTTTATGATATTTTATTTCCTTGTTACCACAACCGTTTTCCTTTGCGCCGATAAGACAGAATTTAACACATCGGCTTTGGGATGCAAAGTGAACACTTTTCTTTATTAGAGGTCCAGGCTGAACATAGTGGGCTGACATTTGCTCAGTACAGCAAATATCGTACATCTTCATTTTCTTAGTTTTTGATGAAGGAATAAATTTGTTTCATTTTATGATTTTATCCAAGGTGCATGTATGATTGAATATTTTATTAAGAGAAATGGAAATTAATTATTTTGGGGGTACAGGGCAAATGGGAGAGGAGCTCGCAAGATACGTCACGGAATTGCCAATTTGTGTTTGATTGATTACAACTTCAAATATTCATAACTTTCTTATTTCTTATATTTTTCTCAAACCTTTACTGATCTGTTTCTTTAACTCTTTCTCCTTCTTTTAAAACCAACTTGTAATCAGGGTGGACTTTCCCTTTAAGTTTGTTTAGTCAGCGCTATTATTTAAACTCAACAGAAAAATGCTTGTATGTAATGTCAAAGACAAACATTTAAAATACATGTACTTATAACTTTAATCGCATGAATATAATCAAACAATATCTAGTAACATACAATATATCAAGGTGATATACATGATTACTGCTTTCATTTATCCAGTAAATACCAGTCCTCAAATTGATCCACGCAGATTACCTTTGAGTATTTCCAAAGCATATTAAACATTCATACATTTAGTAAATACAATAACATTCAAAATGATCCAAAGACTGCGAATGAACCTTGCATATACATGTACATGTATTTCCTTTTACCTCTCGTATCAATACACTGATTCTACCTTATTCACCTTCTTCTGTCCTACCAATACACTTTAACTTCTGTACATTCTTCTGTCCAGCTATCAATACACTATAAATTCTTCATATTTACTGCAATAAATCATATATACCTACCTATTATGCCTGTAGTCTTGACTACGGGACCCCTTCGAGTATTTATCACACACGTGTCACAAAATTGTGCGCACCCCCCGTAATCCTATTGTCCCCTTCGCCACTCACGCGCGTCAATACGCTACGGCCATCTTCCTCTTTTCTTGCTCGCCCCCGACGAGTTAGGACGTATTGTCACAGCGCTCCTGAAATCAGGTCGTATAGTATCTTTTTGGTGCGCTTTTTCGCATAGTTAAAGCACTTTTAGGTACCTATATTCGTTTAGATTATAGTTCTTTGTGTTTTATTAGTCACTCTTGCCGATTGCAAGGGATTTTTGATTCCCTTTCTTGGCATTTATTTTTCTCTTTTACGGTCAGCCCCACGTAGATATTTCTGTGTTTGCGGGTGTTTCCGTTTGTCACCGAGCCTTCGGGTTCGGTGTTTGTTCTTACGGTTTAGGCTGTAAAAATTTCTTTTGTGCGTATCTCCCAAATAAACTTTAGTTTTAGTTTCTGCATTCAGTTGAAGTATTTCTTAATTTGAAAAGTATACTTTATTGTCTGTTTTATTGCAGAGGTATGAATTCGGAAGAAGAAGCAGCCGGGTCAAGGAGACCTGCTTCTTCCGAAGAGTTGTCTAGCAAGACGACTCGGCCTTCCAGAACTCCCCCGAGTACAGCGGTACGCGGGGGAGGGAGGAGGGCCAAAGGTAAGTTGCCTAGTGGTGTTCCCTTGCAGAGTTTGCCAGTTTCGGAGCTTGCAGCTCCGGGACGGGTGGCGTTAACTGAATCGGGATTGTCAACTCCGAAGCCTGTGGTTTCGGGGTGGGTGGCGTCAGATTCTAGTGGTTTGGATATCTCGAATCCAATCCCCCGGTCGCGGAGACCAGAGGGGGGGGCTGTTGTTTCCCGTACGGTAGCGTTCACTCGCTCTGATCCGTTAGGGGAGACGCGCCCCACTACTGCAGGGCAACCCACGGGCTTAGTCCATGTTGGTCTGGGTTCTCAAACCCTAGCCCCCGGCAAACGCCATATGGGGGAACGAGTACTTTCTGGGCTGTCTCAGTTGCCAGCTGATGGGAATGCTCGAGCTAACAATTATGGACGCTCTTCGGAGCAACAGGTGTTTTCACCTGAGTGCGTGACTACTAGTGCTCCCCTATTGCCGCTTTCGAGCGGTCCAATAGTGGGTTCGCATGCCTTTAGTAGTCATCGGGCACAT
Source organism: Heliocidaris erythrogramma (assembly GCA_025617745.1). Taxonomy (NCBI): domain Eukaryota; kingdom Metazoa; phylum Echinodermata; class Echinoidea; order Camarodonta; family Echinometridae; genus Heliocidaris; species Heliocidaris erythrogramma. The sequence goes on along the minus strand of CM046857.1, from coordinate 31,037,298 downwards.
ACCGAGTTATCTCGGTCTGTCCACGCACTGGGAGCTTTTAGCTCTCAACCCATGGCTACGGCATCTTCTTGCCTAGCTAATATGGGTGTTTTGGATGATTCTCAAGGCTCACGCCATGAGCGCTCCAATCCCTTTATGGGAAGTGAACGTCCCTCCACGGAGGGGTCGGTCCGTGTTTCCGAAGAGGCTTCGGGGATCCGAACGGTTCCGATTAAGCGTTCTAAGAAAAGGGTTTCGGCTACGACTCTTGTCGAGCCAGCCAAGAAAAAGGCCAAGAAAAAGGCGAAGAGCGGCAAGGCTTTGCCGGCCTCTTGCCCATCTGGCCTGGCTGACCCGGCTAGCTCCTCTCAAGCTGACATGTTCAGTATGATGCGGGCTTTTGCTCAGAATCTGGGTTGGTCCTTTGTACCGACTTCTTCAACCCTGACTTCTGTCCCTATTCAGGGATCTCGCTTTGAGTCTAATCAGCCTTTTGTGATTGATTCCTCTTTGTCTGAGACTGATTCGCATGTGCCTCCTACTCCCGCGGCCCTCGGGGCTCCGCCGGGCGAGGAGACTTTTGGTGTACCATGCGGGGACCCGCCTGCGGAGGCTTTTGTTAGCGTTCCTTTGTCTCATTCCACTCGGGTGGAACCAGATTTGGATGCGTCCTCTCAAGCTTCGGTTCCCGAATCGCTTGGGCAGGCGGAGTCTCAATCGCTCAATCTCTGTGGAGTGGAAGCGATTGCTTTGTTGTCCAAATATCTCCCTGAAGTTCAGTCAACCCGCGCGGAGGGTTCGACTTCGCGTTGGAATTTCAAGCAGCAGGCCTCCTCCGAGGGTATTGCTCTTGAGGAGGTTTTCAAGCTGGAGTATGACCGCATTGAGGCCGCTTTGTTGGTTAAGCGATCTAATGCGGTCAGGGGTAAGGCCTTTGCCTTTTGTTCTCAGGACCAAGACAGCTTTTTCAAGGCTAAGATTCTTTCTCCTGAGATTTTAGAGGTTGGTCGTCGCTTGCAGGCGACTAATCCGCTTACCTCCGCTGCGTTCAGGGCGGAGGATAGGATTTGGTCTAATATTGAAAACCATGTTAGGTCAGGGATGCGTTTGGCGGTGTTTCAAGGGCTTCTCTCGGACCTTAGGTCCAGGGCGGAGGAGTTGAATGTTACCGATGGTGACAAGCTGATTATTGACGACTTGCTGCATACTCTTTTTTGTCTGCAGTGGTCGCAGCTTTCCACAGCAGCTGCTTCGGCTACGTTCCGTCGCAGGACCTTGGCTCTCTCGGCACTGGGTGTTAGAGAGTCGGGCATTGCTCAACTTCTCCGAGATGTCCCGTCTCGGGGTCCTTCGCTTTTTGGTGGTAAATTCGCTACGGTATTCCAAAGAGAGATCGATGCGCGAAAGCAGATCTCGGATATGACTAAGCAGTTTCACACTAGCTCTAAGTCAACGCGGGCCCCTGTTCGGCGTAGACCTGCTGGTCCCGCTTCGGGTCAGCGTAGCCGCGTGTCTAGGGTCCCGCCTCCTGAGCCTCAGCCAGCTCCGTCTCGTGGGAGAGGGAGTCGTGGCAGGGGCTTTTCGAGAGGTTCTCGTGGTAAGGCGATGGCTTCGCAGAAGGCCAAGCCTGGATTTTGATGTTTTTCCCCGAGCGCTTGTTCAACCGTATGTGGTAGGTGGCCGACTTCACGCGTTTCTCCCCGCTTGGGAGGCCATCTCCGGGGACGGGTTCGTTCTCTCCGTCGTGCGAGACGGATTCTTCATAGATCTTTGCGCCTCGCTCCCCGGAGGGGCTATAAGAATTCGGTCACCTCCCATGTCTGCCCTGTCTCGGTCTCATGCTTCGAAGGAGATCGAGTCTCTTTTGGAAAAGAGGGCTATAGAAAGGGTAAGAGACAGGCCGTCTCTTTCCCTCTCTCCAATTTTTGTTATTCCCAAGCGCTCGGGAAAACTTCGTTTGATACTGAACCTAAAGAGGATAAACAAATTTATTCCTCCGGTTCATTTTCGTATGGAGACTCTCGCCTCCATTCTTCCGTTGATCAAAAGGGAAGACTACGCGGTCTCGATAGATCTCAAGGACGCGTACTTTCACATTCCCATTCATCGCGCTTCTCGCGATCTTCTGGGGTTCTCCTTCCTATCGGAGACTTATCGTTTTCGGGCTCTTCCCTTCGGGCTGCGCCCGGCCCCTCGGGTTTTTACTCAGGTTGTAGCGGTGCTAGCGGCCTTTCTGAGGCGTCGCGGCCTGCGGTTGTTTTGTTACCTGGACGATTGGCTTCTCCTTGCGGAGTCGCGCGATCGTTTGTTGGACGAGACTCGTTTGCTCGTCTCTCTTACTCAAGACTTAGGTTTCCTAATAAATTGGGAAAAGTCAGAGTTAGTCCCCACTCGCAGCCCAGTTTTTCTGGGGGCGGTGTTAGACATAAGGAATCAGTTAGCTCGGCCCAGTCGAGACAGGATTCTCACCATTGTCTCTGCGGCTCGCAAGCTCTTGCTGGCCAGAAGAGTCTCGGCCAGACAGTGGCTTCAGTTTCTAGGTTATCTAGCCAGTCTAGTCGATGTTCTAGAGGACTGCCGGCTCCTCATGAGACCCTTTCAGAGACATCTCCTCAGGTTCTTCAGGCCGGGAAAAGACTCCCTTTTGGTCTGGATTCCAATACCAGTAAAGATCAAGTCTCTTCTTGCTTGTTGGACGAGCGAGGTGTTTCTCGCGCGAGGCAGGTCCTTTTCTGTCCCTCTTCCGTCGATATCGGTTTCGACGGACGCCTCTCGGTTGGGGTGGGGAGGACACTGCAACGGCAGCACGGTTGCGGGGGATTGGTCTCATCTTGGGACTCTTCCTCATATCAATGTCCTGGAGTTTATGGCAGTCTTGTTGACCTTGCTCCATTTCAGAAGTCGACTTCTCAGTCGTTCAGTTCTGATTCTCACGGACAACGTTACTGTGGCGGCATATATCAATCAGCAGGGAGGCACTCGTTCGGTTGCCTTGAATGCCCTAGCAGCTCAGCTGTGGAGGTGGTGTCGTCGCATGGCAATTACACCTGTGGCCTCTTTCATCCCCGTCGGGAAAACCTCATTGCGGATTTTCTGTCCCGGGGCAGGTATATTCCATCGGAATGGATGCTCCATCCGGAGGTATTTTGCCGCATTCACAGTTGCCTAGGTCCACTGGAAGTGGATCTATTTGCGTCGGTGCTAAATCACCAGCTGCCGAAGTATTGCTCCCGTGTTCGCGATCAGGGAGCTTGGGCTCTCGATGCTTTCTCCCTCAGCTGGGAGAACCTTCAGGGATTCGCCTTTCCTCCTTTCCAACTGATTCCGCAGGTCTTGCAGAAAATCAGGGAAGATCGGGCGAGGGTGCTTGTAATAGCTCCCTTTTGGCCCAGGAGGAATTGGTTTCCGGAACTTTTGAGTCTTCTAAGGACTCAACCGTTAATTCTCCCGTTAAGAGCGGATCTGGTGTTACAGCCCCTATCGGGGATTCTTCACCACAATCCGGAGTCTCTTCATTTGACTGCTTGGCCCCTGTCAGGGAATCCGCAAGACAGTCGGGTCTCTCTGATAGAGCCGCGGACTTTTTAATGTCCAGTCGTAGGGTTTCTACTAGGGAAATTTACAATTCCCGTCTCTCGGTCTTTTTCCTTTGGTGCAAAGAGAGAAATCAAACCCCTTCTAAGGCTCCTATTGGTTCAATTGCGGATTTCTTAATCTCGTTATTTGACAAAGGGAGATCTATTTCTACTATCCGAGGCTACCGTTCGGCGATCGGGGCCATTCATTCGGGTTTTTCGGATGGTTCGGGAATTTCCAATTCCCCGCTGCTAAGTGGTTTGATTCGTTCGTTCTTTCTGAAACGACCTTCGTTTTCTAGGTTAGTGCCGTCTTGGAGTTTGCCTAAGGTCCTGGAGGCCTTGGCGAAGCCCCCTTTTGAACCGTTAGGTGAAGCTTCGCTTCATCATCTTACGGTCAAGACGCTCTTTTTGGTAGCTATTGCCTCTGGGCAGAGGCGTAGTACTCTTCATGCTCTCTGTCTTACTCCTGGTCATGTTCGCTGGGAGAGAAGAGGTGTTAGGTTGATTCCTAGGGCTTCTTTCGTTGCCAAGAATCAGACAGCTTCCTCTGGTCCTGTTGAGATTTTTCTTTGTCCGCTTTCTGACTTTTCTTCGGTGCGCGAGGACAAAGTTTGGTGTCCTGTTAGGGCTCTCAAATGGTATATTGATAAGACTAAGCCTTATCGTAAGGATGATCAGTTGTTCCTGATCACTAGAGAGCCTTTTTCTCCTGCCTCTCTCGATTCCATTTCTAGATGGATCGTCGAAGCTATTAGGGCCGCTGGCACAGTGGCTCTTTTATCCGACAGCAAGCCTCGTGCTCATGATACTCGTAGTGTCAGCACTTCTTGGGCTCTGTTTCAAGGTGTGGCGCTGGTTGATATTTTGAAGGCTGCTTATTGGCGTTCGCCCAATTCCTTCATTTCTTGCTACCTTAGGGATGTTCCCGCAGGTGAAGCTCTGTTTGCGTCAACCACCTTGAAGGCCGCTGTGTCTTCTTTGTAGTCTTTGGTGTAATCCTATTTCCTTCCGCTCGAAACATGCCTCCCGGTCTTTGAGTTGGCGTTGGTCTGGCATAATAGGTAGGTATATATGATTTATTGCAGTAAATTTGTAAAATCAGCACTGATTTTCTTATTTACTATATAAATCTATATACCTACCTATGACCCTCCCTCCTTCCCCGCTCCTTGCAAGCAACATGTTTCTTCTTGGGGTTGCTCGCAAAAGAGGAAGATGGCCGTAGCGTATTGACGCGCGTGAGTGGCGAAGGGGACAATAGGATTACGGGGGGTGCGCACAATTTTGTGACACGTGTGTGATAAATACTCGAAGGGGTCCCGTAGTCAAGACTACAGGCATAATAGGTAGGTATATAGATTTATATAGTAAATAAGAAAATCAGTGCTGATTTTACAATTTCTTTTAACCTGTCAATGTACCATGACTTCTGTACCTTCTGTAATGTCAATACAACATAAACTACACTACCGTATGATTAAAAAAGTATATACTTTAGAATGTTGCTATTCATTTTAAAACTTAGGTTTGAATGAAAAAGTATTATACATGTTTTGGAAAAGTATTTTACCCTGCGTCATTTCGTACCTTTTTTGCGTGGGTGTAAAAGTCAATTTTGTGACAAAATTCACTCAAAACTCGTTTTTGTTACAAAATTATTGAACATCAATTCATTTTGTAACAAAATGAATTTTAAAAAGGTAATTTTGTAACAAAAAAATATTCTGTTACAAAATGAACATTACAGAATTATTTTGTCCGATTTCATTTTGTAACGAACATCATTCCGTTACAAAATGAACATGTCCAATTATATTTTGTAACGAAAATTATTTTGTCCGTTCTCATTTTGTAACGAAAAAGATTTTGTGACAAAATTAACATGACAGAATTATTTTGTCCGTTCGCATTTTGTAACGAAAAAGATTTTGTGACAAAATTAACATGATGGAATTATTATGTCCATTCTCATTTTGTAACAAAAATAATTCTGTTACAAAATGCACATGACAAAATCATTTTGTTCATTTTTATTTTGTAACCAAAATAATTCTGTTACAAAATTTGTTTAGTCCATTTTCATTATGTAACAAAAATCATTCTGTTACAAAATTGACATCACAAACTAATTCTGTCCGATCTCATTTTGTAACAAAAATCATTTTGTTACAAAATTAACACGCCCAAATTATTGTTTTCATTTTGTAACAGAATGAATTTTGTTACAAAATGAGAATGGACACATAACTTTGTCATGTTAATTTCTTTGTTACAAGATTACTTCTTCAAATTCATTTTGTTACAAAATGAATTGGAGTTCAATAAGTTTGTATTAAAAACGAGTTTGAGGGAATTTTGTCACAAAATAGGCAATTTTTAACAAAATAAGTTGGTGAAAACTTGGCGCCCCTATGATCGCCAAATGTTCACCAATTTCATTCCGTACCAGATTTTTATTTTGTCAAGTTCACCAACTTATTCTGTACCCACACAATTTCATTCCGTACCACAGAGTTTTTGTTTTGTTCAAAAATTTTGTAACAAAATTCAAGTTTGAGTCAATTTTGTCACAAAATGAGGCAATTTTGAACAAAATAAGTCGGTGAACACTTGGCGCCCCTATGATTGCCAAATGTTCACCAATTTCATTCCGTACCACATAGATTTTATTTTGTCAAGTTCACCAACTTGTTCTGTAACCACACAATTTCATTCCGTAACCACAGAGTTTTTGTTTTGTTCAATAATTTTGTAACAAAATCGAGTTTGAGTCATTTTTGTCACAAAATGAGGCAATTTTGAACAAAATAAGTCGGTGAACACTTAGCGCCCCTATGATCGCCAAATGTTAAAGATCACATTACAAGAAAATCACAAATATGGCAATTAATTAACTTTTAAATGTTGTCACCAACACTTTTGAGTTACAAACGTGTCTGCCAGTACATTTCACTGTAAACCTTCCTTAGCTATCAATTTCATGCCTTTCTTGGAATTCTGTGTCTTTATTCCTTTCTCCATCTTTTTGTTCCTTCCGTCTTCAGGAGAGCTATTCATGTCCCTGTTATGTTAGGTCCAGACCCAGTGGTCATGTTACCACCTTAATTCAAGCCTATTACAGCTTGTTATTCCTCTGGTTTTATTCTTTTCCTGACTTCTTAAAGATCACATTGTAAGAAAATCACAAATATGGCAATTAATGTATCACTAGAAACTGGGAAGCTTACAGATGGCAATCGTATAAGTTTTATGTCAACTGCGTATCTGATGATTATAAAAACAACATAAATAAAAGCTCTTCTAAGCATCTGGAATATCCGAGGATTCGCCAGAAATATAGCGAAGTTTTGATGTCGTCACACAAGGGATCGATCCTGCTTAAGTAGACGACGTCCTATAATGAATGAACGTAATTGCAATGCAATTATTTATCAAATTATAAAGCGTTTGGTATATTTAACATGACCTTATTTCACACCATTCTAAAAGGCAAAGTGAAACTGATTCTGATAACTAAAACCGTTTGATTGTAAATACACAGGAGAAGGGTCAATGATCAATGAAATAAACCCCATTTTCAAAAAGCCCTCCGAATAATAGCATGGATGGTATTCGTTCCCTCTTGAAACGCCGAACATGCCCCGGTGCAAGGTCTTTTGCTAAACAGTCGGGTAACGTCGCGTCGCTTTGGTAGAAATTTTCGAACATTTTTCAGGAAGGTGTCTTCAAGGGGACAAATTGAAAAAGAGTCCATATCAGTATGATTTTTCCCTTTTTCAGGCTAAAAACGACAAACAAGCGAATAAAGAAAACAATAGAAGGATAATGCAAAGAAAAACATGAACTATAAAGAGAGAATAGAAGGGTAGGAAGGATGGAAGAAAATATGAAAGGAAACAAAGAATACAACAAAAGGAAAGTTGGAAAGTAAAAATAAGTGGATAAAAACAAAGAATAACATAAAGAAAGATAGAGACATAAAAGATAGAAAGATAAAGATATTAAGAGTAACATAAGGAAAGATAGAAGAGAAGATGATAATTTGAATAAAGGAATAACATAACGAAAGAAAAGATGAAAGAAAAACAAAATGATAGGATAAAAGCAAAAAATATTTTAAGGAAAGTAAGTAAAGATGGGAAGCAGAAAATGATTTTAAAAAGAATAGAGAATAAAAGATAGAGAGAGAAATGATAGGATAAAAAAAGTTTAACTTATATAAAGAAAGACTGAGAGAGAGAAATGATAGAAGGATAAAGATTAACGTGAGGAAGGTGGAGGAGAAAATGATAACAGGAAACAAAGAATATCATAACGAGAGGAAGGATGGAAAGATAATTGATAGAAGGATAAAAGCAAGAAATAACAAAGCGAGAGATAGAGAGAAAAATGATAAAAAGGTAAATATAAACATGAAGAAAGGTGGAAGAGAAGTTGATAAAAGGGAACAAAGTGAAGATGGAATAACAAAGTGAAGATGGAAAGCAATAAAAAAAAAGAGGATAAAAAGAATAAATATAAACAGTAACATTATGAAAGATGGAAAACAAAATGATAAAAGCAATAAAAGAATAACGTAATGAAAGGAAAGGTGGAAAGAAAAAATTAATAAAAGGATTAAAAACAACTGAATTAGTAATTACGCGATGCGTAATATATGTCCCCGCCAGAAGTGTAGATCTGTGGAATGGCTGTTAATTTATGTAATTTTTGATAGAACCTTGAAGATAAATGTGAGAAATGAATTATCAAATTAATGTTTTATGATTATAAATGCATTTTCTGTTGATTTTGAATAAATTACAATAAATTTGCATAATTAATGAATTTCAAAATTCTGTGTAGAGGTTTGACAGCCCCTACCCAGCCCTATCAGATAAAACAATCAGAATCAAAATCGGCCAAGAAATGACGGAGTAGCATTTTCTAACTTTTTGAGCACACACGGACGGACGGACGGAGGGACGGACGGACACACATACGCACACACGAACGGAGTTCGTTTCATAGTCCCCTCGCGAACTTCGTTCGGCGGGGACAAAAAAGAATAACACTACGAAAGATAGACTAAGGAATGATGGATGAATATAAAGAGTAACATAAAAGATGGAAGAACAGATAAAAGGAATCACAGAATAACATAACGAAAGTAAAGATGGAAAGCAAAAAAAAAGTATCATTGGGAAAGAGGGAAGACAAGATGATACAAGAGATCAAAGAATAACATAATGAAAGGAAAGTTGGAAAGAAAACACTTATGGGATAAAAAAAAATGCAGAAATCATCATAATTTTTATTAATGTTTGAGACAGAGTTCCAAAATCCTGTGTTTCCTTTCATCATATTTTCTTCCATCCTTCCTACCCTTCTATTCTCTCTTTATAGTTCATGTTTTTCTTTGCATTATCCTTCTATTGTTTTCTTTATTCGCTTGTTTGTCGTTTTTAGCCTGAAAAAGGGAAAAATCATACTGAGATGGACTCTTTTTCAATTTGTCCCCTTGAAGACACCTTCCTGAAGAAAAATGTTCGAAAATTTCTACCAACGCGACGCGACGTTACCCGACTGTTTAGCAAAAGCCGGTGCAAGCAGCTGAAAATACAATGGCGTCTTATTTTGTTTACAAGTGACTGATTCCTTTATTTTTTTAACGCTGCATTTTTCATCAAAATAATACCATACACGAAGTTAAGAGTGAGGCAACAGACTAACATTAAGACTGACGCTAGTCAAGAAAGAGAAATAAGTGAAAAGGAGATGACAAAACAGGCACTGAAAAATGTGTAAGATGTTATGGGACATCGTCTGCTTAGACAGGACTGGCCCCTGGTGTGTCGTCACACATCTCAGCAGCGTTCGAGGAGCTCTTCAGCTGCTATATCCTGGGCTGTATTTTACCGTTTTATAATTGATAATAATCATTACTTCAAATGTTTCCAAGCGTTGAATTTGGATAACCTTGTTTAATTGATGCCATATATGCAATAAAAAGTATTAAGCCAATATTTACTTTGATGGAATTTTCTTGTAATGTGATCTTTAACCAATTTCATTCCGTACCACATGTAAGTCATCGACGTACATATAGCTAAAGAAGGCTGACTGCATGGCCGAATGATTCGCGCGCGGGGCCCAGCCTGGTACATGCACACGACCGGTCCACGTGTTTGGAGAGAGAGAGAAAGAGAAAGGGAGAAAGAGAGATAAGTGGCTGAATGGTTCTCGCGCATATACATGTATATACATGTTTGTATAGAGCAAGAGAGAGCGACAGAGAGTACCGCTCCAAATTTACTGCAATAAATCATATATACCTACCTATTATGCCTGTAGTCTTGACTACGGGACCCCTTCGAGAATTTATCACACATGAGTCACAATATTGTGCGCACCCCCCGTAATCCTATTGTCCCCTTCGCCACTCACGCGCGTCAACACGTTACGGCCATCTTCCTCTTTCTTGCTCGCCCCCGACGAGTTAGGATGTCTAGTCACAGCGCTCCTGAAATCAGGTCTTATAGTATCTTTTAGGCGCACTTTTTCGCATCGTTAAAGCACTTTTAGGTATCTATATTCGTTTAGATTATAGTACTTTGTGTTTTAGTAGTCACTCTTGCCGATTGCAAGGGATTTTTTGATTCCCTTTCTTGGCACTTATTTTTCTTTTTCACGGTCAGCCCCACGTAGATATTTCTGTGTTTGCGGGTGTTTCCGTTTGTCACCGGGCCTTTGGGTTCGGTGTTTGTTCTTACGGTTTTTAGGCTGTGAAAATTTCTTTAGTGCGTATCTCCCAAATAAACTTTAGTTTTATTTAATGCATTCAGTTGAAGTATTTCTTATTTTGAAAAGTATACTTTATTGTCTGTTTTATTGCAGTGGTATGAATTCGGAAGAAGAAGCAGCTGGGTCAAGGAGACCTGCTTCTTCCGAAGAGTTGTCTAGCAAGACGACTCGGCCTTCCAGAACTCCCCCGAGTACTGCGGTACGCGGGGGAGGGAGGAGGGCTAAAGGTAAGTTGCCTAGTGGTGTTCCCTTGCAGAGTTTGCCAGTCTCGGAGCTTGCGGCTTCGGGACGGGTGGCGTTAACTGAATCGGGATTGTCAACTCCGAAGCCCGTGGTTTCGGGGTGGGTGGCGTCAGATTCTAGTGGTTTGGATATCTCGAATCCAATCCCCCGGTCGCTGAGACCAGAGGGGGGGGGGCGGTTGTTTCCCGTACGGTAGCGTTCACTCGCTCTGATCCGTTAGGGGAGACGCGCCCCACTACTGCAGGGCAACCCACGGGCTTAGTCCATGTTGGTCTGGGTTCTCAAACCCTAGCCCCCGGCAAACGCCATATGGGGGAACGAGTACTTTCTGGGCTGTCTCAGGTGCCAGCTGATGGGAATGCTCGAGCTAACAATTATGGACGCTCTTCGGAGCAACAGGTGTTTTCACCTGAGTGCGTGACTACTAGTGCTCCCCTATTGCTGCTTTCGAGCGGTCCAATAGTGGGTTCACACGCCTTTAGTAGTCATCGGGCACATACCGAGTCATCTCGGTCTGCCCACGCACTGGGAGCTTTTAGCTCCCAACCCATGGCTATTGCATCTTCTTGCCTAGCCAATATGGGTGATTTGGGCGATTCTCTAGGCTTACGCCATGAGCGCTCCAATCCCTTTATGGGAAGTGAACGTCCCTCCGCGGAGGGATCGGTTCGTGTTTCCGAAGAGGCTTCGGGGATCCGAACGAATCCGATTAAGCGTTCTAAGAAAAGGGTTTCGGCTACGACTCTTGTCGAGCCAGCCAAGAAAAAGGCCAAGAAGAAGGCAAAAAGCGGCAAGGCTTTGCCGGCCTCTTGCCCGTCTGGCCTGGCTAACCCAGCTAGCTCCTCTCAAGCTGACATGTTCAGTATGATGCGGGCTTTTGCTCAGAATCAGGGTTGGTCCTTTGTACCGGCTTCTTCAACCCTGACTTCTGTCCCTATTCAGGGATCTCGCTTTGAGTCTAATCAGCCTTTTGTGATTGATTCCTCTTTGTCTGAGTCGGATTCGCATGTGCCTCCTATTCCCGCGGCCCTTGGGGCTCCGCCGGGCGAGGAGACTTTTGGTGAATCATGCGGGGACCTGCCTGCGGAGGCCTTTGTTAGCGTTCCTTTGTCTCATTCCACTCGGGTGGAACCAGATTTGGATGTGTCCTCTCAAGCTTCGGTTCCCGAATCGCTTGGGCAGGCGGAGTCTCAATCGCTCGATCTCTGTGGGGTGGAAGCGATTGCTTTGTTGTCCAAATATCTCCCTGAACTTCAGTCAACCCGCGCGCAGGGTTCGACTTCGCGTTGGAAATTTAAGCAGCAGGTTTCCTCTGAGGGTATTGCTCTTGAGGAGGTTTTCAAGCTGGAGTATGACCGCATTGAGGCCGCGCTGTTGGTTAAGCGATCTAATGCGGTCAGGGGTAAGGCTTTCGCCTTTTGTTCTCAGGACCAAGACAGCTTTTTCAAGGCTAAGACTCTTTCTCCTGAGATTTTAGAGGTTGGTCGTCGCTTGCGGGCGACTAATCCGCTTACCTCCGCTGCGTTCAGGGCGGAGGATAAGATTTGGTTTAATATTGAAAACCAGGTTAGGTCAGGGATGCGTTTGGCGGCTTTTCAAGGGCTTCTCTCCGACCTTAGGTCCAGGGCGGAGGAGTTGAATGTTACCGATGGTGACAAGCTGATTATTGACGACTTGCTGCATACTCTTTTTTGTCTGCAGTGGTCGCAGCTTTCCACCGCAGCTGCTTCGGCTACGTTCCGTCGCAGGACCTCGGCTCTCTCGGCACTGGGTGTTAGAGAGTCGGGCATTGCTCAACTTCTCCGAGATGTTCCGTCTCGGGGTCCTTCGCTTTTTGGTGGTAAATTTGCTACGGTGTTTCAAAGAGAGATCGATGCGCGAAAGCAGATCTCGGATATGACTAAGCAGTTTCACACTAGCTCTAAGCCAACGCGGGCCCCTGTTCAGCGTAGACCTGCTGGTCCTGTTTCGGGTCAACGCAGTCGTGTGTCTAGGGTCCCGCCTCCTGAGCCTCAGCCAGCTCCGTCTCGTGGGAGAGGGAGTCGTGGCAGGGGTTTTTCGAGAGGTTCTCGTGGTAAGGCGATGGCTTCGCAGAAGGCCAAGCCTGGATTTTGATGTTTTTCCCCGAGCGCTTGTTCGACCGAATGTGGTAGGTGGCCGACTTCATGCGTTTCTCCCCGCTTGGGAGGCCATCTCCGGGGACGGGTTTGTTCTCTCCGTCGTGCGAGACGGATTCTTTGCGCCTCGCTCCCCGGAGGGGCTATAAGAATTCGGTCACCTCCCATGTCTGCCCTGTCTCGGTCTCATGCTTCAAAGGAGATCGAGTCTCTTTTGGAAAAGAGGGCTATAGAAAGGGTAAGAGACAGGCCGTCTCTTTCCCTTTCTCCAATTTTCGTTATTCCCAAGCGCTCGGGAAAACTTCGTTTGATACTGAACCTGAAAAGAATAAACAAATTCATTCCTCATGTTCATTTTCGGATGGAGACTCTTGCCTCCATTCTTCCGTTGATCAAAAGGGAAGACTACGCGGTCTCGATAGATCTCAAGGACGCGTACTTTCATATTCCCATTCATCGCGCATCTCGCGATCTTCTGGGGTTCTCCTTCCTCTCGGAGACTTATCGTTTTCGTGCTCTTCCCTTCGGGCTGCGCCCGGCCCCTCGGGTTTTTACTCAAGTTGTAGCGGTGCAAGCGGCCTCTCTGAGGCGTCGCGGCCTGCGGTTGTTTTGTTACCTAGACGATTGGCTTCTCCTTGCGGAGTCGCGCGATCGCTTTTGGACGAGACTCGTTTGCTCGTCTCTCTTACTCAAGACTTAGGTTTCCTAATAAATTGGGAAAAGTCAGAGTTAGTTCCCACTCGCAGCCCAGTTTTTCTGGGGGCGGTGTTAGACATAAGGAATCAGTTGGCTCGGCCCAGTCGAGACAGGATTCTCACCATTGTCTCTGCGGCTCGCAAGCTCTTGCTGGCCAGAAGAGTCTCGGCCAGACAGTGGCTTCAGTTCCTAGGTTATCTAGCCAGTCTAGTCGATGTTCTGGAGGATTGCCGGCTCTTTATGAGACCGTTTCAGAGACATCTCCTCAAGTTTTACAAACCGGGCAAGGATTCTTTGTCGGCCTGGATTCCAGTACCAATAGGAATCAAGTCTCTTCTCTCTCGTTGGACGAACGAGAAGTTTCTTGCGCGAGGCAAGTCCTTCCGTCGATCTCGGTTTCGACGGACGCATCTCGGTTGGGGTGGGGAGGACACTGCAACGGCAGCACGGTTGCGGGGGATTGGTCTCATCTTGGGACTCTTCCTCATATCAATGTCCTGGAGTTTATGGCAGTTCTGTTGACCTTGCTCCATTTCAGAAGTCGACTTCTCAGTCGTTCGGTTCTGATTCTCACGGACAATGTTACTGTGGCGGCATATATCAATCGGCAGGGAGGCACTCGTTCGGTTGCCCTGAATGCCCTAGCAGCTCAGCTGTGGAGGTGGTAAGGTGTGGAGGTGGATGGCAATCACACCCGTGGCCTCTTTCATCCCCGGTCGGGAAAACCTCATTGCGGATTTTTCTGTCTCGGGGCAGGTATCTTCCATCGGAATGGACGCTCCATCCGGAGGTATTTTGCCGCATTCGCAGTTGCCTAGGTCCACTGGAAGTGGATCTATTTGCGTCGGTGCTAAATCACCAGCTGCCGAAGTATTGCTCCCGTGTTCGCGATCAGGGAGCATGGGCTCTCGATGCTTTCTCCCTCAGCTGGGAGAACCTTCAGGGATTCGCCTTTCCTCCCTTCCAACTGATTCCGCGTGTCTTGCGGAAAATCAGGGAAGATCGGGCGCGGGTGCTCGTAATAGCTCCCTTTTGGCCCAGGAGGAATTGGTTTCCAGAACTTATGAGTCTCCTAAGGGCTCAACCGTTCGTTCTCCCGTTAAGAGCGGATCTGGTGTTACAGCCCCTATCGGGGATTCTTCACCACAGTCCGGAGTCTCTTCATTTGACTTCTTGGCCCCTGTCAGGGAATCTGCAAGACAGTCGGGTCTCTCTGATAGAGCCGCGGACTTTTTAATGTCCAGTCGTAGGGTTTCTACTAGGGAAATTTACAATTCCCGTCTCTCGGTCTTTTTCCTTTGGTGCAAAGAGAGAAATCAAACCCCTTCTAAGGCTCCTATTGGTTCAATTGCGGATTTCTTAATCTCGTTATTTGACAAAGGGAGATCTATCTCTACTATCCGAGGCTACCGTTCGGCGATCGGGGCCATTCATTCGGGTTTCTCGGATGGTTCGGGGATTTCCAATTCCCGTTAGGTGAAGCTTCGCTTCATCATCTTACGGTTAAGACGCTCTTTTTGGTAGCTATTGCCTCTGGGCAGAGGCGCAGTACTCTTCATGCTCTCTGTCTTACTCCTGGTCATGTTCGCTTGGAGAGAAAAGGCGTTAGATTGATTCCTAGGGCTTCTTTTGTGGCCAAGAATCAGACAGCTGCCTCTGGCCCTGTTGAGATTTTTCTTTGTCCGCTTTCTAACTTTTCTTCGGTGCGTGAGGACAAAGTTTGGTGTCCTGTAAGGGCTCTCAAATGGTGTCCTGTAAGGGCTCTCAAATGGTGTCCTGTAAGGGCTCTCAAATGGTATATTGATAAGACTAAGTCTTATCGTAAGGATGATCAGTTGTTCCTGATCACTAGAGAGCCTTTTTCTCCTGCCTCTCTTGATTCCATCTCTAGATGGATCGTTGAAGCTATTAGGGCCGCTGGCACAGAGGCTCTTTTATCCGACAGTAAGCCTCGTGCTCATGATACTCGTAGTGTCAGCACTTCTTGGGCTCTGTTTCAAGGTGTGGCGCTTGTTGATATTTTGAAGGCTGCTTATTGGCGTTCGCCCAATTCCTTCATTTCTTGCTACCTTAGGGATATTCCCGCAGGTGAAGCTTTGTTTGCGTCAGCCACCTTGAAGGCCGCTGTGTCTTCGTTGTAGACTTTGGTGTAATCCTATTCCCTTCTGCTCGAAACATGCCTCCCGGTCTTTGAGTTGGCGCTGGTCTGGCATAATAGGTAGGTATATATGATTTATTGCAGTAAATTTGTAAAATCAGCACTGATTTTCTTATTTACTATATAAATCTATATACCTACCTATGACCCTCCCTCCTTCCCCTCACCTTGCAAGCAACATGTTTCTACTTGGGATTGCTCGCAAAAGAGGAAGATGGCCGTAGCGTATTGACGCGCGTGAGTGGCGAAGGGGACAATAGGATTACGGGGGGTGCGCACAATATTGTGACTCATGTGTGATAAATTATCGAAGGGGTCCCGTAGTCAAGACTACAGGCATAATAGGTAGGTATATAGATTTATATAGTAAATAAGAAAATCAGTGCTGATTTTACAAGTTAGACCCACTATGAACATGGCGAACAAAGAAGCGGACAAAATATACAGCGCCTCATTGTACCTTCCACAATTGCTCTGGTAGACAAAAGAACATCCCTTGATTGCTATTATGTAAAAGTATGTAGAACAGCTGTCACATGCATATTCACCTGTTCTACTTATTTTACATAATAGCAATGAAGGGATGTTCTTTTGTTTACCAGAGCAATTGTGGAGGGTACAACGAGGAGCTGTATATTTTGTCCGCTCTCTAGTCTCTAGTCTCTTTGTCATCGTGTTCATAGTGACCGCTCTTGACGAGAGGAACGGTTCTTGAAGAACGGTTTGTTTGCTTTCACACTCCGCGCCCTTTTTATGTCTCAAATCGCTAAACGAGTCAAAGTGGTCTTGTTGCTATGGCAGCTCAGGCCAGCGGGTCAATTTTTTTCGCGCGGAAAATCAAACCGTATACTGCCTGCCTGATGCATTTATCTCTATATCTTTCAAAGGCTTCTTTGTTTCTTCTTCTTTGTTTTTCTTTGTTTTCATCATCCTATCGTCTATTCTTTCTTTAGATTTCTTATGTTTTTCTTTGTTTTTTATCATTCTATTGCCCGGCGCACACTGCACGACCCGACTGCGATCCGATTGCTCTGCGACTGTGAGCCCAATCGGATCGCAGTCGCAGGACATCGCAGACTGTACGATTCCACTAAAACCTATATCCGATGATTTTGCAACGCGTGCGTATTTTGCATCGGAGTTAACGTTTTCATCATGTCCTGTATATACCCGCCTGTATTTATTAAAGAAGACAAGTAGCTTGTCTGAAAATGACATTGATTTACAAAACAAATCTGCTGGGGGATGAACTTCTATCAAGGGGGAGGGGGAGGGAGAGTAAAGAATAAGGGATTAGGAGAGAATGAAAGCGAGAGAGAGAGGGGGGCTATAGAGTTACTAAGGGGGAAATGATAAAGATGGAATAAAATAAAGAGAGTCAGATGAAGGGAATAAGAAAGAGTGGACAAGAAATCGAAGAGGTGAAAAGAATGGTGGAAATGAGAAGAGAGAAATAGGGTAAAAGTGAGACACGGAAAAGTAGAGCGGGAGAGAGAGAGAGAGAGAGTGGCCGGGAAAAAAAGGGGGAGGCGAGACTGAGTGTAAAAGAAGAAAGTGGGAAAGATGCAAGCATGTCCCATATTATATAGAAAAGTAGTATTGAGCCGAGATGGAAAGAATGAAGAACGAAAAAGTAAAGAAAGAAGGAAAGACCCCCCCCCCCCCCCCTCAAAAAGGGGAGAGTCTCGAGTGAGATAGATTAAGTAAAAATGAGAGGAGTTAAAAGGGAGAAAGAAATGAAGCAAGAGCATGAAGAGAGAGAGGGGATGAGAATTAAAGCTTGGAAAGACTGGAATAAGAATCATACAGAGTGAGAGACAGGTTAGGACAAAGAGAGAAATTGATTCGAAGTAGCAAGTTATACGGTGGTATATAGGAAAGAATGAAAAGGGGGAGGGGGTTCTAGATTTAAAATAATGTTTATACATAATTTGCCCCCCCCCCCCCTTTCTCTCACTTTTTTTCCCCCGAGATCATCTTTTAATCCATAATTCATCTCCCTGTCTCTCTCTCTCTCTCTCTCTCTCTTTTCTTACTATATTTCCTTCCTCTCAATCCCTTTCTTTCAACTTCTCTGAATGAAGTCTCCGTCCATTCCAATTCAATAATCAACTCCAAATCATTTGTATGGAAACATCCATTTTCAGATATATTCTTGGCACATATCTGGGCCCTCTTGCAAGTTTAATTTTTTTTATGCAAGAGGGCCCAGGACTCATGAATTTTCTTTCTCCTTAAACTATCTTTATCTAGCAAGCAATTTCATTCTAATTTCCTTCATACCTCTCCTTTATTTCAGTTCCCTACTATTTTTCTTTCTCCTTAAACTATCTTTATCTAGCAAGCAATTTCATTCTAATTTCCTTCATACCTCTCCTTTATTTCACTCCTCTACTATTTTTTCTCCTCTGGAAGTACTTAAAATGTACGTAACAATGTTGATGAGAAATCTTAGAAGCATGCCTCTTTTCTATCATGTAGATTGCACAATTAATTTCTGGCATGGTTCTTCAGACATTCATACCACGCCTTGAAACTCAACAATAAACAAAGTTTCCTTAAACAAAGCTTCTTTATTTTGTTAAATTATTCAATAAATGAAACAAGCTGATCAAAGCAGAAAATTCAAAGATCTCATTAGATTCATATGAACATGTGAAAATGATGGGACAACTACATGTATAAGAAATTTGTGAGAATTCTTTGAGAATATCAATTTTGGTGAAATGGTAATGTGACAGTGGTGACATTATTTGATAGTGTCGGACAACTCTTCTCATTTGTAAACTGGCGATCATAATGTCCACTTTTGCCTTCCGTGCCGTTTTCTAATATCAATTAAGGATCGGATAACATGGTGTCCTCCAGTAAACAAAATGCCTGCTTCTCAGCCATTGAATTCTGAAACATGATTGATTTCATTAATTATGATTACAGAAACAAATGGGATAGTTTTCCTATATACGTGTAATTAGACTGAAATGCATGGAGTGCAAATATAGTGATTATATATGGAAAGTCAGGAAAGGTGGAAGGGGGGGGGGGGCTGGTCACAAAGCTCCTTTATCACTTTGAGACTGTTGTGGCCTTTCACGTTTAGTATAGTTAATCTGTAATTGATGGGAATATAATAATAGAAAACGGGGTCCGGTCGCTATTCATAGAAAACAGCTATTCATTTAACATGCGTTATGAATAACCGTCCTTATGAATAGTTATGAATAGTGGTCCTTATGAATGGAGGTCCTCATGAATAGCGAGGTAATTTGTCTATGGTTTTCTCGCTATTTAGAAGGACCGCTTTTCATACAAAACCGCTATTCATTTAGTCGAGGGTAATGGATAGCGGTCTTATGAATAAGTGGTCCTTATGAATAGCGGTCCTTAAGACTGGCGAGGTTACCCCTGAAAATAGCCCCGGGACGCTGCCACGAAGTGGCAGCGTCCTGAGTGAAACCAGTACGATTCGGTGGGTCTCACAATTTACCAATGTCCAAATGACCATTGAAAATATGGCCATATAAGTTATTTTTTGAAATTGAAGTATCAATTACCTAAACAGACCTTCTGCAAATCAGCTTTTCCTAAAAAATGTGTAGAATCGATGAATGTCACTTTTTACTCTCAATTTTCGAAACCAGTCCCATTCGCCATGTTGTTGAAGCAGAAGCGAAAATAGGCACTTGCGCATGCGCCTATGAATATTTATTACAACGACGGCGTAGTTTTTGTCACAGGAATAATGAATATTCATATATCCACTGTGATCCGTCGATCTCTATTCGCTCGAGCTCCTGCCTGCCACTCGTCTTAATGAATATTCATAATGTTCCCTTCTTGTCTGACGCATGCGCATTGCAAGCAAAACACCGACCTACGGAAGTTTTTAGTACAGGCTTTTGGAGATAAATAGGCCTTTTTTTGTATCATCCTCATTGAAAAGAAAGACGACAGTCAATCGTAAAGTATTGTAAGTACCTAAAGTAGCCTAAAATCAAATAATGTCGTATTTCATGGCTATCATTTTGACAAACGACCTTGTAATTAAGAGACATCCAAGCAATCAAAGGACTGCTGATCGCAGCCCGAACACTACGTGTTCGGGCTGCCGCAGTAACCCTGAAAACTGCCCTCTTCCCTTTACAGATAAGCTTATGTAATTCTATACATACAAACTTTGCAGAATGCCAAATATAGAGTTAGAAATAAATTCACATGGTACTTTTGAATTTAATCTAAATTTGGACTGTATTGCAATATTATATTTAACTGCATTAAATACAATTTTGGGTATTCTTTTTAATTCACTGCATAATGAAAATAGCAAAGCATAATTATGTAATTGTACCGTTCAGTCTCGCCAATTGTAGAAAAAAAATCCTCAAACTCATGCCTATGATGATGACCCTCTAAACCTCTACTCGCTATGGGCAGCTTCAAAATATAAGAATTTAGATATTTGCCTTTTGTACTGTCTTATAAATAGTAAGGATGAGTAGTACAGAATAGACTATTCTCCATATCATACTTTTATTTTCAATATCCCCTCAGAGTGAAATACATGTATCTTTGCCCCTTTTCTGGATTCTTTACGCTCATTGTTTGTGACTGCCAATGTCTGGGAGATTATTCAGGGTCCTCCTGTCAGTGCCAATGCCTCATCAATCTGGAGAAAAAATAATGAAAAGGTCTTGCTATATACATGTATGTTACAAGGTGTCTATAGTTTGAAAGTTGATTTATATTAAATCTGGAAGAAAAACAATATATTTGTATCTTATTGTATAGTGGCGAATAACAATAACTGAATTTGCAATGACCTCATGAAGCAAAATGTGTATAGATATGATCAGGAATGACAGGGACAATGTCACAGAAGAGGGGGGGGGGGGGTTGTCGCAAGAACAGTTCCTGTCCCCTCTGATTTGCCAAATATCATCCCAAAATCTGATAACTTTTATAGTAAAGAGAGATTTTCAAACATATTTAATGAAGTCTTCTTGACGCTAGCATGGCTACGACAATCGTTCCCAACATAATTTTTTTTTACTGTGAAACAAGTTAGTTAGGATCTTGTGTATATTCCCAAGAAAGGCAGTTTTTAAAGCTTTATCTCACCTGTAATATAGATGTTAATAGTGTCTGCCTCAAAGGTTATGCAGCTACTGCACCTTCTAGGTACTTGTTCCATCAGGTCCTTTTCGAGTAGATAGCCCACTTTGTCCAAACTTGAAGGCAGTGTATACAGCCACGCGCGTACACGTGTCTTTACCATTCAGCCACACGCGTGTGGTTGTATCCGAACCACGTATATGGAAAGCCATCGACGCCATAATTCGTATCGGATACGTACCTGGTACGTATGCTCATATAGAGCCTGATGTGTGCGTGCATGTAGGCCAGCCTACTTCGCGATTCGTACGAAACATGAATATTCATGAGCTTGTATTCTTTTCTATTTATGCATTAACTATTAAGACCGGTGTCTTAATAGTTAATGCATGAATAGAAAAAGTGTGAAAATTTGCTGTTAAACGAACCTTTGTACCAAGACTAGAAAATCCAGGAGAGAAGACGGTGAGAATGAAATTGAAACGATTCAAGGAAATTAAAGTGGCGTAGAATGTAAGAATTAAATGAAAAAATGAGGTAATTTTTATTGTGATGGCGCCCGGGGGTGGCACTCAACCCTTTTTTAGCATGTGGGTGTGCCTCTGCCAATCTCAAAACAGGGGGCTAAGGAGCTAAATGGTTAATTGAGGAAGCTCATTTTTGAGGGTCTAAGGAGCGAAAGGGCTCATGGGCGGAGCTAAGTTTAGCTGCTCCCGATCTCACTACTCTGATACCCATGCGGTGCATGCGCTGAGCTGAGTCAGCGGTCGCAGCGCTGTTTTTAACACTGTACATGCCACTGCACTGAATTCAGAACTCGATGTCGCATGCAGAATGATCTCGCTGAGCCGCCGCTAGCACTAGGGGGCACTAGGCCGCCCAGCTCCCTCGCTGCGCTGGCCTGGGAGGCTAGGGAGTGACCGTTCCCGGACAATGGGCTGTGCGCATTGTTTTCTCATATCTAGGGAGCGAGTCGGAAGCCAATCGAAGTGCGGTTAGTGAAAATCGCATATCATGGGAGCGGCCCGAGAAGGTTGAAAATGGGGGACGTCACAGCGGCACATACATGTATGACATTATATGTGAGTGCCCCCCCCCCCCCCCGGGTGGTGACGGTGATATACAATACGTGGTGATATACAATTTACGTGTTAATGCCGGCGTGTGGCTGTATCCAGCCATACGTGGTTTGAATACAACCACACGCGTGTGGCTGTATACACTGCCAAACTTGAAAGCCAAGTTAGTCATCCTTACGTAGCACTTGTAGCTGAAATGGAAATCACAGTACACTTTTAGTTTATAATCTGAGGTCTATCAACACATGCTCATTTTTAGGTTGCAAAAGCTAAGGTATTTAATGGCAAAGTTTTCCTAGACATTGAACTTAGTTTAGTTTGTATGATAAGAGATATTGCCTCAGTCTATATCTTTTCCCTAAATGTAGGCCTACCCTTTAATAATGTATGGATAGAAATAGGGTTAGGGTTAGGGTTTACATTGGGAAGTCCAGGCTGAAGTTAGCAACCTAAAATAATTTAGGCCGCTAAAACCCAGGATCGCCAGAATCTCCAACTATTAAAACTATTAAAGTTTCTAAACACAGTTAGAATCTAGATCATCTAGTCTAACTTGTTACTAGATCTATAGATCTAGCCTACATGTACATCGAAAATTCTGTCTCTCGCTCGTTAGCTCTTCACTTAGAAGAGCTAACGAACGAGAGACAGAATTTTTGGTCTAGCCTACATGTAACCAAGTTAATAGACTAGGCCTATAGATCAAAGTTAGGTCTTACTGTGGGATCTAACGTTAGAACTAAAAGTAGTGACATAGATCTAGATCTCCTTGAATAGTTCCAGGAACTCCTTGGCTGGGCATGTGGGAAATCCCGGGGAGGCGAAAGAGGAAAAGAAAAAGAGGAAGAAGAAAGAAAGAAAAAGAAAAGATGTTGATCTAGGGCTAAACCGAGTTAAATCTTGATCAAGAAGACAAGGTCTAAATGTTAGACTCCTGAGTAGACTCTCGAGCCTAGATCCAAGAAGAAGAAGAATAAGAAGATGAATTGGAAGAAGAAGAAGAAGAAAGAGAATTGGAAGAAGAAGAAGGCAAAACTCGAAAGGAGGAGGAACAGAAAAAGAAGAAGAGAAAGAGGAAGAGGAGGAAGAGGAAGAAGAAGAAGGAGGAGGAGGATCGAGGAGAAGAAGAAGAATTAAGTTTATCACTTTTATTACTTTCGTTTAACAATTACTCTGCAGAGCTAACATTTTGTTAAATGTTAGATCTGTAAATAAATTATTGTTGCCTACCTCGAACTGGATAGCTGGGACTGGTCTTGTCTTGGTTGAATGTGAGTTGAGTCGCTTTTGAGTTTGACACTCCTCGAAGTCTTTTCCTGGAACAGGCTGGCTGTTGCTTATGAATACTGACTAATATTGTTTCTCTTGCTCATCATTTTTTAACTAGTCTATTTTGCCCAGACCGACTCCAGTTATACGGTAAGAGGAGACATTATCCTCGACCTTCGCTGCTCAGTGTTTCAGTAATTCAAGCACAGTCTAGGCCTATACGTCTTTGGTCTATACTATACGGTACACGGTACGCAGGTTTCAGCCGGCCTGCCAGTGAGTTCTACTGTGCATGTACTGTGGAAGCGAGTTGTGCGTTGTGTGCGCGTACAATATTCAGCTGCTTTTTTGTGCGATGAGCTCTTTTTTGCTGGTGGCTTTGGTGATCATCTCAAGCAAATTGACGATGACGTCATCATTTTGCACCATCCTGATTGGCCAAAAGATTAAAATCGCACGACTCATCGCAGAAGATTCAACATGTCGAATCTCTGCGATTTGGTCTCCGATTGTCGTGCAACTGATCGGATCGCAGTCACAAGTCCAAGAATGTTCTGTAATCTGATTGGTTTAAATCGTGTCACATGACATTCAGTGGACTGCACTGTAGCATCCATTTGCATTGGAGTGCAGACAACGTACTATACCATATGCACTATACCTGCACTCGCCGGAGTGCAGGTATAGTGCATTTGGTATAGTGCATTTTCTGCACTCAGAATGACGTAATTCACGTCAACAATGCAAGTGGCAATGACCGGGCGTGTCAAATTTTGCGCGAAGTGTACGCGCAGTGGTGTTCGGATAACCTATCAATGCAAATTCAGGAAAGCCCTGCGCGTACTATAAGCTAGCTAGCTAATTAGCGCTTACGTCCTAATTTCTTCATCTCATTTCGATTCACAGACTAGATTGTAAGACAGACTGTATCGCTAGCTAGCTAGCTGTGAATTCATTATTGAATTCATTAGCCTAGTTGTTAATTTTTTATTGTTTTTTTCTGTTCTCGTGTTCCTTTTTTTGGATATAGTTTTGATTTATATAGGCCTACAATGATGGATGAAGCGTGAGCGTGAAGGTAGGAATACAATTCAATTATTTATTCATTGGCTTTGGGGGAAGCTCAGTACGACAGTAGGAGGGGGAAGTTGTATAAAACAAACAATGCACGTTTGCTTGTGCATTTGTGGGCCGAAATAATGCACTCTGTGCCGACTCGACATCTGGATATACCGCACTCGGTCGTGCGGACCTCGGTGAGGTATATACAGGGGCTCTTCTCGCACATCGTGCATTATTTGGCCCTGAATGCACTCGCTACCGTGCATTATCTGTATACTATAGCACACTACGCGATCCGATCATAAATCAGTCGCATCGCAGTCGGATCGTACAGTGTGCGCCGGGCATATCGTTTTATCTTTCTACCTTTCCTTGTTTTTTTTTTGTTTTTCTTTGTTTTTATAATTTTTAAATCATTTTCTCTTCTATCTTTCCTTGTTTTCTTTTGTTTTTCTTTGTTTTCATCATTCTATCGTCTTTTCTTTCTTTAAATTTCTGTTTTCTTTTGTTTTTCTTTGTTTTTATCATTCTATTATTTTCTCTTTCTATCTTTCCTTGTTTTCTTTTGTTTTTCTTTGTTTTCATCATTCTATCTCTTTTCTTTCTTTAAATTTCTGTTTTCTTTTGTTTTTATCATTCTGTCATTTTAGCTTTTTATCTTTCCTTGTTTTCATCATTCTATCGTTTCTCTTTCTATCTTTCTTTTTTATTCTTTTGTCTTTGTTTTTAGTGATTCTATCATTTTCCCTTTCCAGCTGTTCTTTCTTTTCATCATTCTATCATTCCCCTTTCTATCTTTCCTTATGTTTTCTTTCTATCATCTTCTCTTTCTTTAAATTTCTTATGTTTTTCTTTGTTTTTATTCATTCTATCATTTGCCCTGTCTGTCTTCTATCATTTCCTCTTCTATCTTTCCTTGTGTTTTCTTTCTATCGTCTTCGCTTTCTTTAAATGCAGCGATGGCCTGCACTTATAATATAGGACAATCAAGGAAAATCACACGAGATTTCCCGCGGAAAACACGCACTCACTTTTAATCAATATTAATCAATTTTGTAACAAGCGCGTAATACATGTATTCTAGTATCCATATGACACTAAGATTAAACTTCAACAAGATCGATATAGGAGGAAAATAATGCATGTTAGAGACTAGTATTATTGATGAATAACTTATTCATATTTTTACAAATACGTCAGATTTTGAAAATTTGGGTAATCTGTCGTAATGATTAGCATACCTAAAAGAGCAAGATTCATACGTCAACATGCGTCGTAATATATCTCACGGTATTGAATATGTATCGAATTACAAGACATGCTTTTTACTCATTTTAGAGGAGATCTTGAAGAGGTGTCGTGGTCTAGTGGATACGTCACCGGACTGTGGATCTCATGGTTCGTGGATCTCATGATTCGTGGTTCGACTCCCGCCGCGGCACTAATGTCCTTTGGCAAGACATTAATCTACATTTTGCCACTCTCCACCCACTTGTAGTAAATGGCTTTTAGAGCCTTAGGGCATCCTCTGGGATGGATACGTGGGCAATATAAATGGAGCTATTATTATTATTATAAGAAAATATTGGTCGTGTAATTAAAAATTCACCCTCCTTTTGATGGCATTTTATGTCAAAATGTACGCATGTTATTGATCAATTTTGTAACAAGCGCGTAATACATGTATCCTAGTATCCATATCATACTAAGATTAAAGTTTAATCTTAGTATGATATGGATACTAAGATACTTCAATAACTTATAGCAGGAAAATAATACATGTATTCGACTTTAGTGTTATTGATGAATAAATTATTCATATTTTTTGATCTTTTTGATAATCTGTGTAATAGTTATGAGATATGACATGGCATGAACGAAGGACTTGATTTAGTCATTATCAAGCATCTTGATTTGTTCAACCGTTTCCAAACGGATGACTGAAATTTCAGGAGTTTTTGAACCGGGATTTTTGCTAATTACAGAGGATTGCCGTGTTAGGTGTTCATGTCAGTATTACCGCGACTCACTGGACCGGTTGATTGACATCATCAAAAAAGATGTATTGTAATGTACGAGCAATCAAGAGAGAGGAAAAATACTTATATCCAGAATTTATTAAGGGTTCAAACAACAGGTCCATTAAAATAATTTAAAAAAAGAAAAAGTGTAATTCATCATAACATCAATAATTGAACGCCGATGATATTAAACAACAACAACATTCAAAATGGTTCCTAGGATGAAAATAGAGTCGCGAACGTACGTGGTCAAGTTTAATTTTGTTTGAGATGTTTAAGCGTTATTTACATAGACCGAATTAATGCCCTATTCAAAATGTTTCATTCAAACATCGCATAAAGAGTACGTTGGCGCAAGTTGATTTTTACACTCTCACCAACAATGCCCCCGGTTCATCCAAGCGTAAACACATACCACACAAAAACGGTACCAAATGATGCGGGATAAGATACTTTTTCAAAATATGTATAATAATTTTGCGTTCATGAGTTTTAAATAAAACAGCAATTTTCCAAGAGATTTTTTTTTTACTCACACGGTATTTTCAACATTTCAACATTTCAACATTATCTGTACCTTCCTCTTTCTTATTACTATGCCCTAACTCTTCATTTCCTTTTTCCTCCATCATCTGGATTGTGTCATGGAAAACAGAAGTAGCAAACATGACATAGAATAACATAATGAGGAGAAACTAACTGATCTTACTTCTAACATAGCATGCTATTTGAAACATGAACAATACACCACCGCACAAATACGATCGACTGCGATCCGATTTTCTACTTTAATTTCCATTTCTCTTTCCTCTTCCCTCTCCCTTTTTTTTTGCCGACAGAGGTGGCGCATTTGCCGACAACAGGGGGGGGGGGCGACACCCCACCCCTTTACCAAAGCCCCTTGGGGCGTCGCTAGAACATTGTGAATGGGGTGTGATACCCAAATTTGCGGCCAAATTGATTCTTGTGCGAGCTAGAAAAAAATTCAGACTTTTTTTTCCAGTCCTCAAGTCCTTGGGTTGTGCATTATTTACAGCCATATAATGAAAATGACAACAGCAAATTAATTATGGGGGAATGCCTAATGATCTTTTAATTCGTACATTAACCCTGTCGTTTTTCTTCAGGATTACCATGATTACATCGATATCATCATATTTTATGCGATCTGCTTGATTTCATTAAATTAAACTATAAGAGCGAGCGAGCTTAGCGAGCGAGTTTGGGAAAATTTTCAGAAAATATTGCCCTTGTAAGTTCCACTGCCTTACATTGTAGTTGTAGTATATCTTTTACTACATAAAGCCGCACCAATTCTTTGAAGCTAGATATGCTTCTTTTTGTAAGAAACAGTGGGGAAATATAACTACAAGGGGGCACTTATCAGAAGAGGAAAAGGAAGCTTATCATAGGTTGAAAGAGGCACTTATAAGATATGAAAAGGGACAATAATGAGAAGAAGGAAAGGGCATTGATCAGAAGCAAAGAGGGGGCACTAATCAGATTTGAAAACAGGCACTTATCAGAAGGGAAAATATGTACTTAGAAGGAAAAGGCGGCACCTATATCAGAATTCAGAATGCACTTATCAAGGTAGAAAAAGGGCACATATTAGGGAGAAAGGGGGGGGGGCAATCATTATATTTGAAAAGGGGCACTTATTAGAAGGAGAAAAGCGCACTTATAAGAAAGGAAAATA
Organism: Heliocidaris erythrogramma; assembly: GCA_025617745.1. Taxonomy (NCBI): domain Eukaryota; kingdom Metazoa; phylum Echinodermata; class Echinoidea; order Camarodonta; family Echinometridae; genus Heliocidaris; species Heliocidaris erythrogramma. The sequence continues at coordinate 31,009,502 of CM046857.1, read as the reverse complement.
GGCACTCTCCGCAGTAGAATTGCATTTATCAGGAGAAAAGGGCACTTATTAGAGATAAGGAATGTGAAAAGGGGCACTTATCAGAAGGAGAAATAGGGCACTTATCAGAATGGGAAAGGACACTTATTAGAAAGGAAAAGGGGCCTTTTTAATAGCAAAGAGGGCACTTATCAGAGAGAAAAGGGCAGTTTTTCTTTCAGAAATAAAAAGTGGGGGCACTGATTATCAGGGAACCTCGCTGCCTGAATATGAAGTAGTGGTTGCCCGAATATCGGAACTCTGAAAGTCCCGGGGGAAGGCCGTAGCCCATCGAAGGGGGACGCCTTTTGCCCGAATATTAACTTTCCAAGCAAAAAATTGATTAGTTTTTCCTTCTTTTCCTTTCCTTCCCTTTTCCTGTCTTCTTTTCTTTCTGTTTTATTTTCCTTTCCTTTTCCTTTTTCTTTTTTTTCTTTCTTTTTTCCTCTCCTTTTTTTTTGCCGACAGAGGTGGCGCATTTGCCGACAACAGTTTTTAGGGGGCGTGTGACATGTAGTGTGTGTGAACTGTTGGATGAGTCTCTCTCCTGGAGGGATCTATTTACGCTCTTCCGTTCCCATAGTTATTTATAGAATGAACATGAGAGAAAGATACTCCACTGAGAGCCCGTGTTTTTCATCGATACTCACATTATCCACCGAATCATTCCAATGATTAAGCGTAAATCGATATAGGTTGGTAAAATGCATTTTTCCCCTTTGTTATGTTTATTTTTATTAGGTTGTCATTAAATATATCAATGTCAAGCTAAATGTAAAGATCATACGGCTACCATCTTGTTTTAAGAACACCCATGTCTCTCTTTTTTTTTCTTCTTCATTTGTAACCCTCAAAAACGAAATTTCTGATGCAATTTCATCCAGGAAAATTCGAAAGGGAGCACTGCACCCGAATTGAATGGAGTTCAGTTGCTCTTCATTCTTTCTCAAAGGGGGCGAAGATTAACGAAAACCGTAGAGAAAAATAGGCCCTGTCGAGCAAAGGCGTACGGGCACCTCGTTGGCCAAATATGAGAATATTCAGGCACCTCGTTGCCCGAAATTAGGTGAAAATCGCCCTGTCCACGGCCTCGTACGCCTATATGTTATCCAGGAAGTGAACAATTTAACATGATATTATGCGACGAATCAAAGCGACCGAACTTTAGAAAATTTTGCATAATACCTGAAAGACCTATTTCTATTGCACTTTACCCTACCGATTTTATTTTTAATACCTACCGAGTGTCCCTCCCCCCCCCAAAAAAAAAAAAAACAACAACAACAACAACAACAACAAAAACAAAACAGAAATAACAGAAAAGGCAAATATGATCATAATACAGGTACAATATATGGATAATGTAGTAACATGCAGAGGTATGGCAATATAAGCTAAAGCTTGAAGCAATGCAATACCTTTCCATTTTGTAAATAATACATATAAAAGGAAAATAACTAATGATGACACTAACAACAAACTTTATTTACAAAATAACATAGAATAAAAAAACAACAAAAATATATGAATAGAAAAAAGAGAGAGAGTTTATTTACAAGGGAAACAGAAGCAGAAAATATGAATCAGAAAGGTGCAGGGGTGCCCTAATGTTGACAAATAATATATCAAGTCTTCGATGAGTAAGTAATAGTAAATAAAGTACAATACATAGAATATCGATTATAATGTAAACATAAATAAAAGCATCCTTGGAGTTATGTACCTTGGAATTCATGCATCTTTAAAAGGAGAATTTGCTTTATGGCCATTTTAAACGAATGTGGGGTTTGCAAATTACGGATATTTTGCGGAAGAGAATTCCAAATATCTGAACCGCTATGTCTGATTGATTTATGTGCTAACGTGGTGCGGTGATTGACTAAATGTATGTTTGATGCCTGCCTGGTGGGATAGGAGTGAATGGTGCTGTTATGCTGAAACATAGAAGAAAATGAGTCAGGCAAAAGTTTGGCATTAAAACGAAACATGAATAAGGCGGTTTGCAGGTAATTTATATCATCGACCTTCAAGCACTTCAACTTAACAAATAAAGGCTTTGTGTGGTCTCGGGGACCAGACCCAGTACATTATGCGAATGGCTTTCTTTTGCAGGAGAAGGATATTGTTAATTGATACCTTGGATGTAGCCCAAAGTACATTGCAATATGAAATGTATTGTACTTTGGTAGTATAAGAGCATTGTATAATATCAATAAAATTCTATCAATAACAAAACATTTAACCCTGTACAATACACCTATGTTCACAATGTGAGCCACATGGTCGCTCCAATCAAGCTTCTGATTGATATACACACCAAGGAACTTTGTACATGTCTTACGCTCTAACTCTATACCATCCACCTTAATATTTAATTGTTTGTTGCCAGTAGATTTCCTTCCCTGAAAATGAATAAAATTGTTTTTTCCTATATTTAGAGAGAGCAGGTTACTCCTGAACCATAATGTCAACTTTGGAAGTTCTGAGTTCAGTTTTTGTTCAAGCGTTTGGATATTACAACGTGACAAGAAGACGCTTGTATCATCCGCAAATAAGGTATAATGCAAATCTGCGGAAACATCACAAATATCATTAATATATGGATAGCTGAAGGTCTCTTCTATCATATGACACGAAAAAAAATCCGAAAATGTTTTATGCTTCAGTGAGCACTGCCCACTTTTGTAAAGCTGACGTGACACTATCCCGAAATTGACACAAGATGGCCACGCGAATATGGAATTTTCCATTTCGTGCGAAGTAGGCCCGAACTTGGTCAACAGCGAATCAACAGCCGAAGCAAGTACGATGCTCATAGAAGGTCACACGATGGCACCCGAACCACACACGAAGATGTGAATATTTATTAAAAGTTTACCCCAAGGACACACGAAGGCCACACGATGGCTACACGACGTCGTAATGAGAGTACGATGATTTCGAACTAGGTCATGAAGGCGTCGATGTGACCTCCCAATGGTATAAAACCTCCAGCCGATCGTACGCGTTGGAAATTCAATTGCTGATCGGATACTTGCAGGCGTCACACTGTCCCGAAAGTGAGCAAAAATGGACACACGATAAAGGAAATGTTCAATTACGGCTCTGTCGTGTAATCATCGAGCCATTCGTGAGGGCATCTTAAGCCATCGTGTGACCGCCGGTGGAGTTTCTCAGGCTCTGGCAGCAACTTCGTGAGCGGTGGCAAAATCTTTGGCATGCCAAAAAATTGCCCGAAGACCTTGCGAAGGTTCATTTTCGTGTTGAATTCGTGTGTCCATTTTGCACTTCGTAAGACCATCGTGAGGGCATCTTCGTCTTTACTTCGTGTGATTATCGGTGCCATCGGGCATTTTTCGCCTCACAAAGACAATATGAAGGAAACAAGAAGAGGCAAAAATGCCCGATGTCACCTACGATCACACGAAGGAAAGACGAAGATGACACGATTTGACAGGATGCCCTCACGATGGCCTTCTGAAGGGCAAAATGGATACCCGAGTTTAACACGAAAATGAACCTTCGCAAGGTCTTCGGGCAATATTTTTGGCATGCCAAAGATTTTGCCGACGCTTACAAAGTTGCTGCCAGAGCCTGAGAAACTCCACCGGCGGACACATGATGGCTTAAGATGCCCTCACGAATGGCCCGATGTTTATACGATCAGAGCCGAATTTGAACATTTCCTTTATCGTGTGTCCATCTTTGCTCGACTTCGGGACAGTGTGACGCCTGCATAAAGGACATGGAAATCAGGTTGCGCGGGAATTGGCTATCCCCTTTGGGTGAAGTGAAAAGTTATCCAGTTTAGAAATTGCTGATTGTCTAATAAGTTTATGATAGATCATGATGGATATGGATTGTTGCAGTGAGTGACATGGCTTATGAATTCAAAAGTTTATGCATGATCATGTATTGTCTTTTTAATCACAGTTTGATTATGGCAGTTGTTTTGACAGTACCGCATTAACTGGTGTTGATGTGAGTGGTAATTGTAGCGGTGCTCCTGGTAGTTGTGTGTGTGTAGTTGTCTGCGTGTGTGTTTTCTATAAGGACCTAGTGGAACCATCAGTAAGTTGAAAAGCTGTTCCCAAAAAGCACAAAAACGACTTGGCAGCTGACCCTCGTCACATATTACCAGGGGACGTAAATATTTTCTCATGTGGATGAAACAGAGTTAGCTTTCAGATGTCAGTCTGTGTCATTCCCTCATATGCGCCTCTCAATGCTCTCCTCATTCATATCTAGGAAAATAGTGCCCTCTTGCACTGAAACTGTCTACTGTCTAACATGTGACCCCACCTTTGACACCATTTTACCATAATGAATCAACAGTAACTCCAAATTAAGGAAGTAAATAAAAATATCTTACCAGTTATGTTTTATGCTCTCATAAAGCTCTTGGTTACGCGCTCTCTATCTCATATTCAAAGCCTCTATATCTCTTTTCCAACAACAGCATTTTTCTTTCTTTCTCTCTCTATCTCACACACAACACACCCCCCCCCCCACACACACACACACACACACACACACACGCACACACACACACACTCTCTCTCTCTCTCTCTCTCTCCCTCGCTATCTTTATCACGAACAGTCTCCCTTATGGCAAGCCAAAGGGGAATATATTCGTCTCTTGTATTTATATTCATCTCTAATATATATTCGTCTCTAATATATTCGTCTCTTGTATTTATATTCATCTCTAATATATATTCGTCTCTAATATATTCGTCTTTTGTATTTATATTCATCTCCGAAGAAATATATTCATCTTTTGAAGTTGTTTATATTTATTTCTGTAGAAATATATTCAGCTTTTCAATATTTTCGTCATTTTAATCTATTCATCTCTTCAATATTTTCGTCTTTTCATTATATTCATCTCTTCAATATTTTCGTCTTTTCATTATATTTATCTTTTTTATATATTCAGCTTTTAAATATTTTTTCATTTTAATCTATTCATCTCTTCAATACTTTTATCTTTAAATTATATTCCTGTATTTCATATATTCATCTTTTCAATATTTTCGTCTTTTTAATCCATTTATCTTTTGAATGTTTTCATCATTAATTATATTCACCTATTTCGATATTTTCGTCTTGAAATTATATTCATCCTTTATCATTTAGATGTCTTTTTGTTCGTCCTTGACAATATTCGTCGTATCTATTCCACTCCAGAGCCCTTGATCTGTGCGACTCTGTGTGGCATTTATTCCACAGCAGGTTTGTTCGTCTTTGAAATATGTTCGTCTTTTAATATATTCGTCTTTGAAACATTTGAAACATTTGAAACATTATTGTTGTTGTAGTTGAATATGATGGCGCACTTCAGTCTCTCTAGATTATTCTTCTTCTCCAATGGGCACGAGATGGCGCTGCTCTCTGCTCTTGCTCAGTGCCGTATATAGATTAGCCTTTTGACAAGGCCCTCGTGACTTGGCTATTTTTCTCGGCAAGTAAGCTAGTAGTGGCTGCATAACAAGACTAGCCGCCCAGCCCGGTGAATGCGCGATCGAGCGACGTGAGTCCGAGGGCCTTTTGAAACCTGGCCTGTATTTCTTATGCTATCCTTTGTTCTTAGCGAGGATCTGCTACCTTATAGGTAGGAGCCAATCAGCGACCGTATCTTCGCATGACGTCAGCATAAATTTGGTATGCAAATTCGCCTTCATCTGGAGCTAGCTCGCTCGGCACCCGGCGCAGCGGCCCGTGCAAGCTACTAGTACATCAATCATGGAAAGCAAGCCCCGCAGATACCGTTGTGATTGGTCGATAATCCTCGGTAGGCGTGTTAGCATACGAATGTAAACTCGTGAATAATTCATATCGGACGATGGAAACCCAGGTTCCAAAAGGCCTCGCGACTAAAGTCGCTCAATCGCGCGTTCACCCGGGCCGTGTTAATTCTTTTCGTCGCCGGCTAGTCTCATCTCAGGCACAGCATGACGAGGAAAATAGCCAAGTCACGAGGCCTTGTCAAAAGGCTATATATAGATAGAGTCTGGCCAACTCGGTTTCAATTGGGTAGCAACATGGCGCATATTCCTTTGTTAGGTAAGCTTGCAACAAAAGAATATACGCCATGTTGCTACCCAATGGAAACCGAGTTGGCCAGACTCTATCTATATACGGCACTGCTCTTGCTCTAACCAAAGAGTTTAAATACGAAGAGTGCTCAGTGCCGAAATAAAGCTCGCATATATATTGTGGTATGTCGATCGGCCCAGAGGGAAAGGTTATAGTTTTAATCAAGATGTTTGTATTTTTTTTCTTTATTTTTTCTTCTTTTTCTGGACAGCGCTTTTGCCTATTGGTAAAGCCGTAACTAAAGGGCATAATCTTGATATTGTCCCTTCAAATACAAACTTATGTCCCAAAACAGATAGGAATCAACTCTAACTGCACCAGGGAGGAGAGGGAGAGAGTTGGGAGGGGGACCTCGGACTAGATGTTTGTATTTTTCTTAAAGTTATTTGCTATGAAATTTCTATTAATATTTATGTGATGATTCGGGGGGGGGGGGGGGGGGTCCAAATATGTTCCCTGATATTAAGCTCTATATGAGCAAACACTGTGATATCTGACGGGAATGTCGAGAAAAGTTATTTAAAAATAATAATGTGCTATCTTTATTTTTCTATTAAATCAGAATATTTCATTTGATATGATCTATGGAAATTATATATATACAGTTAACAACAAAATTATTCATACCCCTTGGAAAATTCTAGTTTTTTGCATTTTTCCTAAAAATGAATGGTTAAATGAAGTTACTTGCACATCACTTGAATACATTTAGTTATCATCTGCAAATGAATGCCGTTTCCGGTTTCACCTCATTTGCATAACAATAGAAAAAGTTAGTTATCCAAACTGGGCGATGTTCAAAATTATTCATACCCTTGGTGATTTATTGACTTTGTCAATCAGTATGAATCCGATCCTTGTGATTAATGCTTGTAATTCACTTTATTTTAATAATACACCGTCACAAGGCTTCCAGAGGGGTCTCTGCTGGGATATCAGGCCAGTATCTGTTCTCCAATAGCTCAATCTCCTTGAGGATGTGTCCACACATGCCTTCACCTGACCTTCAGGGAGTTCATTAGATTTCGTGTCCTACATGTGATGCAGTTATCGACTCATGATGACAGGACTATGATATTGAAATTTTCGGTCATTTATTCCATGCATTTTAATGAAAATTATGTATCTACTTATGAAGCAAAGCACCATTCCTGAAGAGCCCTTCCCTTTTGCACTGCCTGTGGGAGGGTTCACCTTTATTCATTGGCCCCATTCTTAATCAGAGTGCTCAGGAAGGCCATGTTGGTGATATTAAAGTCATTTCATGACTCTAACGTCAGGTCACCATGAATAACAGTATGTAACCTTTGAGTACCATACACATCCCACATTGACTGTTACTGTATATCAATCTTCATATGGTATATTCTTTGTATCTTTGGTATGAAAGCTACAATCCTTGATATCAAAATGAATGTAAACCAAATTTATACCATATGCCCTCCATGTTACCAGCTGCAGTGCACAAAATGCTACCAGTTTGACAGTGCACTGGAACATAAAGATCAGTATTTTAAGCTTCACTAGAGTACCCACTTGCAGGTGTCCATATCAAAAATGTGTCAATCAGTGTAACTGAATAAACTGATAAAATTGGCACCATCCAACCTTTAGACAACTACCATGGCCTCCCTAAACATAATGGAACAAAAGTATCAGGAAATACCTTCCCTTGACAGTGCAACAGTGAATGCCTCTAGGGAAGTCTCTCCAGGAAGAGTGCTTTGTTTCAACTTAGATACAGAATTGTCATTAAAATGTAAGGAATATTAACGAAACTATCAATATCACAGTCCTATCCTCATGACGTCTAAAACTACACCACCTGCAAACACAAAATCTGCTTTAAATCCATCGAATCCCCTGAAGACCAGGTGATGGCATGTGTGGACAACATCCTCAAGGAGATTGGGCCATTGGAGACCAGGTATTGGCCTGATATCTCAGTAGAGACCTCCAGAAGCATTGTGACAGTGTGTAGAAAGTGTTACGAGCATTGATCACAAGAACTGGATTCATACTGATTGACAAAGTTGATAGATCACCAAGGGTATGAATAATTTTGAACATCACCCAGTTGGGATAATTCACCTTTTCTGTTGTTATGCAAATGAGGTGAAACCAGAAACAGCATTCATTTGCAGATAACTAAATGTATTCATGTGATGTGCAATTAAATTCAGTTAACCATTCATTTTTTAGAAAAAATGCAAAAAACTAGAATTTTCCAAGGGGTATGAATAATTTTGTTGTTAACTGTATATTTTTACATTTTTTACATAAATCAATTTCCATAAATCATATAGACCTGCAATGTAATTTTATTAGCCTTATTCTTTTAAAATTCAAGACAGAAAAGGCTTTAATAAAATGAGATTGCGTGCGAGCAATTCCTTATATAAATATAAAGATTACATTAAGAGTGGCGTATCCAAGATTATATATCCAGGAATGTACGTGCCCCTATGTGCCAGCCAAAACCAAATCTGACATATCTTAGTTACACATCGAATGAAAGGAAATGTGTAACCCCAATGGAGATCAACGAACCCCCCCCCCCCCCGCACAGAAAGAATCTGAAAACTGTGATAATTTTTTTTCCTTGCTTGTCCTAAAATTCAAAATAGAATGCATCTGATGATTTTTTTTGTTCGTCAGGCGTGAGCCTCCCCCCTCTCCCTGCATTCCTGGATACGCCACCAATATAACCAACTTACGGTAAGTTATTTGTAATATTCTGCTGTAGAAATGTGAGACGACAGGCGAAGAAAACAGTATAGGGGCTTGCTTCGAAGCCATCACCAACGCAATAGGGCGTTTACCGATTGTACGAAAAGGGGGATGGCCTCCGTGTTTTGAATTGAATTAACTAGTAACCAACAATATAGCAGCTGATGATATAATTTATTTATTACCAGTCCTATTCTGTCTTTGTAGGAATATCCCATTACTTTTGCCCCAGCTCTCTTTGTCTCTCTCTCCTCCCCCTCTCATTTTTCTCATACTCTCTTTTCTCTCTTACAACCAATCCGTAAAAAATGACTCCAATAGAATTGAGGAAAAAATAATGATCTCTTATTTGTTTTATTTGTGTTTTTATTAGGAAATCAACAGAAATCACAACAATTACAAGTGATTTACATGATTAAAAACAAAATCACTGAGCAAAAAAAAAAAAAAAAAAAAAAACCCAACAAAAACAAACAGTAAAAATAAAGCAATTAAAAAAAATAATAATAATAATAAATAAAAATGATCTCTTATTGCCCCCCCCCCAATCTTTCAATTTAATGAGATCGACAACCAACACTATGCAATCATATTCTTCACATCCATGACAGAATAGCAGGGGCGGATCAAGAGGGGGCGAATCGGCCGCGGCCCCCTTCTTGAAACCCAAGTTGGCATATACGGGCTCTTGCCTAAATTGTGAAAAAAACCCGGATCGAGCACCAAATTTAGTTTGGAAGCCCAAGAGGCTAACAATGTCGTTCTATTAACCCTCCGAGAAAAACTTGTAAAAAGGCCCACCCCGCAAGACTGACGTCACAGTCCGGGCTTGGATCAGAGGCGGATTTAGGAGGCTTTTAAATAAAATTGTATCCCCCTTTTAGAACTGATAACTTTTTTTGCTTGTCAGAGAATTATGGAGGAAAACTGGACTCATAAATCTGATACCATACACCCGTTCACTGAGCAACTTTTGGAGGGCTGGCGAAAAATCCCCCAACTGACTTTTGGAGAGCTGGCGAGAAGAAAAAATACAATTCTCCTTTGACAGCCCTGCATTAATTTTGTGCCCCCCCCCCCCCACACACATCTCGCATTCGCCCTTGTCATAGAATGTCAGTGTCAGACTCATATCCATAACAGGGTTGAGAAGCCCCCACCCCCCCCCCCCCCCAACACACACACTACATTGTCGGTCTCTCGGGGCTGTCGGTGCCAAAGACAAGCAAACAACGAACAGCAAGCAAAAAACCTTGATGAGCCAAGTTTTGGCAAACTGACATATCATCGGCAACGCCACCACCTCGATCGGGATCGCAGAGGGGTAGACCAAGCCTAGATAGTGCTAGACACCTATCATGTCCATCCACCTATTCCGCTCAGCTATTCCATGCTGCTTGCATGAACATCAGCCATTAGGCTAGGCGTAATGCGGTGATAGAAGTTTATGAATTTAACACATTGCATTTTGCCTCTGGTACATTAGAAATATAATAGTGAACTGGAATTTAGTTTCTTCTATCCGGCTAGGCTGGGTTTGCTTTCGGGCGGACGTACATCTGCTACATGGTCGTCTGCTAGTGCACGATCTCATTGGATGTCGTCGACTCACGTGATCGGTACACGCCCATATTAGGTCATCGATAACAAATATTGGAATGCACGTGTAGTATGGCAAATTATGTTTTTTTTTTGGTCGAAAGCATGCATATTCCCGGGGATTTGTGCGGGGTTTATTGGACTCATCGAGCCTCAATATACCCTTCCATAGCTTTAAATTTCATGTAAATCACATTTTTCATAATTTCAAATAAATACTAGGGGAATTAAAATCATTTCAAAACCCCTGTTTTCATGTGTTAACCTATGGGAGTTGGAAGGCCAAAAGCATGCATATTCCCAGGGATTTATGGGGGGTTTACTGGACTCATCAAGCCTTCATTATACGTTATCAGAGCTTTAAATTTCATGTAAATCACATTTTTTACATTTTCAAAGAAAAACAAAGGGAATTATAATCACCTTAAAATTCCTTGTTTTCGCGTGTTAACCTATGGCAGGCGAGACGTTTTTGGTCAAAAGCATGCATATTCCCGGGGATCTATGGGGGGTTTACTGGACTCATCAAGCCTTAATTATACCTTTTCAGAGCTTTAAATTTCATGCAAATCACGTTTTTTATATTTTCAAATAAAAAAATTATGGGAATTATAATCATCCTAAAATTCCTTGTTTTTGCGTGTAAACCTATGGCAGGAGAGACTTTTTTTGGGTAAAAAGCATGCATATTCCCGGGGATTTATGCGGGGTCTATTCAACTAGTTGAGTCTTAATTATACATTTTCAGAGCTTTAAATTTTATTCAAGGCAAATTTTTCAAAATTTTGATTTAATTCTGCGGGAATTATAATCATTCAAAAATTCCCGTTTTTGCGTGTTAACCTATGGCAGTTGGAAGGCCAAAAGTATGCATATTCCCGGGGATTTATGTGGGGTCTCTTCCACTTTTTGAGCCTTCATTAAGCTATTTCAGAGTCTCAAATTACATGCAAGCCACATTTACAATAAATTCAAGGTAATAATAGGGGAACTATAATCATTCTTAAAATCCCTGTTTTTACGTGTTAACCCTATGGCAGACAACTTTGTCAAAAAGCAGGATGATCCCTGAGATTTATAGTGGCATTTATTGAAAGTAAAGGTTCAAGAAATGTTTTTTGAACTATCCATCCTTCCTCTCGTTCAAAAATCAGACTTGAAAAAGATAGAGTAAGATATGAAATATCAAGAAAAAAGGAGACATCTTTTCACGTGTTATACCTCTAATATATATTCGTCTCTAATATATTCGTCTTTTGTATTTATATTCATCTCTGAAGAAATATATTCATCTTTTGAAGTTGTTTATATTTATTTCTATAGAAATATATTCAGCTTTTCAATATTTTCGTCATTTTAATCTATTCATCTCTTCAATATTTTCGTCTTTTCATTATATTCATCTCTTCAATATTTTCGTCTTTTCATTATATTTATCTTTTTTATATATTCAGCTTTTAAATATTTTTTCATTTTAATCTATTCATCTCTTCAATACTTTTATCTTTAAATTATATTCCTGTATTTCATATATTCATCTTTTCAATATTTTCGTCTTTTTAATCCATTTATCTTTTGAATGTTTTCATCATTAATTATATTCACCTATTTCGATATTTTCGTCTTGAAATTATATTCATCCTTTATCATTTAGATGTCTTTTTGTTCGTCCTTGACAATATTCGTCGTATCTATTCCACTCCAGAGCCCTTGATCTGTGCGACTCTGTGTGGCATTTATTCCACAGCAGGTTTGTTCGTCTTTGAAATATGTTCGTCTTTTAATATATTCGTCTTTGAAACATTTGAAACATTTGAAACATTATTGTTGTTGTAGTTGAATATGATGGCGCACTTCAGTCTCTCTAGATTATTCTTCTTCTCCAATGGGCACGAGATGGCGCTGCTCTCTGCTCTTGCTCAGTGCCGTATATAGATAGAGTCTGGCCAACTCGGTTTCAGTTGGGTAGCAACATGGCGCATATTCCTTTGTTAGGTAAGCTTGCATAACAAAGGAATATACGCCATGTTGCTACCCAATGGAAACCGAGTTGGCCAGACTCTATCTATATACGGCACTGCTCTTGCTCTAACCAAAGAGTTTAAATACGAAGAGTGCTCAGTGCCGAAATAAAGCACGCGTATATATTGTGGTATGTCGATCGGCCCAGAGGGAAAGGTTATAGTTTTAATCAAGATGTTTGTATTTTTTTTCTTTATTTTTTCTTCTTTTTCTGGACAGCGCTTTTGCCTTTTGGTAAAGCCGTAACTAAAGGGCATAATCTTGATATTGTCCCTTCAAATACAAACTTATGTCCCAAAACAGATAGGAATCAACTCTAACTGCACCAGGGAGGAGAGGGAGAGAGTTGGGAGGGGGACCTCGGACTAGATGTTTGTATGTAAATCACATTTTTCATAATTTCAAATAAATACTAGGGGAATTAAAATCATATCAAAACCCCTGTTTTCATGTGTTAACCTATGGGAGCTGGAAGGCCAAAAGCATTTATGGGGGGTTTACTGGACTCATCAAGCCTTCATTATACGTTATCAGAGCTTTAAATTTCATGTAAATCACATTTTTTACATTTTCAAAGAAAAACAAAGGGAATTATAATCACCTTAAAATTCCTTGTTTTCGCGTGTTAACCTATGGCAGGCGAGACGTTTTTGGTCAAAAGCATGCATATTCCCGGGGATCTATGGGGGGTTTACTGGACTCATCAAGCCTTAATTATACCTTTTCAGAGCTTTAAATTTCATGCAAATCACGTTTTTTATATTTTCAAATAAAAAAATTATGGGAATTATAATCATCCTAAAATTCCTTGTATTTGCGTGTAAACCTATGGCAGGAGAGACTTTTTTTTGGGTAAAAAGCATGCATATTCCCGGGGATTTATGCGGGGTCTATTCAACTAGTTGAGTCTTAATTATACATTTTCAGAGCTTTAAATTTTATTCAAGGCAAATTTTTCAAAATTTTGATTTAATTCTGCGGGAATTATAATCATTCAAAAATTCCCGTTTTTGCGTGTTAACCTATGGCAGTTGGAAGGCCAAAAGTATGCATATTCCCGGGGATTTATGTGGGGTCTCTTCCACTCCACTTTTTGAGCCTTCATTAAGCTATTTCAGAGTCTCAAATTACATGCAAGCCACATTTACAATAAATTCAAGGTAATAATAGGGGAACTATAATCATTCTTAAAATCCCTGTTTTTACGTGTTAACCCTATGGCAGACAACTTTGTCAAAAAGCAGGATGATCCCTGAGATTTATAGTGGCATTTATTGAAAGTAAAGGTTCAAGAAATGTTTTTTGAACTATCCATCCTTCCTCTCGTTCAAAAATCAGACTTGAAAAAGATAGAGTAAGATATGAAATATCAAGAAAAAAGGAGACATCTTTTCACGTGTTATACCTATGGCGAACGTATTTTCCGAGTCTTTTTAAACACAGCAATTTACGCTTGCCGAATGTACTACGGAAGTAGATGAGAGTAATCTGTCTTGATACTATTAAAAGTCTTTGCCCTAGCTAGGGCAAAGACTTTTAATAGTATCAAGACAGACAGCGGCCGGCCGGGGGAAGTCGCGCGCGCGCGCATATGTTCGAAAGTGGTAAAGCGCCATCTCGTGCCCATTGGAGAAGAAGAATATAATATGTCAAAGACAAATATATTAAGAGACGAACATATTATTTCAAAGACGAACAAACTTGTGGAATAAATGCCGCACAGAGTCGCACAGATCGAGGGCTCTCGAGACGAATAGATACGAGCGCCATCTCCTGCCATTTATCTCAAATGATGAATATAATTTCAAGACGAAAATATCGAAATAGGTGAATATAATTAATGATGAAAACATTCAAAAGATAAATGGATTAAAAAGACGAAAATATTGAAAAGATGAATATATGAAATACAGGAATATAATTTAAAGATAAAAGTATTGAAGAGATGAATAGATTAAAATGAAAAAAATATTTAAAAGTTGAATATATAAAAAAAAGATGAATATAATGAAAAGACGAAAATATTGAAGAGATGAATATAATAAAAAGACGAAAATATTGAAGAGATGAATATAAATACAAGAGAGGAATATATTCCCCTTTGGCTTGCCATACTCCCTATCACCCTCTCTCCTATTTCAAGCCTGTATCTCCCTCTTCCACCAACAGTATTTCTCTCTCTCTCTCTCTCTCTCTTACACAAATAGTCTCACTCTTTATCTCTCTCCTACTCCAAGCCTCCATCTCTCTCTTTCTCTCTCTCTCTAATACCGGCAGTCTCTCCCTGTTATAGTAAGCCTACATCTCTCTCTCTCTCTCTCCCTCTTTAATTCACACACACACACACCCACACACACACACTCTCTCTCTCTCTCTCTCTCTGTCTTCTATCCCGACCTTTTATATTTCTTTGACACCAACAGTATTTAACCTCTTCTTTTTTATCCAAGCATTTATCTCCCTTTCCCTCTTCAAATTATATTGCTCACTCCATGGCTCTTTCTGTCTCTCTGTTTCTACAATCTCGTAATCCCTTTACGTCTATCTACGTCACATACGACGTCCGTTTTCTCTATCCATTATTCAACAACCAGCAACCCGCAACTCTTCATGTTTTAAAGTAACAGTATTCCTTTTTGAGAGGAAAAAAATCATTAAAACGTAATTTTATTCATAATGAAGGAAACTATTTTCTGCAGTATCATGGGGTTCACTCCATTGAAAAGAAAGAGAATCTGGATATTATTATAAAAATTAAGATATAGTGACCCTTTGATATTCCTCAAATTCCTTCTCAGTTGATCAGTACTTGAATAACAGACAAGGATTTATGATAATCTAGTGTCATTATTATATTAAATGTGTTTGTGTGATTCTACAGTGGTGGGGAATGAGATACGGATATTGCAAGTTGTAATGTGTCCTTGATCATACATTTATTTACATTTCTAATCATTCTACTTTAAGAATAATAATTCATATTTCGCCCCTCCACCATTGCAAAAAGATATGAATAGTTGAAATATTTAAATTCCTTCAAAAATTAGATTTCATTCTTTTGAAAGGGAGGATATAATGCCTCGCACAGTAATGGACCTAGTAACATTTTTTTTTTAATGGCGCTAATAACAACAATAAAATGTGTAGAGGCAAGCAGAGAGTAATCTGTAAAAATTTACTTTTTATCAAAAGCTATGTGCTCCTAACCATCATCAGCAGTGGTCATTTATCTATGCATTCTTGAAGCCCGACACGTACAGCGTCATATATTGACGTCTGTAATATATTACCATATATAATATTCGAATACACGTGTGAAGACAGGTCGTAAAAATCTATCCAAAGCTCGAAGTCCTACGTTCCCCATTCTCTCCCTCTGTTTCTCCCCCCCCCCCCCCCCCCTCTCTCTCTCTTTCAACATCCCTCAAGAATTTGTTTTCGATAAATACAATGGATGAGAATGTGCGATGTATATAATATGTATATATACATATATATATATATATATACATATATATATATATATATATATATATATATATATATATATATATATATGTATGTGTGTGTGTGTGTGTGTGTGTGTGTGTATTAGACAAAACTGTGGTTATGGGGACATCGAACCCGGATATATAACAAAAGAATGTCCCCATAACCACAGTGTTACAAGTATTTATATATATATATATATATGTGTGTGTGAAAGTTAACGAGAGAATAATGGTTTGCTTAACTTAAATTAAAGTTCCCCAGAGCTGTCCTCCCTTTTTGAAATTTTTGCAATCATTGCAACCATCATTCTTTCGTTTACTTTCACATTGTATTAAATTCCACGACTGTTGTATATGTTATTTACTTACAATTATATATATATATATATATATATATATATACTCTCACTTTCATCATTGCATTCTGCTTTCTTTTTATTTATTTTTCGTACTCTACTCAGTAATAACACTTCTTTTCTTCTTTTACAACTCTCCTCTTTTGACATAGGCCTTTCCGTCATTCAGTATACTCTTATCATCGCTTGCGTTGTATAGGTATTCTTCCTGGCAGTCAGTGGCTGTCTGCGTCCTTCACAATCTTTCTGTCCCTTCACGTCTCTAAACCCTCTCACATGCTCTCTACTCCCTCGTACCCCCTCTCGCATGCACACCTCCTGCTCCTTCTCTCTGTCTCTTAATCTACCCCATCTCAATTTACGCACTCCCTATTTCTCCTCCCTCACTCTCATCTCCCCCTCTCTCGATCTCACTTATATATCAATTTAGGACACAACTTAAACTTTTTGTGTGTGATATACGTATGAAAAGAAACACCATCACAATCTTCTCTGCTTTCGATGCTAGTGAAACTACATCATGCAATATCTCATCGTGTACAAGTAATTAGCAGTAAAATGAAGTTGATTTCTTTTTTATGCTCTGAAAGAATATTTAATATAAACTTACAAATTTGATCATAATATAATCATGGCTGAACGGATAGATGAACCATCCAATCCTTGAAAAATAAGTACAGTTGTATTGCACAGTCCGTAACAAATAAGAATTCACCTTATACCCCGTCCACACTGCCAAAACGTAAACCCGACACCTTCTTTTCTGGTTCGCTACCATCAAATAATTGAGCGAATGTTCTTGGTACCAAGGTCAATAGTCATTTCCGTGAAAAGAGGCTTATCACTTACATATTTTATATAAAAAGTCGGTTGTGATTAGTACTATATTTTGCCATTTGTAGTAAAAAATTCTCAAGTTTTCTTCAGTTGGCAAAACATTTTGAGAAGTAGCTTCGTCCTGAAAATGTCCACTGTTGATAGAGAGATGTTTTACCAGGAATGGGATTCTAGTGAACGTAGATGGCGACAATTAACAAGGTGAAATTCAAGGCAAAATCTGCACGTTCTTTCTTCGAAAGAAAAATATATATCATCAATTTCACACAAAATTTACACAGGTATCATAAATAATCGTAAATTCTTTAGTAATTAAAGCCTTAGACCCAGAACCGCTCCTCACGAAAGGACTGTACATAGACTTTCAAGTCGGTCAATATTTAAAAGTTAAAACAAGCGAAAAAATATATATATGTACAAATTGCGTAAGAAAATATATCCCACTGGACGAAAAATGTCACGGGGATTAAAATTATACAAAAATCTCTCTAGATGAATCGATTTTCATATACGTCAGTGAACAACACACGGCGACCCACACACACGCCGCCACCTGATTAATCACATGACATTATTTGCATATCACACAAGCTACACACATAATACTATTGGCATTTGACTTACACAATACACAATGTAGGTGTGCGTGTGCGTGCATTATGTGTATTTGCTATTCTACTCCTATACATAGCAGCGGCGGTTGGCTCAAGTGCACGGTCGCCTTTGCTTACTGTCACGTGATTAAACACTGGCGAAATTTAATAAGAAACTACAATTTCTTATGTAGATTAAGTTTAGGATTACAAAATTACGATGTCAATACTTGATACGGTATATGATTTATGAGGTACAGCTGATGCTGTGTATCAATACATAGAGTAGACTGGATAGTTATGATATATGTCAATCGTATGTACAAAATATGTCACGGAGAGTACAGAGTATGTCAAAAAGTAGACATGATATGGTAGCATCGGACAATCACAAAGCACATAACAATATGCAGTACTTAAAGCCTTCCAATATATGTATATTAGTAAAAAAATCGAGGATTACCGGCCTCCATTGTAATATCAAAATAGTATGCGCTATATAGTATAGAATAGTAAAACTGTGTAAATAGTATTTGAATTCTTAAACAACAATAACAATTCATGAAAAAATAGTTCGGCTATGAAGCTGCTGAGTGCAACCATAAAATGTGTTGCACTTTGCAATTCAAAAAACGGAAGTACTTCTTGAGTTTTACACAGCACGTTAATAGTGCGAATGAGGCTATATTTCAGCGATAATGAAAATGGTCGCAATTCTGATGTTAAGAGCCCAGATTTCTTGAGCTAGTTGGCCACAATGAGTGAGGGCTGTTGACCGTACTGGTCAGCTGGACCTGAAGTGGGTAGACCCCATCCCTCAGGTAGAAACCAACTTTCTGGACTGAGCGCTGTTGGAGAAGCATGTGTAGTCTGGATACCAGCTCCAGGCGTACCACTGGCATCACTCCATGGTGTTGCGTACTGTTGCTGCATCGAAGGAACGAACTCTCTCGCATTGGGTGAGAGCTGTTGTGGTGAACGTTGACTACTGCGGTAGTTCTTCATCGCTGATCGCTGTTTCATGTAGTTCGCGAACTCTGTTGGGGAAAGCTGCTGGAAGTTGACTCGTTTGCCCGAATTTTTTGGTTTGGTTGAACCGAATTTGGTCTGAGCAAACGATGCTGCAGTAAAGGTGAGTGCGTTTGGTCGGACGAGAGAGCTTCCACCACTGGTGGATGTGGAGCTACTGCACGATCTACCACCAGGACTACCTGGAGCTACGGGACTGGTAGTTCCGCTTGCAGACGGGACGGACGGTGCGGCATTGATGTGGAATCCTTGCAGGGATGAACCTAAAGAGTCAACCAATGAGAATGGAGCTTCGGGTTCAGCGCCATCTTCGACCACTGTCTCCTGCTTGTAGATGACGGTCACCACACCCTTCTCTGTGATTCGATAGCTCACTTCACCAGGGTCGATCCACATTGTTAGTTCTTGAGGAAGGTTCTCTACAACCTCGTCCACGTCCAAGCCACTTTGTATAATGGCAGACTCGACGGCTGGGTCAACCTTTAGACGGTTGATTCTGATACACCTATACCCTGATCCTTTATTGGGTTGACCAGGATACCAATGACCGCCAAACTTGAGGTAGAGTGCTTTCTCTATCTCTTCAGCCAGGACGTTGACCCTGCGACGAGGCAGTTTGTTGTACAGATGGCTTCTGAGGAAGTCAACAGCGCACTGCACTTCTGCTTTCATGCTCTGATTTGATGCCATCTTCCTGTTAAATGTAAAGAAACAGAAGATTCCTTGTTAAAAGGGAAAATAATTTGATTCTTATATTTCATAAGTGAAATAACAATACTTTGCAAATGCAGCAACAGTTCTGATGGATGGATAGATATCTCATGTGAAGTCAATGTATCTTCTGCTCATGTTGTCATTCTGAATAGTCGTCAGATACCAACCTACATGCCTACATCTAATCACACACACGTGCTTATCTGGCGTGTGTGAGATCTTCTCCTCCTCCCCCTCTCTAAATACACTTCAAAGTCTTTCACCCCCACACAGTCACACACACCCACACACCCACACACATTTCTCATGTCACTTTTCTGCTCGTTTTGCGTTTCATTCTGTCATTTCATGCATCATTGCATATTTTATTATAGTGTATTAACTGTGTATAGTGACGTCGTTTTCAGCTTTGCTTACGTAAGACCCTTTTCTGTGTACAAATTTGTTGTGATTATAAATATGAAAAAATATAAATTGATCGAATTAGATGCACATGTACGTACATAAAATTATAAACAATAAAACTAAATTCAACCCATGCATTTTCACACAATCAAAGCTCATAACAATACCACTATAAGTCAGAAATTGTGGTTGAAAAAACAGCTGTTAGGTACAAATACATCCGGATCTGATTCGATAATCAATATTTTGAGCAAATTCCGCTTCCTGAAATCTATCTCATGCACAAACTGTCGACCAACTTGCGAATTGGTGACAGCGAAATGATCATTCACCATATGTTGTATTTAGATTGATGCCTTTCACCTCGGGTGCATACATTCAGCTAATCGATACTTGTTCTTAATTTTCCATACAGTGTCATTGAATGAACCGGTTCCATTACGCTCTACATACAAATTATAGTAATTAGGATCGTATTTATAATAACTATTATAATTAAATGTTCACCAGTTAATAACTATTACCGACTGTATATTTTCTAGTATACACCTCTGAATAGTTTATTCTGCTTTTCAATCTTCTTAATTGAAAGTGAATTAAATAATCTCTCATATGCATGCATCGAATAATCTGTAAGAGAAACGTTATAGCCCTGATCACAAATCAAGTAGGGTACTGGGGTAAGATGGTTCTTATCTTTATTCATAAAAAATACTGCATGCAGCCATGAGCATATTCCTCAGTAACAATTACGTGTGTGTATTGTCTGTGATCTGAGAGAAAGAAAGAGAGAGGGGGGGGGGGGATGGTTTGGAGAGGACAACTGTGTGCAAGTGCTTTTTATCACAAACGAAAAATGGCGTAAGCCCTTAGACCTTCAAAAATGTCGACAACAACCTCAGCAAAAACTGCGAACATTCTTGGTTATGAAAAAAACCCAGAATAATAATAAGAAAATACAACAACAACACGATTTGATATTATTTACAATCCCCAACTGTTAATAACATAAGGTAAATGAAAAAGTTGTGATGGGGTAACTATAATTCAGCAAATTGCTGAGTATCGTCGTGCTTGACAAAATAAAAATAGCGCAGTATCGGTCACATCCACAACAAGCTATGACGGAAAATCACTTTAACCCAAACTAGAGCTATGACGTCAGATGGCATGGCAAATAGCGTCCGGGGTAGAATATTGTCTTCCTCTTTCTTTCTCATTCTCTGTCTCTTGCTTTGTGTTGACAGGCCAGACGGTATGAGCGTTTGTATTTGCTGTAGGAGGTATAACCTTCAAACCACGCGGCGCTGGCTTGACGCAAGTGAGAACTAAATATAGTGCATATTTCTCTCGGCTGAATCATTAGATGCGTAACATAATTCACTCTAGGGATGCATATTTCAGCTTGAAATGGACAAAGGCAGACGAGTATCACAATTCGTAATTATTATGATAATATCTATCCGGTACACGGTGGTTTCTAAGAGAATCAATTATTCGCCTTTTTATGTATCCTTGCCTTCAGCACAAAATCTATTAATTCCAAGTTGTGAATCACTATGAATATATTTTCTTACGAACAAGGTTCATATGATTACAGAATCGGTCATTGTTATAGTATTATCATATTTTCCAGACAAAATATCAGGAATGTAAGCCACAGAACAGTATTACAGAATTTAAAAAATATAATGAAAAACAAGCCAAAACAACTAGGTAACTCATTTAACTATTGCTCGATATTTCATGTACTGCACAAAATACCCTTTTTCCTCTGTATCTTGAGAAACATTACAAAATTGTGTAGTAGGTCCAAAGCCAAATCATTACGCCTAAATAATTGGTATATTGGTAGAATACTTGCTCCCATTAACTTTTCAGACAATACAATTTCTAATGTAGTACAGTCCAATCGTTCCTTTTCTTCTCTCCTCCCCTCCCGCCTCTCTCCCTGTCCATCTTTAGCTCGATGTCTCTCTCCTTCGCTCGTTACGGATTGTGCGAGCCCCTGTTCAGTAAACACTCTTTCCGGGAAGCTATGTCTATAAGCGGACATCCCTCCCTTCCATGGCCCTACGACTCACGTCATTAATTCATTAGCATCACTTATCCCTAGACCTTTCATCATATCCGGCCTCGGCTTTCCACCACCATGCGCGTTAACATCTCTGTAGATACATCTAGAGCAGTGGTATGTACACTCAAGAATCTACACCGAATCCATTACTGCAATCGAAAAATATATCACACTTTGACAATGTGCAGCTCATTTCAGACGAAGATTGGTCGCGTACCCCTGTTCATTAACATATTCGGCTTTCAATCTCGGCTATTTCACCTTGTGACGTCAATAGCATAATTACATTTGCATATTTAAAAAAAAGTACTTCCTGTCACATGACTGCAATATTCTATGTTCGCAACGAAATATTCTTATGCTGTTGAGCAGCACCCCCCCCCCCCCCTGCTGTGATGACTCACCCCTTCCCACACGAAACATTCTCTAGCAGAGGTATTTAGAGGATCATATCAGATAACTTTGCAGAAGAGCTTGGCTGGATGCTTTGGCTGGAAACTTTATAGCAGCCCTAGCAACCCTTCCATAAAAGGAATATTAGACTAATTGTTATTTATCAGTATAATCTGACATAGACATAATGATTATGAATACATACGTTTATATAAATTCCAAAGACTGTATAGTATTTCAACTATAATTTCAAAAAAGTATACATTAGAGTTTACGACGTGATATGATTACCTTAGGATCATGCGAGGACCCACATAATCCAACTTGATGATAATCGACATTGGAGCATATGAAAATCACATTCCTGCAGTCCATAAACAGCACCGCATCAACATCAAGTTCATCGAACTCACATACCTTACATACTTCCAGTGGCAGAGATGTAGTACGCAATTCTACTCATTGGGGCGGGGGGGGGGGGGACGACAGCCTATTGTTATGCCCCCCCCCCCTCCCGCATGAAAAGAAGTTCCTGCATTTTTCCGTCCATGCATACTGTCTTGTCCATATATCAAGATTCCGTTAAAACCCATCATCTCCATCAAATCATTTACTTCGGTCACGATAAAATTGAAATATACCTTACTGAATTGTGGAGCGCAACACAAGAACAAACAAGTCACAGATCATTTTAAAAACAATTACAAGGCTAATCAGAAAAAGTATGAACCATAGTACCATTTTATAGGTTTACAATGCTTAACATATTGTCATATACTTGAAATACTTAAATATTTGAAGAAAAAGAAATGAGTACGTCGTGTCATCTTTATACAGGATTCAGAAACACAGATATAAATATCCTTTCCGACTGGAATGCTTGAACTTCAAGCAGTTTTTGGGGTTGCGATAAAATTATTCATTGATAATTAGTAAAGAAATACGGGATTTCAATTACGACAATACTTAAGAAATTAATGTTTCGTCTGTTATCATCGACGGCCTATATAACTTACCTTAAATAATAGAAAAAATGAATGTTTATCCACAAATAGCAAGCAGGAATTAGGCAAAAGGTGTGAACTGTTCCAGACAGATGGTTAGTAAGATACCGCGTGTAGAGCAAAATACTTTCTCTGTGTATACATTGGTATCAGATTTGTTCCAAATGTATGCTTACAGATTGAAAATAAACGTGACTTTGGAGAGTGGAAGAGTTGATAGTATGTACGTGTTAGCGGCCCGCGCTTTACAGTCTACACTGCTGATGCTGTGTTCACGCCGGTCTTTATATCACTATATGTACGGACGCACAGTCACCAGGCGAGCGCACACGATAACACCTTACCATACACACACTCACACCCGCATTCACCATACACAATGCACGCTTTCTACTGAAGATCTCATACCGTCGTCATACATTCCTCTCATATTTTCCGAATATCCTCTCAAATATCATTTTGCATCCTTATTCAAGAGGGGGAGAATATCTAATAATAATATATAGGCCTATAATCTCTATATTCCAATCTGCATGGTGATAATCATGGTGGAACTGATGTTGCGTTAGCATATGTTAACTTATGTGATTCTGTTTTGTAGAAATGCGTATTCATGACAGAGTGGTACGATTTGGTTGAAGGGCACAAAATATACGGTTAAATGATAAAAACAGATTTACATATATATATATATTGATATTAGAAGTCCGCGTGTTGGCACCGATACAGAAAAGATGACAAAGTAGAGAAGTAATGCATTTTCAAGATACATATATACAAGTATATAATATATATATATATATATATGTGTGTTAAACAGACGCAATATATTCGTGTCATGAATGTAGAATGAGATCACGTGTCATTTGAGACCTATCTTAAACCCATCCCTGGATATGTCTCAGTGACTTATCCTCTACCATGATAACAAGAACATAAAATATAAGAACACACGGTGTAGATTAAGCGATACCTGAACAGATAACAGTAAACAGCTAGCGTCTTTTCCACAAGTTAACCTCACACAAGTAACCTCAATGGGGTTTTTTTTTAATAAAGTGCATGCTCCTTACACATTATTCAATACTTAAGAAAGAACATCTAAGAATTCATTCAACATTAACGTTATTCTGAACCATTTGACATTAATAAAATAAAATTAAATTGCAATTACTATAAATAGCAGAGATATCATTGGGCAACTAAAAAGCGATTTTCGTTATGCTTTCTCCCTTTTCAGGTTAATTAAGATGGGATCGACAATAAGAAGTCACACTTAACGATTTGCCTACAAAAGATAGGTGTAGATCCTATATATAAGAGATGAAGAAATCAAATTTTCGCCCATCGGGCTTTGTCAGGAAGGATGGTTATTTTTTATTTTATATATATATATATATATATATATATACATACATGTATATTAGTATATATTGACTGCGTTTTTTAATATATATATATACCCATATTATGCACTGTGGCCAATTTTATTTTTCTGCTCAAATTTTCGACGGTCCCTGGCGTCTTCTCATACGTGAACCCTTAACATATATATATATATATATATACACCCATATATATATATATATATACTATATATATATATATATATATATATATATATATATATATATATATATACACCCATATATATATACATATATATATATATATATAAAGAAAGTGTTCTGCGTCGGTTTTGGTAAAATACAAATAGAATAGAATATAAATCAAAAAACCAAATATAAATGGATTATTGACATCTCTACGGTTTTTTGAATTATATTTGTCTTTTATATATATATATATACATACATACATAATTGTGAGAAATGAAAATGAGAGAATAATGGTTGCGTAGCTGAAATTAAAGTTTCCCAGAGCTGTCCTCCCTTTTGAAATGTTTGCAAAGGTTGAAAAAATGTATCCGCCGGCTTAGAACGCCATCGCCTTAACCACTAGACCACGGAGACACCAGATTCAGTTGTCCGACATATTGACTAATCTTCAACCTTATTAATTAATTCCTTAGTCGGGGCCGGCGGAGATATTTTTTTTCAACCTTTGCAAAAAATTCAAAAGGGATTACAGCTTTATATATATATATATGAATAAAGTATGTGTAGGTGACATATTTGAGAATCGAATCAAATTCAAATAAAACAGGATTGGGAAAATAATTATAATTAGATGCGATCCCTCGTATTCCCTGAGAATATCTTTCACAGAATGGTTTGTAGGAAATTTTGTTGGAATGCGTCTTCATCAAATAAATGAACCTGAATGCATTTTCACATTGCAGTGATTTTTACCATTAACATTTAACAGAATCAATGTCTACTCCATTTTTCATTTGTTGGTTGCAACTATTACTTTATTCGTGAATTCACAATACTATTTAAAACTAGAAAAATCCATTGCCGCGCAATGCGAATGTATCCCCTGGCACTGGCAGCGCTTTTTGCGTCATCCTTTATTTCGAAGGAGGAACAAAGAACCTCCCCCTCCCCTCCCTCAAACAACAGGATGACGTTATGATCGCCACCAGTGGCCCAGACAGTAGTCAACACTAGGATCAGCATCACCAAAACAATATGTGTGTAGATGAGAGTATACTGCATAGAAAACTCTAAGGAAATCTGTCAAGTAATGTGACCTGCAGAGCGCACACAAGATATCCACTAAAATATGACCTTTGACCCTAAAGACGGAACACTGGGGGCTGCATCATGATGGACCTCCATAAAAAATTGGAAAGAAATACGTCAAGAAATGTGGCATTTGGAGCGCACAAAAGACATACGACCTTTGACCCTATAAAGGACGAAACAATGAGGGTAGCATTATCAAAAAGTAGAAATTTAGAGATTGTACCAAGATATATCTCCATACAAAATTTGAAAGGAATCCGTCAAGAAATATGGCCTGCAGAGCGCACACAAGACATCATCCAAAATATGACCTTTGACCTTATTACAGACGGAACACTTGTAGTAGCATCACCAAAAAGTAAAGATGCAGATACAAGATACACCTTTAAAAAAAAATTTAAGAAATCCGTCAAGAAATGTGGCACTAAGAGCGCACAAAAGGGACAAAGGACGGAAGAATCAAAAAGTACAGATATGTAGATTGTACCAAGATACATCTCCATACACAATTTGAAAGAAATCCATCAAGAGATGTGGCCTGCAGGGTGCACTCACGCCATCCTGCAAAGTACGACCTTTAAAAGTATCACCAAAAGCTATAGGTGCGTAGATTTTAGCAATACACTTCCATACAAAATTTGAAAGAAATCTGTAAAGAAATGTTGCAGTTAGACCGCACACAAGAGTGCACACAAGACATTCATCAAAATATGATCTTTGACCCTATAAAAGACGGAACATTGGAGACAGCATCATCACCAAAATATATAGGCTTGTAGGTTATACCAACATACATCTTCATTCAAAATTTGAACAAAATCCGTTCAGAAATGTGGCCTATAGAGCGCACACAAACCATCTACAAAAATATGGCCTTTTACCCTATAAAAAATGGAACACGGAGCGCAGCATCACCAAATATTATAGATGTGTAGATTATACCAAGATGCACCTCCATACAAAATTTTAAAGAAATCCGTCTCGGAATGTGGCAGTTAGAGCGTACACAAGAATATGAGCACCTTATACGTGGTGAATATGAGCGCTATAAAAATACCCAATATTATTGCATTGACGTAAATTCAATGCTATAATTATTATTATTATTATGACGCGGCGGCGCACAGTGGGCCAGGTGTGAGCAAAAGTGCGCCAAATTAGGGATTTGGTCAATGAAACAGAATTATTTTTTTTTTAATGTTCTAAGCAAAGATTACAATATGTAGAACACCTCTTAGCAGTATTTCTTCTTGATATTAGTTTTAAGTTGGTCATTTTTATTCAAAAAGACCCGAAACTTTGATTATTTGTTATGCATTGTGTAAAATGCAATACTGCGTTTTATTAAAGGTTTTTGCCAAACGGTTTGTTTAATGCACTTCAAATTGAACATGATTATTCCAGAAACACGATTAAAAACTACTTTCGAAAAATAAACTCAAGACAATTTCAGTAGCCCTGTCTATCACCTTTAGAAATGTGCGAACATTACAATGGTGTATTACATAATCTGAACCTGATTTCTATGGGCAGTACAATAGGCTTTGAAATTGCCCTTGAGTTTATTTTTCGAAAGTAGTTCTTATCGTGTTCAGAATAGTTATTTTGAATAATGATAGAGTTTACAGGCAAACTCTTATTCCTCTCGAAAGTAATTTTGGATGAAACACAAAATATTTGGGGGAAAATAGCATATTTTATTTCATGCGCAAAGATGATCAACATTTCGGTCGATTTCCGCGCTGAAAATATCATGATCGCCTTTTTTATATAGTTCATGCTTTACACTGCTACCAAATTTGCCTGCTACTTTTTGCAACTTTTCGAGTAAGAACCCATTTTCCACCCGAATGCTCGCCTCTTTTTAGCCTAAAATCTTCCATGCGAGAAGCGCGCACTGTGTTCATAAAAATGCGCAGGCAAAGCACACACAGCAAATAATAAAAGTTCCATATGCTTTTTGACATGAGTACCAAAAGAAGCTTTAATAGTCTTCTGGCCCTTTTTAGATGATGGGACATGTCAGAAAACAACTAATATCCAAACAAATGGATTGCATTTTAATCTTTAGTCCAGTCTTCTGTGGTAGAACACTCGTCGGTCAAGAAGAGATTCCCAAGTTTCATCAATGAAGTTAGTAAACAAAAAAGTGGAGGGAAGCATAAGGGAAAACGAAGACTGAGATAGGAAAAGAAAATATAGAGAGGGATGGAGAAGGAGAGAGAAAAAAAAAGAAAGAAAGAGAGAGAGAGAGAGAAAGAGAAAGAGAATGAGAAGAGAAGGGAGACTGGGGCGTCATGTTCATCACAATCTGTGGATAGGATTTAAATGTTTACATCAAGCTGGTGAAATGACTACCACAACTGCTTAAATTGATCTGGTTCCTTTTTTCAAACATCGCAGTTATATTTTTATGCCAAAGATGTTCAGTGGTGTTCAGTATTCTAGGGTATGCTCAAATTTTTGTACTTTTTATATCGCGAGGAAATCGTTCTATTTTGTTACATTCTTCTTTTAAGGTAAGACTTATCCTGTTATTATTATTCATGTTTGTGCGATTGCTATATAAATAGAATAGGCTTCTGTTATGATGTAGGGTAAGATGGAGATCTTATATAAGTTTCCAATGTCCGCAAATGCTCCTATTTTGTATAAATAAACAATTGCTTGCTTCCAAGTCAGAAAACGACATACACTTGTCAAATAATGTGAAGTTTCTCTTCTTTGAAAAATGAGCTGGGCTGGAGAGAATTTTTTCTTTCCTTAAATACATGAAATCCAAAAGGCAAGATTTGGCTCGCCTTTTGAGTGTATTATTTATTTTTTTATCTATCTACACGTATCCCATCCATCTATATATCTATATCTATTCTATATATCCATATATTTATTCATACACGCACCCCTCTTCTTATCTATTTATCTAATTCCTCTATCTGTATATCTTTATTACAAAAATATATTTATAAGTAACATGCTTATGTTACTTATTTGTAATTAGTTTTCAATTTCTTTTTAATTAGTGTATAAACCTACATGGACATTTTCCCTCTACTACTCGATCCCCCCCCCCCCCCAAGTCTTTGGAATAAGCCAGTTCGGGGTTAGCGCATGGTACAAATGACCCCAAATATCCACAGATATTTTAGACATGGAGGGTCCCTTTATGTGCACTTCAGAAAAATAACTCTGGGAGTGATAGAGGTGCCTCATGAATAGCTTTTGTTTCCCCCTTTAAAAAGAATACTTCCACCTGGATATCATGGAATGCACCATTAGTGCATAATTGAATAATGATTACATGACATTCATGAGCACATATCGAATATTAGTGTCAGTGGGTTTTAGAATTTGGTACAGATGACCTTTATCTGCTCATCCTCAGATTGCATCTCCGAAGTGGCTTATTATCTCGTTAGGACATATAGACCCATTTGAGAGGGCGCAATTTGTCATGTAGTTGTTTATAATTCATATGATTTTTAAACATTTGGACAAAGTATGATTTGTATCATAATTTTTCCAACACCAAAACCCAGCTCTCAAAATGTTCTCTATCTTTTTTTTTTTTGGTACACACTCAACATTCTGAGTAATTCACAATGGCTTCAGTGAATATTTTCGAATAATTCACTGTTCTGACAGTATAAACAATAGGGCAAAAGGATTTAAAATATGCATGGACTTTATCAGTTAGGAGTATGATTTGCTAACTCGATAGTACCTACAGAATTACTTTTTTGTGAGACAGGTACGTTTCTCTTTCGCAAAGTTATCAAGGCTACAGAGGGCGCTCTTTAAATTTTTTTTAAACTTCATTTAATAACTCATTTTTCAGTTAGCTGAATATTATAATTTTATTAGTATATGCATTGTGAAAGTTAACTCTCAAGTAATGACATCATACATTGCAATACACTGCAAATTTCTCATTATTACAAACATTTTCCAGTAGGGCGCCCCCTTTAAGTCACTCTTACGTACCATATGCCGGAGCTTTAAGTTAACACCGTTTTCACTTTTTGATATACAAGCGCAGAGATCGCATTATCAATTTTCTAAAGTAGGAATATCATTGTAATACGAGAAATATGTTATTTTCCATTGGATTTTGGCAGCCAATAAGAAATCGGTATTTTAATGACGTCATATGTATTTGAAAATATTTTCATCGGATTCTACGGGTCTGAATACCCATAGACTCATCATCTAAATTTAAATTTTAAGTAAACTCAGTGAACGTGAAATTTGGCGCACTTGAGGGCCCACTGTGCGGCGGCGTAACGCTGCTGAATCCAAAGTATCCTCCGGAATTCTGCCGGGGGATACAATAATATGTACCTGCGTCAACTACTTCAAAAGGATAACATAAATTAGCAAACATCACGTGTGCCCATATTAGTACCAACTAATAATAGATTCAAGCAGAAGAAAACCGTCAAGAGAACGAAAACGTTCAATGGTACGATCAGTCGATTTCATAATCATTTTACATGGTTAAGGAATGCACTTACACCATCGTGACCATCCCATACCTCATTCAAGGTGAAGTTACAACCTATGCAGATACTGTTACTGTCGACAAATATACCTTAACACCGGTGTGAGCGCAGTTACGATTTCCTTTACTTACTTTGTACCGTCACCAAAGCTGGACATAAAATAAACCATTGCCATCACTAAAATAGGGGCCAGGCTCGACTTGTACATGTTCCATTCTATCGCTCCATATAATTATTACCTTTAATATCATGTGAATATTTGAATGCTTAGCCTTACAGTATATCATTGCTCTGTATAACATACATGTATTTATAGGTGTTGTACTTATGATGAATTATATCAGTAATCTAAAACAACAAAAAGTATTCTCGGCGAATATTATATCAACATAATATGGGGATTTATTTCGTGCTAAAGATATTTCACTCTCGCTTTCACAAAGCTTTGCCAAAGCGATTTTGTATCCCCAGTACTACTTTGTTCCACCTCCCTACTTTTCTTTTTCTCTCTCTCTCCACCTCACTGAAGCCAAGTCAGGTTGAAGTGTGGAGGATGCTGGGTATCCCTAAATAGAAACGAAAAGCAATCAATATATTTTGACGACCATCTAATTCCGACCCCACAGCATACCTTTTTCCATTTTCTCCTATTTCAGGATCTTAGTGGGATGGAAAATGATGAGACCGAGAAAGAGTGGGAGGGGGGGGGGGGGAAGAGATAGAGAAACAGATAGCTCTACTGAGGAAGAAGATTCCCCTCTTCCATCCTATTACATTTTCTCGTCTCTCTTGTTAACCTATTCATAAATTGTTACTAGAAAAAATCTTTCACTTTGTAGGTGACATTGTTTTTTAGAAAAATTTGTTTATGAAGCTTAATATTGTTTTAAATTTAAATTCATAAATTAAACTACTCCTAATTATAATGTCTACGCGGAACTTTGACAGTGACTGTTACAAAATATGAGTAGATGAAACGAGTTATCTAGAACACGTCAAGGTTCTTCTGAGACATTTTCAGTCATATATAGTCCGACGCTGGGAGTTAATTGAAATATTATAAAGATGTATTTTCTGGCTTTTCGGCTAAATTTGGTTATTTTGTTACTTGTATTACATTCAGCATCTAAAGATGACAAATTTTTATAAGACATGTCAAATGGTTTCCTTTCTAATAACAACATATCTTAGAAAACATAAACGGTAATGAATAACATTACTTTGAAAAATCCAGCAAATATGTTTATACATTCAGCACAAATTTCAAATAATAGGTAGGCCTATTTTTGGTCAAACGGTCAGAGAAACGAGGAATGAATAACCCTACAAACAAAATAGATCTCTGAATGTTCCCAATTCAAATACAAACAAAATCTTCGTTTGAATCTGTCCAAAGTGTGTTTCCAAGATTTTAAGTATTAATCTATGCCTAATCTAATAATAATAGGGGAAATATCTTTCCAAAACCTATAAATAAAGTCCTGAGTACGCCAAAATGTTCCAAAACTTTATTTGTACAATACTTTATTTGTACAATATTTGTACAATACATTGGCAAAGCATCAGCTTTGCCAATGTATTGTAACATTTCTGGCTTAATAGCAGGGCTTGCTTTGTACATAAAATGAAGCCTACTTAAAATCATGCACAATAAATACCTATATTTACAGAGCAGTTTGTTTCAGGACCTGGAATTGAGAAAGAGGAAATATGGTCTGTGTTAAGCTCTGTCACCTCTCTTACAAGTTGTCAAAGTGGGTGCCCTATAAGGTGCGAACGTAATTTCTGTGTGAACAGAGTGGCTAGAATACTCCCCGGTGGAGTAGGGCGTGTGCACACAAAGTACAAAATCAAATCCAGAGACCGAGTTAATTATACATAGTACGTACAGCGTTTTGATCACAAGTTAAGATATTGTTTAATCGTCAAGCCTAGTTCCCACTAATTCCCACCAGAAAAAAGGTAGAAAAATCACAATTTATGATTTTCCACATGGTCCTATATCAATTTTGATCGAGATTTAATGCATTTTATGATCAACAGCTGTTTATTTTAAGGATATTGATCTATGTGAATATGCAGAAACACATAGTGAATTTTCTCTATAGTGTATACGAATAACGTTATATAATTTTTTTCTTTCCGTATTTCGGGAGGAACATCTTACAAAATAATTCCACGTAGTGATATGAAGAAAAGGAAATAATGCTAAGAAATAAAACCCTATTCAAATATACACACAAACTTTGGAATTCTGGAAAACCGGAAAAATCAGTACTAGGTCACTATTTTTGAATGTTTTTATCTTTTTTCTCGCTTCCTAAGAGCATTTCATCATATTTTATGGACTTACGTATGAAAGTGCCCTTTCGGTTAACTATTTCCTATTTCCTGGTTAAACACCACTGCTTTGCAATCACAGCGAGAGAGCGCATCCCATAGCATCATCTAACCCGATTTGGCCCGCTATCTTCCGGAGAATGACGTCAGTACATCGAGCTGAGTAGAGGAAGGCTTAGGTATACGTACAAGCATTCCTACTCAAAAGAGGGAGAGAGAGAGAGAGTGAGAAAGAGATGACGATAAAGAGCAAGAGAGATGGAGAAAGAGAGAGAGACAAAGAGAGAGAGAGAGAAAGGCGACTATATTTAGATCGCTAGACTCTGTCAGCCGAAGCTAGGCCTTCGCGGCAAAACAAGACGCTAGATTTTTTCTCTCCTCTATTCTTTTTGGCTGCACGATTTACGTCAGTAGTGAGTTGATGAGCAGACATCATCTTCCTGTTTAGTGAATGAAGCTCTGTGGATGTTTTTGGAAAGGAATGAGAGTGAAAGGGGGAATGTTTAAGGGGGTAAATAGCTTAATTTGGTAAATTGTACCATGTCAGTGAAGCTAATTATCAATACGGGACGAAAATTTCTCTTTTAACGATTGCCGGGAAAACACATGTGTACCTGGGTGTTAAAGTTGCGTTTTGGAAGAAGGATTCCGTATATAGCGACACCAATACAAACATGTTTGTTTCTTAAAGACCATGTAGGTTATTGGTAATCTATAGAAATCAGTTTCAAAAATGTATTGTTTATAATCAGAATATAGGGCAAGACACACTCGGTTCTAAAAGCAAATGTGAAACTGAGTACGATTTCTAATACCTGGTTGCACTCAGAATTACCCCTTTATTATTTGTTCATATTTGTATATTTAGTACTTTTTAGCAATATCGGCACTATAGAAAAAAAATATGATGTTATGTGTTATGCTATAAAGAAAATTCACAATGTGTTTATCCATATTATGACAGATATTATTACCGCATAAGGTCCCTGACGATACTTACTTTCTTATTAAAGGAAATAGAAATATTTTTTCTTGCAAAGTATTTCAGTCAGCTTTGAAAGGAATATGTTCACAATAATGCTTTATTATATCAAAGATATTAATAATGGGAAATAGAAAGTGACAGCTGGAGAGGGAGAGAGAAAGCATAGTACAGTACCATATCATACACTAAAATGTATATACAGTATTTGTATACGTACATCTTTATATACATATATATAATTTAAAGTAAGATAAAGTTCACTCCGAGAATAAAGACATAGTAGATATCCGCAGGTTTGCTTCCACATCTACTATCTCCTTATATCTCCTGATATCTACTATGTCTTTATTCTCGGAGTGAACTTTATCTTACATTAAATTATTTTTTCTATACGGTCTCCCATCTACATTTCTTTACAACTACATATATATATATATATTTATATACATATACATAATTCTAAAGAAATAACATATTTTTTGGGGGGAACTCTCGTGGAAATACTATAATTGTGAGAAATGAAAATGAGATAATAATGGTTGCGTAGCTTAAAATCAAGTTTCCCAGAGCTGTCCTCCCTTTTACAAATTTTTGCAAAGGTTGAAATCGAACCCGGGTCGTTGGCTTAAAACGCTAATGCCTTAACCACTAGACCACTGAGACGGGCCAGTGATTTCGGCGACACAAGATTCAATTGACGGACAGATTGACAAATCTTCAACCTTATTAATTAATTCCTTTGTCGGGGGCAGATGAGTTATATATATATATATATATATATATATATATATATATAAATGGGTGGGTGGATGTGTGTAAGTTAATAACATTTACAGCTCTGGGAACTCTCGTGGAAATATTTCTCGCAAATACACACACATACACACACACACACACACACGCATATATATATATATATATATATATATATATATAAACCCCTCCAAAAAAGTTTGGAAACTCAAGTTTGATTGATTATCTGTAATGGCATAAGCATCGCTTTGTTTTGTATCATTAAAGAGTGTGTTTATTCCTCTTTAAATTGATACCACATTTGTTTTACAATTTTGCAGTCATGGAATGAGCAGTACATGAGAAAAAGGGGCAGAGTCAAAAGTAAAAAAAGTTGCAAAATGCACTGGCATTATGATAAAGAGCACTCTTCTTTCTTTGACATAAGGGACTGTGCTTTTTTCAAATGACTGTGTGGCTATGGTTCCCAACAAGCCAACTGCAGGTCATCCATGAATGCCAAATTCCAAAGAATCCTGAAAATATAATTCATGCTCTATGATGACATTCATTTGCTACAGTTTGCTCATCAACTTTCGGAGTTCCATGCCTAGGTTAACAAAATGTTGAAAAGGCCTGAGCAATAGGGCAAGTCGAAGCTGGAGTTATCCCAAAACGATTTTGCAGCGCGGTTTGGAGTTAAAGGAGAATTAACACTAGAATATAAATGTACTTTAGAAATAAAATATCAGAAAAAGGTTTAAATCAAGACATTCTAGCTCACGGTATCATCTGCTAACACTTTACATGGGGGCTGCCATTTTCTTGATGACATGGAGTTGAACATGAACCATTGGAAACCGTTCCGGTCAGGAAGATATTTTTAATCCTCGAGCTAAATTGCTTCTCTTCATTATAAAAAAACTCCCCATATATGATGGAAAATACATAACAGGTCTATACATACAGGGTTGGAAAAAAGTTTGGAATATTTTTATTCCAAGAATTATTTCTTGTCTTAAACATATCCCTCGTCATTTTAAGTTCTTCTTTGAGGTTCAAATAAAAGATATGTGTCCCTTTTTAACTTTAAAAGCACAACATTAAAAATCAGGCTTATCACACAGTGCAGAGGTCCACTTGGAATTCGGAAGCGTATATTTGCTGTTTTTGCAAATGTCTAACGAAAAAGTTAAATAATCAGATACAGTTTAATTGCTATACCGAAGTCCTCAAAATGACTGCAAACTGCACGTAGCTTTTTCAAAATTCCACGTGAAGTACAGAAATGTATATCAAGATGTTCAAACACAAATAGAGCAAATCTGACAACATGTGGTTCATTGGTCAGCCATTGTAACATGTTTAACAATATTACGTAATCTTTGGTACAAGATGGAACAGTAGACTTCATTCAACACAGTTAATCCGATTTGGATGAATTATTCATCACAATATAGTAGAAACTAGCATTTAAAATCAGACATACTCATCGCCAAAAAATTTTTCCAAACTTTTTTCCAACCCTGTATATTCTAAACTTTTAAATTATAGATTTCTTTTTAAATTCTCTGGTTTTGCTAACTATAAGTCGTTTTCTTGGGCTTGCCTGGCAGAGCAGAACATAATTTATACAACGCGCATTCTGACTTTTGAAGTCCATTATCTCAAAGCAGGTGAATGCATAGTTTGTCACTATTGACGCTCAGGAAAGTCATCTGACATAAATTTGAATTAATTCGCTCCGTCGCGTACGTCATAGTATCAAGAAAATAGATTTATATTTAGTAAAATCCTAATTTTTCAAAGAAACAAAAAAACACATTTTCGTTTTTAGAATATATGTATATATCTGTTAAATATTTTGAATCTCAAAGGGGTTTTGTATTAAATTATTAATATTAAAAATATCTTTATGTACACATCAAGAAAATGGCAGCCCCCGGGTATCGCTAGCAGACGATAAATCTTGCAGAGAAAATCTTGATTTATACCCATCTCGTATATTTTAATGCAAAACCACGTAGGACAACAAGAAGGAATAGATTACATCTTTGAATATAAGCACATTTATATTATGAGGTTAATTCCCCTTTAAGTTCCGGCACCACTTCCAAGTGGAAAACAAAGTTCCGAGAAACGAGTGATGTACAAAAACAGACCAAGGAGCGGACGTAAAAAAAAAACCTACTAAGCACGAAGACCGCTTCATCACCCTCTCGGCAAGTAGAGAAGAATGCACAGCCGAACAAGAGCAGTGCATTTTGCAACTTTTAACTTTTGTCCTTACCACTTATTTTCATGTACCGCACATTCTATGACGGCAAAATCATCACAAATTAGGTACTATATTAAAGAAAATAACATACTTTCTAGTAATACTAAACTAGCAAAGGTTGTGCAATGACAAGAGAGCTATAATCGATCATACTTGAGTTCACAAACTTTTTTGAGGGGTTTATATAAATACAGAGATTGAAAATATAAAATGTAAACCGTAGTTCATTTGTAATCTAATCAAATATTATTTGAGTATATAAAATGTGGTGGCAGATGGATACAACTATTTTGAGGACAATGTTTGATTGTGACGTCAAAGATTCACCTTCATTAAGCTGTGCCCAGTTAAGCAAGGCGCTGTTAATGAAAGTCAACCTTAATATTTGGCGTATCAATGTAAAGCAAGCCGCACACTGTACGATCCGACTGCGATCCGACTGAGTTTTGATCGGATCGTGTTGTTAGCTATATGGCTAGCTTATATAACTGCGATCCGACCGTGAGTCGCACAACAATCGTAGACCAAAACGCAGAGATTTGACATGTTGAATCTTCTGCGATGAGTCGTGCCATTTTTCAGGCAATCAGAATTGTCCAAAGTGATGACGTCAACAACCAGAAAAAAGCTCACCGCACAAAAAAAAGCGGCTGAAAGTTGAACGCATACCACAACTCGCTCCCAGAACTCTGGCAGGCTGAAACCTGCGTACTCTAGATAGAATGTGTGTGCTGGACTTTTGAACAGTGTAGTAGGCCGAAGATAATAGCTCCTCTTTGATATATTATAACTAGACGGTCGGGTCGAAACAAAATAATTAGAAGATGATCAAGACAAACAATATTAGGCGCTAAATTACTTTTGCACCGGATACCCAACATTTCGTTACTGTTTTCAGGAAGTGACGGAAGAGCGCGCAACTAAAAGTAAGTTAGTTTTGAATAAATCGCTTTCAAAATTTTAAAGCATAATCTCAACCTCTTTAATGTATGAAGGTTGAATAAATTTTATAGCCTGGGGTAGATCATATTTCACTGTTTAGTTCTATGTTTAATTATTTGCATAATTTGTTATATTTTGGGGGGAAATGAGCTGTAAACATAACCGTCATTTCGTAAAAACACAAAATTCATGGTCGCGCTTATGATTTGTTTTCACGAAGTGACGGATCTCAGCCGCGCGCGTGTAAAACATATCGGACTTGATCACCGCACATTTAACCGTCCTTTCCTGAAAACACAAGGTCAATTCAAGGACGCGCTCTTTTTTGTTTGCACGAAGTGACGGATCTCAGCCGCGCACGTAAACATACGGGACGGCTGTAAGCCGTCACTTCGTGAAAACAGAAAATCCTGGGTATTTTCTTGTTGACTTCATCGCCATAGTTACATAATTAGATAGTATTATGGTCTGAAACTTTGTGAGGTTCAAGATGTTAGTGAATGATGTCCAAAATGCAAAAAAATCAAAATCGAAAAATATGCAATTTTCGTCATTGCCGTCACTTCGTAAAATCAGGGACGATATATATATATATATATATATGTGTGAAAGAAATGCGAGAATAACGTTGCGTAGCTCAATCAAAGTTCCCCAGAGCTGTCCTCCCTTTTTGAAATTTTTGCAAATATATATATATATATATAAACACCTAACGGGTACATTAGGAAGACAGTTTTTGTTCTTTTTCTTTGTTCAACTGTCGACCTAATGTACCAACTGTCGACCTAATGTAGGGGTCGCTATTATGACGAAATAAACTGCATTGTTAGGTGTCGACTTAATGTACCCGTTAGTCAAATATATTAAACACTTAACATAATACACACATATATATATATACTTGTTTGTCTCCCTAATACACTCTCTTTTTCGTGCCATATTGAAATTTTGTAGTACCAAGAAATTATTTGTATATATATATATATATATAGATATATATATAAATCAAAAAAGTTCTGAATAGATAATAACAAACATAAATTTAAAATAAAGACACTATATAGGATATATATTCAGGTATATACATATCATCTCCTCTCTCTCCTCTCTCTATTTCTCTTTCTTCCGCCTTGACTCTGTTCTTTATTTACGCTTGTTGACTTGGCAACAATTACGAGCTATGCTATGCACTACATCTTCAGTGCATTTTTTTTTCTTCTGGGGCATCGTTTCCTGAAAAAGCCTTATAGGCGAAATATTGAACATATTGTGTCTAACGGAGTGATTTATTCTGTTTGTGTGTCTCTCTATGTTAGATCTAGCTTAAGTTGATGGACAAAATCAAACTTAGGCCTAGAATCTAACGTTTGAACTAAAAAAATCTTGACATTATTGAATAGATCTAATCTACGTTAGTTCCAGGAACTCCTCCATGGCAGGTGTGGAAATCCCGCGGATTAGATCTAACATTAGACCTAGATCTAAAAAAAATGTAAAGTTTATATGTAACGTTAGAAGAAGAAGGGGAAAAAAGACAAAAAAGAAAGAAGAAAAAGAAAGAAGAAGAAAGAAGGAGGGGGAGGAGGGGAAATAATTAAGATTGGCTTCGTCACTTCTAACTTAACAATAAGTGTTGGAGAGCTAACATTTTGTTAGATATACATGTACCGTAATTCTTGTTGCCTACCTCGAACTGGGTTACTTGGACTGGTCTTGATTGAAATTGAATTGAGTCGCTTCAAAGTTCAAGTGTCACTCCTCGAAGTCTTTTCCTGGAAAAGGCTGACTGTTGTTTATGAATAGACCCCACCTACTGTCTAATATTAGGCACTTTCGCACCGGGTACCCAATATTTGATTTAATCACATAGTTTGAGTACCCTAACCCTACAAACCCTAACACTAATGTGATGAAATCAAATCGTCTCTGTTTTCACGTAGTGACGGTAATTAGGAAAATCGCATATTTTTTCGGTTTTTAGTTTTTTTGCATTTTTGGACATCATTTACTAACAACTTGAACCACATAAAGTTTCAGACCATAATACTGTCTAATTATGTAACTATGGCGATAAATTCCCATATGTATATTGACTTTATAAAAATCATAACTTTCTTATTTATTGTCCAATTTCGTGTAAACTTTCACCAATCTGTTTCTCTGATTTTCTGCCTTCCACACAAATCAAATTATTTCAAAGATTGGATTGCCCTTTAACAAAATTCTGTAAAACTGAATAAAGCAACAAATTCCTTTGTAACCAATCACCTAAACAGATTATTTGTGTACAGCTAGAATGTATAAAGTCAAACTATAAAAACTTTACCTGACATTCTACGAGTTAACGGTTAAGGAGCACACATAAAATAAAAGATAACATAAAACCCCATAGATAGGGCCAACACCGAACCGATATCGGACTTGGGTTCCGTGCGTGCAATTTTCTTATGCGAGCGTACCGATGCATTGACTACTCACAAGTCACCTTTTTGTTTATTGAGATTATATTTAAAAATTGTATTATCTTTTTACATAATTAATATGAGAAGCTTACATTTTGGATATAGTATTGCAACATGAACTTCTAACATACAGAGCAAAACGTAAATTTAAATGTAACTTGCCATACCCCCTCCCTCCCCCTCCTCCATGAAACAAAATAAAATAAAAAATGTGTTAGTCGGATTCATTCCATCAGATGCTTTTACACATAGCAAGGGAATTCAATAGTTGGTCACAGATGCAAAACATTCCTATATTATTTATTTATATATTTATTTATTTTGCCTTCTTTATTATATACTGCAGGGTTGGCCTGTTCAATATTATGCATAACTGCTTTCCAAAGGAGTCCTGCAGTTTAATAAATCATTCTACATGAAAATACAAAATACATAACACTTAGGTAACATGGTAAATTACTAAAATGGAGAGTGAATTAATGGTATTATAAATTTTATATATTTTAATAGCAATGTTATAATTCCACTGAGTCAAGATTTAAAGCTTTGCTTTTTTTTCTTCATTTAAATAAACAATTACATGATTGACCGAAATAGTAATGTCTAACATACTTGATAGATAAACTGGAAGATTGACTGATGGATATAAAATAAAGTAAGGAGTGAAAAGAGAGGTACGAAGAGCAGTATTTGGTACACGAGCAATAGTTACATGGTGACCGCGAACGACTTCCGAATTAACAGTTTGGGCGCGACAATTAAGCACTATACAGATGATGAGGGTAAGAACGCGAGGAGGCTTCTCTGGATGATAGCTGCCCTGATCAACAACCTACGTCAGCAAAACCTATCAGGCCGCTGTCGTAGTCTGCATCCAGCATGACCATTGGTTGATGGCAAGACGACGTGGTTTACGCAGTATGTTCTGTTTGCATGCGCTAACGTCGCTAGACATAAATTACTTCGCGCTTTTCTATACGCACGTGTGTGTGTGTGTGTATATATATATGTATATATATATAGGTGTGGGTGCGTTTGTGTGTGTGTGTGTGTGTGTGTGTGTGTTTATATATATATATATATATATATATATATATATATATATATATATATATATATATATAAAAGTTTCCTATGCTGGAAGAGTATGGTGTGTTAACAATTCAGGCATTATTAGTGTCGCTTAAAATAGGTTGTCCTGAGTCTAAATGGAAGATAGCTCGCTCTCTGACGCAAACGTGTTCCTGGTTGCAACAAAACAACCCAATTCAACGGTTCGGAATATCATCATATCTCCTTGCTGGTATTTTGAGCTTCCCTCGCATTCTGTTCCAAATCGGATGTTTTTGACCCACTTGCAAATGTAGACACAGAGAGAGAGAGAGAGAGAGAGTGACACAGAGAGAAATAGAGATAATAATAATAACCGCTTCAAAAGTTCTGTTCTTCAATTGCCAACTCAGGAAAATGCCTGATGAAATCTCAACCCTCCTTTATTTTTTACCCTTCCATGATTATTTTGGGACAATTTCAGATGCCCTTTCTCTCATTCTCCACTTGTTTTTATATAAAGATTCTGACAGGTTTAACAAAAGCTTTTGATATGATCTCCAATATAAAACCTGCGGGCGATGTAGAGTTTCCTAACAAACACCGTTTTCCTGAAACTCAAAAATACATCCGCCCCCTCATTGCTTCTTATTTAGCACTAATTTAGAAAATGAAAACAACAATATTATGTATGCTAGT
Source organism: Heliocidaris erythrogramma (assembly GCA_025617745.1). Lineage (NCBI taxonomy): Eukaryota > Metazoa > Echinodermata > Echinoidea > Camarodonta > Echinometridae > Heliocidaris > Heliocidaris erythrogramma. Next base: position 30,967,494 of record CM046857.1, on the reverse strand, counting down.
TTGGTTATTCCTTCAGGCCATCATTCCCATGTGATCACTCCACTTTCTTTGGAAGCTTTTGGGGAAGAAGAAACTTGAGAAGAAGAAGAAAAAAAAACGCTTGTAGATGAGAGAAAACGAGAAAGAAAACCTAATATACCATTTAAATCATATAAAATGGAGAAATGAATGATAAGATAAGAAGTATCAATCAAAGCAGTACTCGTTCTTCGGTGTGAGCATGGTTCCATTCAATAAATCTTCTTTTGTTATATTAAAGTTAATTTAGGTGCTAAAAAATAAATTTTGCAAGAAATTTAAAGTAACACGTTCATATCTTAGGTAGACGTAAGTACCAAAAAGAAGACATTTGCATGACTTTTAGATAAATTATGTTTTGTTTTGTTTTTAATTATCGTAATATCGTTAAAGTTATATATATTAGTTAGATATATTATACTTTTTCAGCATATGGGTATCATATATCGAAAGAAAAATAATGTTCCGATATCATATTTCTTCCGTATAGCTTGTAAATTCTTGATCATATCCTAATATCCGCGGTGCCAATCTTGTAGGCTGAGAGTAAAATGTGTGCTACAATGATTTTATTGTGCTGACATCAGTCGATGAATCATCGAGGTAGTCTTGACCATTGACCTTTGACTACTACCTACTGGGGCACGCTGGCGGCTCTATCATTTAAACATGGTGGTTGGGACTCGAAAAACTATTGATGGACAAAGGGAATGAGGTGATCGCACATGAAAACGATCGTTCGGCTTTCACTCATCTGTGTAGTTAAGGTGCACTTATACTTTCCATCGATTCACTGGGAATTATAAAATTTAATATGATGTAGCTATCGTGACAAATTTAATAAGGTTATTTAATCTTATAAAAGAGATAAATTTTGAAACATTTGACCAGGCCCCTGAGAGCCGGGGGTGCTACAGCCCCCCCCCCCCCCCCCCCAGAATTTTTGAGGGGGTGCGCATCACCCCTTAGAAGGCTGGGGTGCTGTAGGGGGTGCTGGGGTACTGTAGCCAACAAGTAGTTAAAAAGAGACCTTAAAACGCTGAGGACTTTTTTGTTGTTGTTGTTGCTTTGTTAGAGATTTTTTGGACTTAAAAAGAGACCCTAAAATGCTCAGGACCTTTGTTTTTTGCTCACAGCACCCCCAGTAACAAATCGTTCCCAGGTGCCTGCATTTGACCACTGGTAGTTTTAGTCATCCCTTCGTCGAAAGATTGAATATAATGACCACTGATGGGTCCAATGTTGGAAGAGCCAGTATACTTACTTCATTATCAACCGTAGAGTGAACTCGTTATACCTGGCCAAGATAATAATACACACATCAAGCACACACGCATACACACACAACACATACTCACACGTTTACATGGCTTTACTTCCGAGGACAGGTATTGTTCCTCTATTGTTCCTCGTCCTCGGACAGTCGACGGAATAAGGCATAAATTCATTGTTCGACGTTCGAGGACTATTGTCCGGCTTCCGAGGACCATTGTTCTCATGGTGTTTTTTTTTGTTCTCTGTCCGAAAATGTCCTCGGACATAATGCTAAACAAACGCACGCGTACTCGCAAAAAAGTTCAGAATTACACATTTCTCGATCTAAAGCGTGTACGCTTTATATCGGCTGCAAAAGCAATCAGATAAAATAGGAATCAATAACCTAATTTTCACTAAGACTTTCAGCAACATGACACTGTTATAACACATGCTAAATAGTATGGGGGAAATAATTTAGGGAAATTAATGAACACGGGCGTAGACACGCATAATTATCCATTGTTAGTGGGGGATGATCTATTCATTATCCCCCCCCCCCCCCCACTAACAATAGAAAGCGTGTTCGTGTCTACGTCACTGTTAATGAACATATTTGGTTTAAAATGTATACATTGAGGCATTATAAATCAAAATTTAAAAGAAAATCAATGTGATATTCCCATCATTCTTCCTATGTATTCTATGTAGTAAATGATATCATCTTTGTTTTCTATGTAGTAAATCACATCATCTTTGTTTTTCTATGTAGTAAATCACATCATCTTTGTTTGTATTCTATGTAGTAAATCATATAATCTTTGTTTGTTTATATAGTAAATCACATCATTGTTAGTATTTAGTGTGGTATATAACGTCCTTCTTGTATGTATTCAATGTGGTATATCCCACCATTCTTATTTGTATTTAGCGTGGTGGTTTTTCTATATTTGTTTGTATTCACTGTGGTATATTCCACCATTCGTGTTTGTATTCAATGTGGTATATCACACCATTTTTATTTGTATTCAGTGTGGTATATCCCATAATTCTTATTTGTATTCAATATGGTATATCAAATCATTCCTGTGTGTATTCAGTGTAATATCCCATCATCTTTTTTTTCATATTCAGTGTAGTATATATTTCCAATCATAATTTATGTGCTTTTATTTAATGTGGTATATCCCGTCATTCTTCCTTGTATACAATTTGGTGAATTCCATCATTATGGTTTGTATTCAGTGTGGTACATGGCATCATCTTTGTCTGTAACTGAGTGGTTTATCCCATTTTCTTTGTTTGTATTAAATGTTTTATATATATCCTACAATTCGTCCCTGTTTTCATGAAGTGACGGTAATGTGGAAATCGCTTTTCTTTTTCAATTTGAGTTTTTTGCAGTTTTGGACATCGTTCACTAACATCTTGAACCGCACAAAGTTTCAGACCATAATAATGTCTAATAATGTAACTATGGCGATAACGTCAACAAGAAAATACCTAGTAAAATGATTTTCTGTTTTCACGAAGTGACGGCTTACAGCCGTCCCGTATGTTTTACGTGCGCGGCTGAGATCGTCTATTCGTGAAAACAAAAGAGAGCGCGGTGATCAAGTCCCATAATTAACACGGGCGCGGCTGAGATCCGTCACTTCGCAGTGGCGGATCCAGGAATTTGAGATTGGGGGCGGGGCGGCGAAGGAGCGGAGCGACCGATCGGGGGAGCGTGTAGGAGGAGGTATCCCCCTCCCACGGTACAGATTTTTCAAAAAGTCATGTGCAAAAGTCGCATTTTAAGAGCACTTTAAGAGGAAAAGCTCTTACTCAACCATTGTCTGCAAATGAATGACATACCGGGAATGGGCTGTTTGTAAGGAAAATTAAATACCTTTAAAGTTTACCAATTCGGTCGGTGTCATTTCATAAAATTATTCACCTTGAACGATGCAGTCAGTCAATTTGAAGCACATTAATGGGTATTGAATGATATTAGTTAATATACCTCGGAGGCTTATTTCACAAAGACTTCACTGACAACAACCGCGTAGCCAGGATTTAATTTTAGGGGGACGGTCCAGGGGGAGTTTGCTCCCTCCCGCACAAAGCGCGAAAGCTCTGACGATTGAGCAAATTTGAAAGATAACGGCTCGTAGCACCTTTTTTTAGGCTGAAAGTTAGTTCGACGCCCTGCTTTTCGATTATTTGGACCCAATACTGCACTGTATGTAACAGGGATGAGTGCAGGGAGGGGGAGTTTCCCCCTATCCGAGCGAAGCGCGAAAGCTCTGACGTTTTAGCAAATTTGAGAAAAGAACGGCTCGTAGCAAACCTTTTTTAAGGCGGAAAATTAGTTCAACGCCCTGACTGTTTTTCAATTATTTGGACACAATACTGAATTCAGTGTAACAAAAACGAAAACTTTGACGTTTTACAGCAGTGAAAGATGATGGATGGTAGCGCCTTTTTAGGTTTTTTTTTCTCACTTCCCCCGCTTTTTCGCTCTCGCTTTTTTTGTTTGTTGGCGTTTGGGGGGCGACCGCCCCCGGCTACGCGCCTGATTGACAATTAAGATCGACTGAAAAATTATAGTGTGATGTGGGTGCCTTGGCAAATATTATAACTACCAGACTAAGATGCCTCCTTTTGAGACTTTTTCATTCAGTTAAATTAAATGTAATCATAAAAAGAGAATGAGAAACATTTGTGTTTTTTAATTAAAAAAGAAAAAAATAATAATTCATGATTGACAATTCGTAATACTGTGATAAACTTCATGAAAATTAAAAATATGGGAAAACCCCAAATTTTATTGCCATAATAATTATAGCTTAGCTCGTTACGTCTCCAGAGTAGACTAAGGAGGCACAGCACTGGACAGGAAAGCGGAGGGATCGGAGAGTAGTTGGGCCTGTATTATATTGTATATATAAACAGTATCTGAACTATACTTTCCTAACATTTTAAGCCTCCGTAAAAATCTAAATTCGCGCTTTATCATGATTAAAATCTTGAAGTAAGGGGAGGGGCGCTTCTTACAATAAAATGTGGTGTGCTACTATTAACGATATACTTGGTAATGAAGCCAAAGGAATTTCATAAAAAAGCCCGCGCTATATTTAAGGTGATCCGAAGAATCACAAAACAGAGAAAATAAAGGGGGCGCCCTTGGCGCCCCTGCCTGGATCCGCCACTGCTTCGTGTAAACAAATAAAAGCGCGTCCTTGAATTTTGTGTTTTCACGAAATGACGTTTACAGCTTATTTTTTCCCCAAAATATATAAAATTGTGCAAATAATTAAACATAGAACTAAACATTGAAATATGATCTATCCCAGGATACAAGATTTATTCAACCTTCATACATGAAAGAAGTTGAGATTATGCTTTAAAACTTTGAAAGCGATTTATTCAAAACTAACTTTCTTTTAGTTGCGCGCTCATCCGTCACTTCGTGAAAACAGTAATTAATTCTCGTTTGCTCTTAATTTGATGTATCCCATCATTCTTGTTTGTATTTAATCTGTGATATCCCACCACTTTCGTTTGCATTCAATGTGGTATTTCCCATCATTCTTGTTTTGTTTGTATTCAATGTGATACATCCCGTCGTTTTTCTTTTTATTCCATAGACCGCTTCTGTAATGTATTCAAATTTATGTTCATTTCTTCTTTGAGCACCTGCTTTTTATAAATGAGCCTCAATACTTCGAATCAGTTTGCATACATTACTTTTTGATATGTCCGGCAAGCCTCCGACAAGCTTTTAGGTTGTCAAGAACAACCTTTGTTTGCAAGGTATGTATAAAATTTGAATACATTACCAAAGCGGTCTATTTGGTGTATCCTATCAATATGGCTGGTATTCAGGGGGGTACATGGCATTATCTCTTTCTGTATTCAGTGTGGTTTATCCCATTTTTCGTGATAGTATTATAATGTGGTACTAGCAGAAGCAGCCCGTGGACATCCACGGGCGCTAGCTGTGTTTATGATTAATCACCGTACCGTGTATTTGTCACAATAATGAAGGGAATATAAAGAAAAGTCGGGTAAATTGTTATTTTTTTACCAAAAAGTATTTACAACATATCAATATGTGTTATTTATCCAATCTTAAATGAGTTCTGAAGAAAATACATTTTCATCTTGATGAAGACTAAATGACGATTGTTTTGTCTTAATGACTTAATAATGTTGCTATTTATGTTACGTCGGCCCTGTGGCCTGTAGATGACACACGATCTCATTTACACCCGGGCGGGATTCTGGCACATAGAGCATGGATATAATTAGAGTAGTATATCCATAGTATATCCACAGGCGTAGCAAGAATTTTTCAGTAGGGGGAGGGGCAGACGTGAAGGATCCAACCGCATAGCCAGGATTTCATTTCAGGGGGCGGTTGTGAGCACGCGAAGAGTGCGAAATTGGTGGTGAGCACGCAAATCGTGCTCCCCAGGAGATGGATGCAGGGAGGGGGAAGTTTTGTCCCTCCGGCGAAGCGCGAAAGCTCTGACGTTTTATAGCAAATTTGAGAGAAAGATAACAGCTCGTAGCACTTGTTTTAGGAGGAAAGTTATTTCAACGTCCGGACTGCTTTTAGGGATGGGTGCAGGGAGGGGGAGTTTCCCCCTTCCCCCACTTTTTTGCTCTCGTTTTTTTTTTTACGTGGCTGCATAGGAGGGGCCATGGCCCCCTGTGTCGCCTGTCTACGCCTGTGAGTATATCTATGCATTTGAGCTAGAGGGAGCGATTTGATATTACCATGTTTCTGTGGTTTAATACTCAAGAGAAATTAAGGCCATGAAAACATAACATGCATCATTAGCGGTACGTCCCTTGTAAAGGATACAAAAATGAGGAAAGAAAATGAATTTTATTGTCATTTTATTTTCAGGGAGATTATTGCCCCTTATATGGGTCTTGGGAGGACCGACGGATTGACTTTTCCCTACTACCCACCCCCCCCCCCCCCCCCCCCCCCCCTATCGGCCTCCCGTCACCCCAACGCGAGGGGAGACGGGAGTAATATCCTACATGTATACGTATTCATATCATAGTGGAAATATTTTCGAAGGAAATTTTGGTGGTTGGGGGGGCGCTCCTTCTTTACACCGTGGCAACCGATATGCCTAAGTGACGTGAACTCCTACACCTCCCCTCCTCCGAATGATGTCGACAGATCTGTTTAGTCTGTCCTACGGGAATGAATAATATATTTGAGGCAATATAAAATAACATGTTTCCAACGGTATGAGGGCCATTTTCCCCATTCATGTCACTGTCGTTGTTGATAATAGGAATGATTTATGCGACAGCCATGCACCCAAATGTGCGGTTAGGTAAACCCTAAACACTAACCCCAACCCTAACCCTATATATCGTTTTCATTTTGGGTTGCTGTCGCAAAAGGAAGTTTACCTAATATATGCTTCCTTGATACGAGTAAAAAGTAGGAATAGATTAAATTTAAATAAAGAGTCCTTCAATATGAATTAGTGGCCGAACCCCCCATTTTTTTTACATTCTACCAGTTACATGTTCCTCCCCTTCACCTTGTCTCATCGAACATCAATCCCCACAATAAAAAACAAAAACAATTGAAGCACAGAAAGAATTAAGTTCAACTAAGAAACAGCTCCCCCCCCCCCCCCCAAAAAAAAAAAAAAAAAAAAATGTTGAAAGTTCAGTTTATAAAGTATAATGAATAAATTTCTTACACTAATCAAACTTCCAAAGGAGCCGAATTTTCACAAATAAAAGGCAGAAAAGTTTACAGGCACCTGAATCGATCCGAATCGATCGCGACGACCGCTCCTGGGAGATGTCTCATTGAGACCTGTACATCATCCGCTTAAATATTATCATGAGCAACAATGCATGTGTGGACGCTGAAGTACCTTACTACAAGTACGTTGATGATTTGACTTTTGTCCTAAGCCGTAGTCATTCTCACCCGTCCCATATATGCAATGTGAAATCAATAAATTATGTACATGGTCAGAGCAAAATAATATGCTTCTTAACCCTATTAAGTGTTCAATGATGTTTGTTTTATTTATGAAAGAACCACATCAACAACTACCTTTCATGATGGGCAATGACATTCTTAAAGTCGTTTCTCAAGCCAAGATTCTTGGTCTCGTATTACAAAACAATTTGAAATGGGGTGCCCACATTCTTGATTAAGTAAAACGATGCAACAGGAAATTATATATGTTACGCAGTCTGAAGAAATTCAATCTCCCAATGCGTGATTTGATAACTGTGTATTGTGGATACATACGACCAGTTCTCGAATATGGTGTATCCGTCTTCAATGGTTCACTCACCCAGGATCAGATTTATAAACTTGAACAAATTCAGAAAAAAGCATGTCGAATTGTGTTGGGTTCTGTGTACGAAACATATAATTCTGCACTCACCATGTGTAATTTGCAGTCATTGGAACATAGACGGAAAAACTTGTGCCTTGATTTTGCCCACTCTGTAGAAAAGAATGTATTTAAAGTAGGTATTCAAAGAAAATCACAAATATGGCAATTAATGTATCACTAGAAACTGGGAAGCTTACAGATGGCAATCGTATAAGTTTTATGTCAACTGGGTATTTGATGATTATAAAAACAACACAAATAAAAGCTCTTCTCAGCATCTGGAATATCCGAGGATTCGCCAGAAATATAGCGATGTTTTGATGCCGTCACACTCGGGATCGATCCTGCTTAAACAGACGACGTCCTATAATGAATGAACGTAATTGCAATGCAATTATTTATCAAATTATAAAGAGTTTGGTGTATTTAAACATGACCTTATTTCACACCATTATAAAGGGAAAGTGAAACTGATTCTGATAGCTAAAACCGTTTGATTGTAAATACACAGGAGAAGGGTCAATGATCAATGAAATAAACCCCACTTTCAAATTGAAAAGCCCTCCGAATAATAGCAGGATGGTATTCGTTCCCTCTTGAAACGCCGAACATGCCCCGGTGCAAGCAGCTGAAAATACAATGGCGTCTTATTTTGTTTACAAGTGACTGATTCCTTTATTTTTTTAACGCTGCATTTTTCATCAAAATAATACCATACACGAAGTTAAGAGTGAGGCAACAGACTAACATTAAGACTGACGCTAGTGAAGGAAGAGAAATAAGTGAAGAGGAGATGACAAAATAGGCTCTGAAAAATGTGTAAGATGTTATGGGACATCGTCTGCTTAGACAGGACTGGTCCATGGTGTGTCGTCACATATCTCAGCAGCGTTCGAGGAGCTCTTCAGCTGCTATATCGGGGGCTGTATTTTACCGTTTTATAATTGATAATAATCATTACTTCAAATGTTTCCAAGCGTTGAATTTGGATAACTTTGTTTAATTTATGCCATCTATGCAATAATAAGTATTAAGCCAATATTTAAAATCATTAAAGTTCTACTTTAATAGTCACTGGCTCAGAACAAAGAAAGAAAATCCTTACAATCTCAGAAAAGGTTTGAAATATGAACAATTTAAATGTAAAACAAAAAGATTTCAACGTAGTTCACTGCCTTATCTAGTGACACTACTGAATTCTGAATAGTGCTTCATAACCATATTAGGATAAGCATATTCTCATTTATATTCAGCTCATACCAGACTCTGTTGGTTAACTTATACATTTTATTTAATATGTAGCGTAAGGTTGTACTTATTTAAACTTTCAATCCACGCTTAAAACTTGCAATATATACCTAGAAGTCTTTCACTTTTTAATAAGTAACCTATTTTATCATGTTTACATGAATTGAATTGCAAATATATGTTTTATTCATTTTACCTCATACCAGTACTATGTCATGATGTATGTTATTAAATAATATTCCTCAAGTCGATTTGCAATCATAATTTTTATTCAATGTTAAATTTTTCTATCCTAATTATAATAATAATAATAATAATAATATGGACATTTGTATTGCGCCGGTATCCATCATGAAAGATGCTCATGGCGCATTATTATTATCCCCGGTCATTGGATTCTGGCACGCCCGCACACAGTGTATGCACATTCTCCACTCCCTGGGGAGCATTCCAGCCAGGCGTCTATTAAGCGCACACATGCTAAGCAAAGGACATTACCTTTCGCCATCCTACCGGGTACCCATTTAACACCTGGGTGGAGAGTGGCAAATGTAGATTAACGTCTTGCCAAAGGACGCTAGTGCTGCGGTGGGATTCGAACTCCGGACCTCGTGGTTCACAGTCCGGGGACTTATCCACTGATCCACAACACCTCTACGGTATTATAAATATTTTAACTTTGTACATTCCTCTATTTTATTTTTTTCTAAATGAATTAAATTGCTCTAATTTCTCAATTGTAATAAGAAGTCAATATGATGTTATTTGAATGCAATTGTTAATAATGAAATGATAATAATTATGAAATATTTCGTGAGAAATTATTGTAAACATGCGCAATTCAGCCAATGGCTGCAAAGCATTGTTTCAAATAAAACCATTATTGAATTGAATTGAATTAAAAAGCAGATTGCAGTAGGGGCAGATTTTGATACACTAAACATCTCTGATATTTATACCATTTTAATGGCGATTTTATATCTTGCTTGGTATTTTACATCCTATACCTATTTGAGGATTACATCATCATCATAGACCTCTATTTAGCCAACTGAGAGGAACCGTAAAAAAAAATTGATCTAATTTGGAACACATTACCGAACTATATCCCCCCCCCCCCCCCCCCCCCTTCAGCGGATCTTCTTCTTATCATATCTGAATACCCTTTTTCTTGATTTTTTTATATCCTAAACGCGTAACCCCCGGGTTATGCGCTTATTGCTGAAAAGGTACCCTTTTTATCCGTCTTGTACGTGGATGATGCCTGATGTACCGGCCTCAATGAGAAATGCCCTCCCTCCCCGTAACCGTGAAGCTACAACATAATGCTGAAAATCTATGCGTGAAACCAGGGAATTACAGATAACTCCTTGGTGAAACATAGTACATGCAGTACAATTGTAGAAATACACGTGCACTGTGCGAACGAATAACACGTGTGTTGATGCGTCGTATACATTGAAGCCATACATGTACTGCGTGTACTATGTTTGCGCCGTAGTAGACATTGAACGTGTATACACACAACTATGGTTGGCTATTACCGCCAAAACGTGTGCCCAAAGCATATGCGCGTGCCATTCATAACGTACGCATGGCTCTGGCAGAGCATACGCGTCGTTCTGGCAGAACGTACGTATGGGTATTCTTTATTATAGTTCTATGCAGTTCTTAACGTACGCGTCGTCTTGCCATGTCATACGCATTCTTCCCAAAATATACATACGCTATGTCACAACCATGCCTAAGTTATGGCCTATGGTTATGGCACAACCACGCGCACGGTATGACACAACCACGCGCACGGTATGATACAACCACGCGCACGCTTTGACACAACCATGCGTACGTAATGTATCAACAATATCACGGTATAATCCTTCAACCAATGAGAAAGCGCGATACAAAAACCATCGGACTCGACTAGATCGACTGTACGGGGACTGGGGGGGGGGGGGCGCCATTTTTATGTAATTATGGATGCGCTAAATCGTCTTGAAAGAAGATTTCTGACTGCTGCCACCAGTTCTAGAAATAGAATGGCGTCGAATTGAATTATGAAAATACGTACATTTTCAAGAGTTTTATTTTACCAAACATCGATAATTCGATAGCTATGACAAATAAATATGGAGATAGAAATGTATAATGTAAATAAATATGGGGATATCGGAAACACGCAATAAGTATTGGGGGCGGCTCAATATCTGAGCCCCACTTAAAGTATTGGGGGCTCATGGTATCTGAGTCCATAAGGGCTTAATGATATCTAAACCCCACCAAGAAATGGGGGGGGGGGGCTCAATGATATCTATAAGCCCCGTCAACAATATTGGGGGCTCAATGATAAGATATCAGAGTCCCGCTAAAATATCTGGGGTCTCAATGATATCCAAGATCAATGATAGGCGAGATCCAACGTGTGAGCCTCCCCCCCCCCCCCATAAATATTTCTAAAATGTTTATATTTAAATGGTAAGTCTGTATAGATTATAGGTATACATGCGTTTCATTCCTAGAATATAATGATTGGGGAGGAGGGGGTTAATGATATCCGAGCCCCGCAATAAGTATTGGGGGCTCAATGGAATCTCATTGATATCTAAGCCCCACCAAAAAACTAAGTTAGGCATAAATGATGTATTTACGGTGCGAAGCTTATTTACGCAAGAAAGATCAGCAGTATCTACCACTGCATGCTGCATGCAGCTCGGGACCTCATTAAATAGGGGACTCCCCCCCCCCCCCCCCCCCCCCTGTTGTCCACGTACCAGGGCAACTAGCCTTCACTTTACAAAATGGATTTGCCATATATCCTCGAATGAATACTGGAAATTCCTAGAATTTCCACAAATATCCTGACATTATTCAGAGAGGCCAGGATTTCTCTTTTCATGACTTCCTCTTCTTCTTCTTCTTCTTCTTCTTCTTCTTCTTCTTCTTATGATCTCTTTTTTTAAGGGGTGGGGGGCTGTTGACAGAATTTTAGCGCCTAACAGTTACAGCGCTAGAGTCGTCCGCTGCATGCCATGCCGCTTGCACTGCATGAACGAGTAACGGGAATTGCGATTGGCTATTCAAACACCAGTAATATATGTTCCAACCCTTGCGTATGACATGGTTAGCCCACACGTATGACATGGCAAGACCACGCGTATGAAATGACGAGGCCACGCGTATGACATGGCAAGACCACGCCTGTGACATGGCAAGACGACGCGTGTGACATGGCAAGACGACGCGTACGTTAAGAACTGCATAGAACTATAATAAAGAATACCCATACGTACGTTCTGCCAGAACGACGCGTATGCTCTGCCAGAGCCATGCGTACGTTATGTCAGACCCATGCGTACGTTATGATTGGCCTTAATGGCCAACCATACACAACAATACACAACAGCATGTTGAGCTATGCCTATGTAGGGCACACGTCACGCTGTTCTTGGCAATACACCAATTGAGGTTTCTCCCCTTCACAGGTAAAGGGTATGGGTTGGGCATGGAGCTACAAACCAGCTTCATGGGTTGGCAGAATTATTACTCCCTCCGGAAATTCAATGTTTAAAAATGAATTTATGAAATATGGACGGCACGTCAGCCCTTAAGAAGTGCCTCCCACCACTCTAAGAACCATCCCCCGCCCGTCGGTACCAAAAGGTGGGGACCGAAAGGGCCAGGGGAGGCGCCTATTCGAACCAAAAAGAAGGCCTCAAATTCTTAGCGTAATATATATATAAATATCACATCTTCTATTTGGGAATTCAATGTGGTATATCCCATCATTCTTGTTTTGTTTGTATTCATTGTGAAACATCTCGTCATTCTTCTTTGTTTTTCAATGCCCTCATTGTTCCGTCCTTTAAAGGGTCAAAGGTCATATTTGTCCATTTCTTGCACTCTTACTTCTGCATTTCTAGACAGATTTCGTTCAAATTTTGTACGGAAGTGTATCTTGGTAAAATCTACGCACCTGTAGTTTTTGGTGATGCTGCCACCAGTGTCCCGTCTTTTATAGGGTCAAAGGTCATACTTTGGATTATGGCGTGAGTGCACTCTGCAGGCCACATTTCTGGATGGATTTCTTTCAAATTTTGTATGGAGATGTATCTTGGTATAATCTACACATCTTTACTTTTTGGTGATGCTGCCCCCATTGTTCCGTCCCTTATACGGTCAAAGGTCACTTGTCCATTTCTTGCACTCTTACTTCTGCATTTCTTGACAGATTTCGTTCAAATTTTGTATGGAAGTGTATCTTGGTAAAATCTACAAACCTATAGTATTTGGTTATGCTGCCACTAGTGTCCCATCTTTTATAGGGTCAATGGTCATACTTTGGAGGATGGCGTGAGTGCACTCTGCAGGCCACATTTCGCAATGGATTTCTTTCAAATTTTGTATGGAGATGTATCTTGGTATAATCTACACATCTTTACTTTTTGGTGATGCTGCCCTCATTGTTCCGTCCTTTATAAGGTCAAAGGTCATTTGTCCATTTCTTGCACTCTTACTTCTGCATTTCTTGACGGATTTCGTTCAAATTTTGCATGAAGGTGTCTCTTGGTGTAATCTAAAATCCTATAGTTTTTGGTGATGCTGCCACCAGTGTCCCGTCTTTTATAGGGTCAAAGGTCATACTCCAGGGCATGGCGTGAGTGCACTCTGCAGGCCACATTTCTTGATGGATTTCTTTCAAATTTTGTATGGGGATGTATCTTGGTATAATCTACATAGCTTTACTTTTTGGTGATGCTGCCCTCATTGTTCCGTCCTTGATAGGGTCAAAGGTCATGCCTTTTGTGCGCTCTAACTTCCACATTTCGTGAGAGATTTCTTTCAAATTTTATATGGAGGTGTGTCTTAGTGAAATCTACACATCTTTAGTGTTTGCTGATGCTGCCCCCAGCGTTCCGCTTTTCATAGGGTCAAAGGTCATATTTTAGTGGATATCTTGTGTGCGCTCTGAGATCACATTTCTTGACAGATTTCTTTCGAATTTTGCATTATACTCTAATCTACACACATTGTTTTGGTGATGCTACTCCTAGTGTTGACAATAGTCCGGGCCACTGGCGACAATAGTTATGTTCACACGTAGTACATAGCATCGATGCTATGTAAGTTTCAAAAATATTTCCAGTACGTTCAGACAGGCCGTGATCGACTTGCTTCTATCACCCACTCGTGACTATTCATCGCTCACCCTCTGCCAAAACAATAATTACTGCGCCACACAGAGTGACCCGAGTATAATTTGTATGCATGGTCAAACGCGCGGAAGTTATGTCTTCATAAATTAACATAATAACACAATAACAATTCATTTGTAATATCGATAATACAATCAAGTATAGCAAATACATGTGTTATAATACTTAATTTTAAATAAACCTTGTACATGTCAAAATTGACTGAACTCCAATCTTATGCCAAAATAAAACACATGCATGCACACTATATTCTCTGGTAAGCACATGTAAATCAATATATAAATACCACATCATACTTTAGTTAAGGTCTGATTCTGAAAGAGCAGATTCTCAGCTTTAAAATGATATATAACTCATTGGATGTTCATAACTCAATGTACAAAGAGAAGAATGCACAGTCCCTCATAATGTTACTTCTTAATACGGGTTTGAAGTTTGCAGTCTATTGAAGCACTCTGACTTGCAAAGTGTTGTGCTAAGGTGACAAATGGAGGATTAGAACTCAATGAAAATTTCTATGAAGAGATTATGAGATTGTCCTAAAACTTGGCATACTACATAGACATATCCTGTTTATCATAGTGCACAAGTATCAATGCAAGAACTTACTCCGGGAGATTCATGGGAGATTAAAATGAGACAAGTATTCAGGGTCGTGAAAAAGAAAAGTAATGCAACAAAATCCAGAGAAGACACACATAAAAAGCTGGCAAAAATACCACTTCTAGATTTTTTGGTGCCTCCACATTTTAAATTACTTAGAAAAAAGTATACTCTTTCAGGAAATACCCAAAACTAAAATTTGACCATGCATGCCAACCAAAACACATTGATCTCTAACTGAAAATCACACAGTGCGACTTTTGGGTGGTTTTGTGGTGCCTGGTCACATATATAAAAAAGAAAAAGATAAAAAGAAGGAACCCCCCCCCCCCCCCAAAAAAAAAAAAAAAAAAAAAAAAAAACCCTTCCTTACCACACAGTATATACATTACCCTACTATACCCCTATATACATCACATGAATACATACATTATATTACAGTACCAGATGAAACAGACAGAATGATAATAGAAAAAAAAAAGTAGGGAAGAGGGTACATCACATGAATACATACATTGCATTATATTATAGCACCACATGAAACAGATAGAATTATAATAGCAGCGAGTGAAGATAGCAGCGATTGCGCTCACACGACAAATAGTCACAAGCGCGGTGGGTGGTCTACCGCAAAGCGTCGATGCTTTGTCGCTGGATCCTGAGATTTACTCCTGCTAAACTCGCTGCAAGAATAGTTTGGAAACTCGCTTCTATCTCGTGACTATCTGCGTTCAGACAGCGTTTGGTCTCGACACTATCTGGTCTTCACCAAAATAGCATCGACACCTCGATAGCATCGATGCTATCGCTCTACGTGCGAACGTACCTTATCTCTACGCCATCCTTTTGTTTGAGGGAGGTGAGGGGGGATGTTCTTTGTCCCTCCTTCGAATTGCTGCCAGTGCCGGGGGATACATTTCGCATTTCCCGGCAATGGACATTTCTAGTTCTTGTTTGTATTCAATGTGATATTACCCATCATTCTTGTTTGTAGTCAATGTGGTATATCATATCGTCTTTTAAAAAATATTCAATGTGATATTACCCATCATTCCTGTTTGTATTCTACTACAGTACTACAGTAAATCACATCATCTTTGTTTGTTTTCTATGTAGTGAATCACATCATTTTTGTTTGTATTCTATGTAGTAAATCACATAATCATTGTATTCAATGTGTTATTATAGCGTCATTCTTGTATGTATTGAGTGTGGTATACCCCATCATTCTTCTTTGTATTCATCGTGGAGCTATATCCTATCATATTTGTATTAAATGCGGTATATCCAGGCCCCTGGAAACGATTTTGTTACTGGGGGTGCTGTGAGGAAAAAAAATGGTCCTAAGCATTTTGGGGTCCCTTTTTAACTCCAAAATCTCTGACAAGTGTAAAAAAAAATTAAAATAAATTTAAAAAATTCCTCAGCATTTTGATGGCTACAGCACCCCCAGCACCCCGGCTCCCAGGGGCCTCGGTATATCCCATCATTCCTGTTTTGTATTCAATAAGATATATCCTTTCATTGTTTATATTCAACGTAGTATATCAAATCATTCTTTGGGGTATTCAGAGTAACATCCCACCTTTTTTTCATATTCGGTGTGGTATATCCACTGAAATGTGACTCCTTGGTATATCCAATCATAATGTCTTTTATTTAATGCGCTACACTCCCTCGTCTTTATTCGTATTATGTGTGATACATCCCATCATCTTTATTTATATTAAAAGTGATATATCCAATCATTCCCATCATCTCAAACAGTAATCAAATCAACAATAATATTCTTTCACTCTCTTTTTATTTTTCATTTTTTTATTGATGTAAAACGCTATGAAACAAATTATAGTTTGTAAGAGCGCTGTAGAAATAATAATTATTGTATTGTATTGTATAGTTTGATTTCAATGTGATATATCTCGCAATTCTTGTTTGTATTCAATGTGGTATATGCCATCATCCCTGTTTGTTTTCAATGTGGTATCCTGTATTCTTGTTTGTTTTCTGTCTTTGATATCCAGCCATTCTCGTTTGCATTCTTGTTTGTATTTTTATGTGGTAAATCGCATCATTGTATTCTGTGTGGTATATAACGTCATTATTGTATGTATTCGATATGATATATACTCTATTCATGCTTGTTTGTATTTTATGTGATCTATCCCATCATCTTTGTATTCAATGTGAAATATTCTATCATTCTTGTTTGTATTCAATGTGATTTATCTCGTCATTCATGTTTGTAACCAATGTGGTATATCTAATCATGCTTGTTTGTATTTTATGTGGTATATCCCATCATCTTTCTTTAAATTCAGTGTGGTCCATCTCATCATCTTCGTTTGTATTCAGTGTTTTCTATCCAACATTCTTGTTTGTATTCAATGTGGTGGTACTCTCTCTAAAAAAAAAATCGAGTGATCACTGACGTCACTCCCTGGGGAGTGAAAATAAAGTGAAAAAAGAGTGAAACTCCTTTCTTTTCCGCTTAGAGAGCACTCGATATTCACTGGATATTCACTCCTAAACAAGTGATCACTGACGTAACTCCCGTGGGAGTGAACATATAGTGAAATATCACTCTTTATTTAGAGAGTGAGTATATCCCTTCATCTTTGTATTCCATGCAGTACATCTCTTATTTTTTTAATTTATTCAGCGTGATATATCCCACCATTCTTGTTTGTATTGAATGTGGTGGCATATTCCTTCATCTTTGTATTCAATTCCATCATCTTTGTTTAAATTCAGTGTGATATATATCATTATCTTTTTGTACTCAATGTCATATACCCTATACCCTATCATTCTCGTTGCATTCTGCGTGGTATATCCTGTCTGTATTTAATGTGATATATCCCATCATTCTTGTTTGTATTCAAGGGGGTATATACCATCATTCTTGTTTGCATTCAAAGGATATGCTGTGTAGACTTACTTAATTGACTTTTGGCAGGATTTCCGGATATAGATATACATGTATGTCCTCTCTGAAATGAGAGAATCTCTGTTTGGCTTCCTCAACCCATGATGATATTTGACGTATTGCCAAAACATCTCCTTCTCTTATCCCACCTACTGCTCATTTACCATTGAATAAGAATCTGCGTCACACGTGCGTGGTTGGTCTAAATCCTCTCTTTACGGTGGAAAATCGCCACTTCTATATTGCTTTCTCCTCTTTCCGTAGGGAGGCGTAGCTAAAAGCGCGGAGATTACTTGTGACGTAGACGTGCACGTTTCCTGGGTAACGCAGTTAATACGTGAAGCAGCGTGTGAATGTAATTACAATTCTATTATACTAGATACCCAGGCACGTAGCTAAGAGATGAAGGAGTCTCATCCTACACTGAATCATACACGTGGTCGATGTTCATCCACGCACTACCATGAGATTTCACTCCTTTTGCTCATTCCTTCTCTTATCTCTTTCTCTTTCTCAGTTAAATTTCTCTCTCCCATTCTATTCCGTCTTTCATTTAACTCTGTTTCCCTCCAATATCCCTTCTACTTCGTAACTCTTTCTGTCTACACCTCTCTCAGTCATTAAAGGGCAACCCAACCTTGTTAATAAGATGATTTGTGTGATAGTACAGAAATAATAACAGGCTGGTGAAAGTTTGAAAGAAATCTGACAAGGAATAAGAAAGTTATGGATGTTTGAAAAACGAGATCACCACATCTATGCGAATCTCGAATTGGTAATTCGATGAGTCGATTGTAACATACTTGTGGACAACTCTCCGGTTTGTATAGTACACAAAAATATCATTAATGTGCAGTTTTCTCCGAAACGCCTAAACCCTCAGGGCAATACTCACAATATATTGGAGATAGCATATTTGTTATAGGTCCTCATGAAAGAAAAGGACCCTACTTTTACATTTTAGTCATTTCGTGTGTTGGAGCTAATGGGGGAGTTGTCCACATATACATCACAGTGACATTACCTATTCGGTCAATTTGAAATTCCCACATGTATAGTGATTACAACTTTTAAAAAATCCATAACTTTTTTATTGCTTGTAAGATTTCGTTCAAACTTTCACTAATCTGCTTCTCTGATTTCCCTCCTTTTAGAGCAACTTGCCATTAAGGTTCGATTTCCCTGAAATGTTTTTTTTTTTTTTGGTTGTTGTTTTGTTACATTCTTCGTTTTAAAGTAAACGTTCCTTTGTTGCCCTTTTCAAGTTGTAGCCGTTTCTATCACGGCACTATCTCCATCCTGTTAGTTTTATTCCCTTTTCTAGTAGTCATAATACCATTCTTTTAGTTCGTATAAGTACTCCCCCCCCCCCCCCCCTTCTCTCTCTCTCTCTCTCTGTCTTTCCTAAAAAAAATTCTCGCCCAGTCATGCCATCCCCGATTGTTGTTTGTTTTTAAAGAATCTTGAAAGTCTGAAAGTCTTCAGAAAATGTTATAGGCTGTATCCGTCACCATAATTGATTCACGATATCTATACATTGTAAGATATCAGTAGCATAGCTGGCTATTTTTTTTTTGGGGGGGGGGGGGGCAGTCAAACCAAATTTAGTGACAATAATCAAGCTCATGCCGCAAGCATTCCTTTTAATGAAACATGTGTTACGTACAAGCAAAATAACATTATTTAAAAGATAATGATAAGAATAATAATATAACATTTTTCATCGGCTGACACTTTTTGTTTTTATAGTTCATCCCGTTCATCCCGTTCATCCCGTTGAAATTATATGGGCAATGTCTCTGTCTCTTGCCTAGAATGTAGCTGTGGCCGAGCAATGTTAATGAGTTCTTCTGCGAGGAAAAAATACATGAAGCTAGTGTTCTTAATGAAATTTATATGATGAGATTTCTCTACTTTTTTTCTATAATACTGACTACATGATGTTTATCTCAAGCGGATAATAGTGTCTCCGGAAACAGTTTTGTTTTAATTACTGTATAGTCGGCCTGACATTTCACGAACTCCTGGTATTATGAACTGCATAGAACGGAGCAGCCACCCATGAATCTTTAACTATAGTATAACACTTCGTGAGAATATTCTGCCTAAAGTGTGACTTGAATCCAGTAAACAATTCTGCATTTCTGCAGACAAACCAGATGAAGCAAGATTCTATTACAAACGTTGCTTAGGGAAAGTCTCATGTAATAAACATGAATAATAATAATAATAACTAGAGCACTCGGAGGGGGGGGGGGGGGGGGGACCAGTCCGAGTACATGTATCCCCCGAACCCGTCACCCATCCCCCATTTGAATCTGTGTTGTGACTGAAATGGATAAAGTGGCAATTTGGGACCTCGGGTATCACTGTTGACAAATTTGACCTTTTGTACTTTTGTCATTTTTTAGTTGTTTTGAAATTGAAGGTGATCCGACAAAATCTGCAGCCGGTAGAGCGCTCGCAAGAAATTCTTTACTATTTCTTTTAGAAATATGGTTACCATGGCAACGATGACTCCACCCACATCAAAAACAATAGGCATCTTCATGTTACCATAATGCACCACCATGCGAAATATGAAGATGATCCGACAAGAACTGCAGCCGGTAGAGCGCTCACAAGAAAGTCTTTACCATTTCTTTAAAAAATATGGTTACCATGGCAACGATGACTCCACCCACACCAAAAACAATAAGCGTCTTCATCTTACCATAATGCACCTCCATGCGAAATTTGAACGAGTGATCTGACAAGAACTGCAGCCGGTTGAGCGCTCACAAGAAAATCTTTACCATTTTTTAAAAAAAATTATGGTTACCATGGCAACAATGTCGACTCCGCCCACACCAAAAACAATAGGCGTCTTCATCTTACCATTATGCACCTCCATGCGAAATTTGAAGGTGGTCCGACAAGAACTGCAGCCGGTAGAGCGCTCACAAGAAAATCTTTACTATTTCTTTAAAAATATGGTTACCATGGCAACCATGTCGACTCCGCCCACACCAAAAACAATAGGCGTCTTCATCTTACCATAATGCACCTCCATGCAAAATTTGAAGGTGATCCGACAAGAACTGCAGCCGGTAGAGCGCTCACAAGACAATCTTTACTATTTCTTTAAAAATATGGTTTCCATGGCAACCATGACTCCGCCCACACCAAAAACAATAGGCTTCTTCATCTTACCATAATGCACCTCCATGTGAAATTTGAAGGTGATCCGACAAAAACTGCAGCCAGTAGAGCGCTCACAAGAAAATCTCTGCGGCGGACGCGGACGCGGCGCGACGATGCCAAATCCATAGTATCCCCGAACACTAGTTCGGGGGATACAATAATAATACAATACATTTATTAGGCGCTTAATACGCCGGTATGTTTCTAAGCGCACGGTTGACCGGAAAGTTAAGATTAAATCCAAAATAATACAAAAATACAAAATTATTAGAAACCTTATGTAATTCAAACAATACAGTGTATAAATGGGTCTGTTCACAAAGTTGGGCACCTTTTGAGGCATTTTTTCTTTAATCCCCTGTATTTCGATGAAAAAGTCTAGTTAGAATTTTCTTACTTGGCCATTCTATCTCTGGTGAAAATAAAAAGCATCTGAGAATCATAAACATGTTGTTCCACAATGTATTTTGGAAATAATTATGAAAAACCAGCGTGTGGATGTAACTGGACATCGTGTCCGTGTTACATCCGCAAAGTCTCATTTTGAGACATAACGGCACATCCATAATGCTCTTGATGATAAGTATTTGCCTGGTTACTTTAGGCTCTCTATTTAATTCAATGCAACAACAACTGCAATGAGAGTATACTGACTTCAAGAGTTATTGATGAAAGTTGCAGATATTCTTTGGTGTCCCGTTCATCCACAACTTGTGACATTTGATTGGAAACCGTTACACCCACAACATTCATGATAAACTCAGGGAAGATAGTTATTCTTTTGTTAAAAGTTTTGCTTCATTAAGTCAGCACCATAACACATTGTACCCATTAGGATTTAGCTATAATTATGTAAGGTATCATGCATGTAGATATGCTGGTAATCTAAAAAAAAAAGTGGTTGTGGATGTAACATGGGACACCAGTATGTTTTTGTCAATATTTTGAAAATGCCTCTCAAAAAAATTTGTCTTGTGTTCTTCAAAAGCTTCCTGGAGGCACCAAGTACATTCATATAAAACAACTTAATGGTGTAAGTCATAGTGTTAAAACTACAATGTTTTTACGATAAAATGTCACGTTTTGGTGCCCAACTTTGTGAACAGACCATACGGTAATATAATGAATACTGACAATCAAAGTCGGTGTGCACCTCCATCGACCGACCCATAACTGGGCCATTGGTTTACCAGAGTCACATACAATTAAGCTTCAACGTATACAGAATGCCTGCGCTAGACTAGTTTGTAACTCCTCAAAATTTTGCCACATTACTCCTCTTTTAAAAACACTTCATTGGTTGCCAGTGAGGCAGCGTATTGCTTTTAAAATTCTCTTGATTGTGTTTAAGGCCTTAAATGGTCAATCTCCGAATTACATTTCTGAATTACTTACTTTAAAATCAAATCCACATTCATATAATCTCAGGAGTACAAATGACACATTGCTTCTAAAAATGCCAACTTAAAGGACTAAGGTGACAATGGGAGATCGAGCTTTTTCTTGCGCAGCACCTAAGATTTGGAATAATCTTCCTTTTAACATTAGGAATTCCCAGTCAGTGCACTCTTTTAAGACTAAGTTAAAAACCCACCTGTTTGTAGAAGCTTTCAGTAGTTTCCTTTTAGTGTATATCACTTGATGTGTAATGAACTACTATGTAACAATTTATCAAGCAATTGGTCCTTTATGATAAGCGCAGTATATGTGTATAGTTATTGCGCTATATAAATGTACGTTATTATTATTCCAGACGATTAGGATTAGAGAGGTCTGTCATTAGAGCCTTCCACTGAATGAACAGCAAATCTTTGTTGATAGCTATACATCTATATAATTTCTTTGCAGCCTCATCAATGTTTTAAAACAGTTTTATTCATGAAAAGACCTCAAAAGCGCCAGGCACATTGTAGGCATTTTTTTCAAAGTGAACATTGGTTTTTTTTTTGTTTGTTTTTTGACGTCTTAATATTTATGTATTCTTGTCCATGAAATATAGAAATTCCTTTTATTTACATGCGTCATAATATCAGGGGGAAAATCATCAAAAGCAAAGGATATACATGAACATAATGAACAGTATTTATTATTAACAATTTTGTCACGTCTTCTTCTGTATTCGCAACAAAAATTGAACAAAGACCACAGCATTCGTGGAAAATGAATTATAAGGAGTGAATGGTTCTAAATCTTTCGAGTTCTCTCTTGTTGAGATAGACTTCCCTTTGTGCATCATGCTGATTCGCAAACGCGCTGTACGACAAGTAAAAAGAAAATTCATAATTGTCATTCCACCTCTTGAAATACAGATAAACACCAGAATGTTCAGGTTCTGATTATTTTTTTCGGTATGGAGAGTGGGAGATGTACCAAAGCAATGTATACTATACTGGTTCTCTTACAAAATGTAGTACGACTGTAAGACTGTATGAACGGTGTATACAGGGAGTAAGATAATAATGTAGACCATATCATTGGCAGACAAATCAGATTGGAGGTTTCACATGCTGTTACACCTTTAACTTTACTGTAAAACTCTGTCATACATGTTGTTTTGTCTGTATAACTTCATTTGGTATATTTAGTATGTTATTATCAGTACAAAACTAATCATTAACGTCGAACTGACACATGGGACCCATGAGAACATTATAGCACAATCAGGGGAATGCGAGAAACGTCAAACGGTAGACCTATTCTATGATCAAAGTAATTTTGATGCCTCTGACATTCTTGTCAGTTTGATTCCTGCATGACATAGATTAATTCATAAGAGAAAAATAGACTTAGACCAAAAAACTCATTTCTACCCTCCACTGAGCGAGGCCCTAGGAACTGCCGAGACTTACTAAAAATATCTTCCGGCAAAAAAGAACACAATGCGTAATTTTCAAATATTTTGGCCTTCCCTTTCTGACAACCATGGATCCACCCTTAGTTAGCCCTCACTATTTCACTATTTTTTATAATCTCTGATTTTTCTCAAACTGCAATCAGTTTATTTATCAGATTATTTTTTTTCAACTCGTCTTTATATGAAAGGGTTATCACAAATTCTCTTCTCGTCTAAGATTTAAATTTATACACGAATAACGGAGGCTGTTACTCGTGACGATATGGGATGTACAAGGTGTACTACTCGATATTTCACTTAAATGAGATCATTGGAATGTAGTATGTATGAATGACAAGCCTGGTCACATCCTTAATTATCAATGACAATTTTACCCAGAACCAGTGATCTAGGGGGGGGGGGCAGGCATATGATCCTGGCGGCACTTAAAGGGCGAAAATAAATGCAAAAGACAGAAGGAAAAAGAGGAAAATATTAATTAAATTCATTTACAATTTTTAAATAATACGCCATTTGTTTTTAAACAACTGTTTGCAAAAAATAGCACTATACACAGGTATTACACCAGGCAAGCAAACGATTATCATTTACCCAAAACTCGAACGGCTTTTGCCAGTAAAACTACATGTATATTTTTCAATGGTCCTAAATATTGGAACTCATTAGAACAAAATTTAAAACTTACCCCTAACTTAAGTAGGTTCAAATATCTTGTGAAGAAACACTTGACTGATTTAAACTGATGTAAATAATTCACTCTGCTTTCAAATATTTCTTTCTTTTCATTCCATAATATTGTATTTATCTTTTATATATATATATATATAGAGAGAGAGAGAGAGAGAGAGTTATATATACGTATATATACGTATATATATAGTTATATATACGTGTATATATAATAAACTGATTTCCACTCGAAATCTTTTATTTCATCAATCTTTTTTTGTTAGCTCAACTGTACATAATGTACATATGTTTTTGTTTAGTTTTTTCCCTCTCAAACAATTACTTTGATTAATTAAACGAAAATCATTTTTTTTAAACATATACTATTGTATCATTGTTCGATTAGGGGGTCTACATCACACAAGCTAAGCTTTTTAGTAGATCCCCCCCCCCCCCCCCACATATCCTATTGTCATCTTTCTATGTCATATCTATGTATACTCCATTTTTGCAGTGTTCGTAATTTGTACATATTGTTGTAATTTCATTGTAAATGTGGAATCTGAATAAAATCAAATCAAATCTAATCATATCAAATCAAAGAAAAAATTATGATTATCAAGGATTATGCGCCTTTAGTCTACAGGGTAAATGCAAACAAAAAAAATTTTGAGGGCTTAAAATGCGAAAAAAAAACATTCTAAAGCTCGGTAGCTTTGCTTCATCGCACATGTTGCTCCAGGATCTTGTATTTCGCGCCCAAGATATAGGAAATAGTTTTATAAATAGCGCGTTGAAAGGGTTTAAAATTTGAAGAAAATAATGTAATTATCGTTGCTTTGCTCAGTATCTTATAAATTTCAAAAGCATCTAGTTAAATATTGCATCCCAATATACGAAAACATGTATGAAATTGCATTTGCAGAGGTTCAACATTTGAGAAAAATCTCATTTTTCAGTTGCCTTGCTAAAATTCCTCGACTTTTTCTCAAATGTTTTCGTTATTAATTATGAGCCCCTTTGAGAAGGAAATGAACAGAAACCCGTTTATCAATATTTAAATTTCGAATCTCTACCCCTAAATTGCGAATTGTTCTGGAAATGCATAAGAAATTGCCGGGTTTTTTTTTTTGAGGGGGTGGGTTAAAATGAAAACAAAATCTACTGCTTGGTCGCTTTGCTCCCTCGCTTGTACAATAACATAGGAAAGTTTGGAAAGTTTGGGAAGTTTGGGAAGTTGGAGAGGGGAACGCAACTTCACTGTTTGCCCCTGGCGCCATAATCCCTAGATACACCAGCGCCCAGAATCTTTGAAGCTAAAAGGCGGTTGTACCCATATTCTTTCTAGGACAACTACCCCCTGGAAAACTATCCCCCGGACAACTACCCCCCCCCCCCCCAGGAAAATTACCCCCAGGACAACCACCACAGGACAGCTACCCCCAGGATAATGGGGTAAGCTCGCTAGTCATAAGGACCGCTATTCATTATTCAAAAGGACCGCTATCCTTAATGCGTGACTAAATGAATAGCGAGCACACCATAGACAAATTATTTCGCTATTCATAAGGACCACTATTCAGAACTATTCATAACGCGTGTTAAATGAATAGCGGTCCTTATGAATAGCGAGCGGACCCGAGGACAATTACCCCCTGGACAATTACCCCCCCCCCCCCCTCATGAAATGATTACCCCGATAAACCAGCCCCCCCCCCCCCCCCCCCCGGGCAACGCCAGAATCCAGGGGTAGTTGTCTGGTGGGTAATTGAACTGGGGGTAGTTGTCCTGGGGGTAGTTGTCTGGGGGTAGTTGTCTGGGGGTAGTTGTGCGGGGATAGTTGCCCTGGGGGGTAATTGTCCTGGGGGGTTAGTTGTCCTGCGGGTAAATGCCCTAGGGGGGTAGTTGTCCAGGGGTAGTTGTCCAGGGGGTAGTTGGCCGGGGGTAGTTTTTGGGGGGTAATTGTCCAGGGGGTAGTTGTCTGGATACGATTCTGATTCCGACATAACTCATGAGCTATCAAGAGAATTGCATACAAGCGGTGGCGTATCCGTAAAGTAATAAGGGGAGGGGAGACCTTCCCCGACTGGGGAGGGCAATTCTCTAACTGGGCAGCCCCTTGTGTTGTAAACGCATCACAAATTTTCTTAATGTTATAGTTTCCTTTCATTGGACTTCAGACGGAGGAGGGAGGAGGAAGAAGGGGCGTACGTTGTCTTCACTCTATGCTTTTAACGCTGCGGAACGTGTGGAAAACAAGGGGGTGGTCGAAATTATTTCTTTTTTATACCGCATGTACGTATCTACCAGTTTAGGGCCATGATACGTATCTTATGGTTGGGGACCTGTGCTAAAAGGTCCATTAGTAGAAATCGGTGAGCACCATATATCATCTATTGCTGAGCAGCCCTGAAATCTGATGACAATCTATCATAGTCCTTTTTGAGTGCTAAAGCTCAAAATTTTCTGAAAATGTAAGGGGGACCCACTCCTTTAAAGCTGTGGTGTATCCTTCCAATTACTTTAAATAGTGAGTTTCTTTCGGCATCATTTGGATTTTAGATCTCTAATAATTGTTGGGAGTGGATCCCTACCGCTACATCACCTCTTGCAATATACTACATCTTAATTTTTTTTTAATGCAGGAGAGTAACCCTTGTGCATATCATCTGATTTTCATTTATTCTTGTAGGAATGGGTCGTATCATAGTAAAACTGTATTTGACAGGTGCTGTAGTTTACAATTATATAGATATAAAAATTCCTTTCTTCGAAGTTTTCTTCCTTTTTTATGTGTATGATATAAAAACATATTTCTTACGAAACTTAGGCTGTCATTTTCCCCTTCAATTTTTGATCTCACGTAACCCCTTCCATGAAAACGGACTCTGTAAACCTTATAGAAACATAATATCAAGAAATGAGAAATGAGAATGGGAAAATGTATTACATTGTCAAACATGGTGTTTTCACAATGTATCAGGTTATAAGTGTAATTTAATGACAGCAAGGCAGTAATGGGAAAACAGCAAAGAGACGAAAATAGGCATCAAGAGTGACTTGCGTCACACCTAACCTTTGGTTAATGATTCTATTATGCCCCCGCTAATCGTCTCTTGATCGGAGTAGTATCATCTTGATTATTATCTTCATGATTATCATTATAACCACATCAACATCTAGGAAGCTTGGGTGCATTCTCCTACCAGTGGCGTATCCAGAGTTTACTTACCATGAGGGGTGGCAACGGAACAATACATTCAATGTAAAATTGGGATCAGTGAGGCAAATGTGAAATTGAATGAGAAAAAAAATAGTTTTTTGCTCATAACTTATTATAGGTTTATATTATATCAAATATGTGATACATGTGTATGTTTTTATCATATTTGCTTTCATATATGTTTTCATATAATTTAGTATATGTTTTCATGTGAAAATGAAACCTTATAAGTTTTGCGGCATTACATCCCATCCCCCTCCACAAAAATCTGAAATCAATAATCGAACCCAAAGGCTAGCAGGAATATTGAAAACCTCATTAATGGCAGTGTCATATCAATGACTACTGTTGATGGTTAGGTCGAAGATTAATATAATCTCGGGATTGTTGTATTCATTTGTCTTCTCTCTTTTTTTATACAGAATTTTGGGCTAATTTCGCAGGAAAAACACGATCTAGTGATGTACGCCTACCAATCCATGTTAGGGTGCATTTCTACTTACTTTGCGAAGACAGAATGAGCGTTTTCAAACGCTCATCGAAAACGCATTTCCGTGGGTACTGCATTTCCGTGGGTACTGTTTATGTTTTTTTTTCCAGGAATATTCGGGCTATGTAACTGTTTCATTTTAGCAAATGCTAAAAACCATATGCATTTGCTCCAACAGTCCATGGAAGTATTTGCTTCAAATTTTCAAGGTAGCTCCAGATCTACCTTGACTTTCAACTTGAACAGAAGTGTTCCATTCACAGTGATCAAAATGACTGCATTTATGCAGCTGGGTGACAGGAGGAAGGTGTACCAGCCTCGACGTGACCGTGCAGAATTCCGTTTTACGGAGGAAAATGTTCAGTGGATCACAGAATTTTTTCTGCACGAAAATTTAGAAACAAGGGGAGGTGCGCTTTCTAACAAACACAAAATTGAAGTGTTCCTCTCTTACATTGGTGACCCTGGATTTCAAGTTGGAGTGGGCAAGGACATCGGGATCCATCAGTGTACTGTGTCAAGGACTAGGTTCTAGAGCAGGTGGTTGAGAAAGCCGGGGTCTGGATACAGTTTCCTACTGATCCGGATGACGTTCAACAGGCAAAGGATTCATGGCAGGAAAGGTTCAATTTTCCTTGCGCAATTGGAGCCCTAGATTGTACCCATATCAGTATCCAAAAACCTGGACAACATGGAGATGAGTAGATCTGTCGAAAGGGCGTGCCCACACTGAATGTGCAGGCTACATGTGATGCTAGCGAAAGATTTACTAGCGGGTCAGCTGAATGGCCAGGATCGGTTCATGACAGCCGTATTTGGAAAAATTCAACAGTGGGCCGCTTCATGTCAAACTCCCGAACTGACGCTTTGTTGTTGGGAGATGAGGGTTATGGAATTGCCCCCTTTGCTGATGACCCCTTACAAGGAGCCAGCTACACCAGAACAAAGATCTTACAAGGTTCATAAGAATGTACGTGTCATTATTGAACGTTGCTTTGGGCAGCTAAAGCGAAGATTTCCTATTCTACAGGGGCGTGTTCGGGTTCAGCTTCAGAAAATCCCAAAAGTAATCTTAGCTTGCTTTATCTTGCACAACGTGTCGAAGTATCTTCAGGATCCGGAAGACTTTCCTGAATTCAGAGATTTGCTAAATGAAAAGGATGTTGAAGATGGTGATGAAAACGATAATATGATTCGTCGAAGGGGCCAGGATAGACAACGGGAGATAGCTGCCATTCTGCATAACTTACAGGATTAGGATGAAATATGGAATAAAGATACAGGATGCAATGTGAGTTTGGTGTAAGTTTTATTTATATATCATCATAAGCTACAAGAAGCATACACCGAGTGACATAGGATCACTTTTCACCTGTTAAAAATGTTGCATAACCTGTCGTAACCGTGATCAATCAAATACCAAATAGATGGTAAACAAGCAAATGCTTGTCAAGTACAAGCATTTGCTTCGAAGTAAAAGTAAAAGATTATGCATATGAAACCAAGTAAATGCTTTTACTTTTGCTTTTTACTTCAAGCATATGCTTTTACTTTTTGCTTATGCTAGAAGCATTTGCTTCATTTTTATGCATACGGCCCATTGGCTAAATGAAGAGGATGTTGAAGATGGTGATGAAAACGATAATATGATTCGTCGAAGGGGCCAGGATAGACAACGGGAGATAGCTGCCATGCATTCTGCATAACTTACAGGATTAGGATGAAAGATGGAATAAAGATACAGGCGTATCCGGACACCTATCCACTGGACAACCACCCCCGGATAACCACCCCTAGGATAACCACCCTCTAAGACAACTACCCCCTAGGGCAACCACCCTCTAGGACGACTACCCCTCTAGGACAACTATCCCCCGGATAACTACCCCCAGACAACTACCCCCAAGGACAACCACCCTCTAGGACAACTACCCCCGGATAACTACCCCCCAGACAACTACCCCCTAGGACAACTACCCCTAGGACAACTACCCCCGGAAACTACCCCCTGGAAACCACCCCCTGGACAACTACCCCCTGACAACTACCCCCAGACAAGTACCCTCTAGGACAACTACCCCCCGGATAACTACCCCCTGGACAACCACCCCTGGACAACTACCCCCCAGACAACTACCCTCTAGGACAACTACCCCCCGGATAACTACCCCCAGACAACTACCCCCAAGGACAACCACCCTCTAGGACAACTACCCCCGGATAACTACCCCCCAGACAACTACCCCCTAGGACAACTACCCCCTAGGACAACTACCCCCCGGACAACTACCCCCTGGACAACCACCCCCTGGACAACTACCCCCCAGACAACTACCCCCAGACAAGTACCCTCTAGGACAACTACCCTCTAGGACAACTACCCCCTGGACATCCACCCCCTGGACAACTACCCCCAGACAACTACCCCCTAGGACAACCTCCCCCCAGACAACTACCCCCTAGGACAACTACCCTCTAGGACTATACCCCCAGGACAACCACCCTCTAGGACAACTACCCCCCGGACAACCACCCCCTAGGACAGCCACCCTCTAGGAAAAGTACTCAGATTGTAATCCAGATTGTGGTTCTCTACGGTATTTAGTTCAGGTGCAAGCTCTTCCACTCCATAAACAAATATTGATCCTCATTATCTCTCATAGTAGATCAATGTGGGCAGAAAATTGTTAAAACTTTCAGCGTTTTGCTATTCAAGGACAGGCCCTCCGATAGCCTTAAGTTAATGGACATTTATCTTCTTTAAAAACAATAAATGGATTGTGATATTATTATCTTATCTTATATCTAATATCAACCTTTATTCACCCTTTATCGGTAGCCTTGAATTTACACAAATATCAGTGACACGAGATTCATTAGCTTGCAAAAACACCATAGTCATAAATATGAAATAAGATAAATTCGTTGCACAAATATTCTACAAGCAGCCAGCAAATTAAAGACTGTGGAACTATAAAAAAAAAAATTTCCAACAGTAGAAATTTATGTTTTGATGAATGATTGAATGGGCTCTATGGAGGAAAGCACAGCTGGGGAAAGTGATACGCGCGCGCATGGATGGACTCGTAGAGAATGCAACTTACTTTTTGGTATGCAAAGTTGAAATTATGGTGCAACAATTAAAAACAAAATTTATGACATTAACCTCCCTAACAATTCATTAAAAAAAATAAACATCACAAAGAACATATAATATAAGTGGATTTTTCTTTTTAATTCCATGAAATTTCATAAAAGTCCAGGAAATTTGATGTTCTGTTTCAGGATTTTTTTATTTTTTATTTTTTAAACATGTGGAAACACCCAGTAAGACAGAATACACACAGTATGTATACACACATTCTACAAAGTTCATGAGATTCTGATGCGATCGTAGCACATTTGAATAATTTCACAATATTTTTTGAAATTCCAGGAATTTTCAGTGTTCATTTCAGGATAATTCATTTCGAAAAATGGGAGCACTGCACTGCACGTATCCACACGGCGTTCATAAAGTGCTTTTCGCCATGTTGGATTCGCGCATGCGCAATAGCGTATACAAAGTTTTCTTTCGCTGTTTGCGTGTTGTCATCATTTTCTTTATCCAAGTTTACTTTTTGGAGACCCCTCCCCCTAAAATACTGACCAATCACGGACGATCAAGGTTTGATACCGATAGTTTGAACTCTGAAAAATAACTAGGTCACACTAATTTCAAAATAAAAATCATTTGTCCCCATTTTTCGACCTAAAAACAATACCATGTAAATTAACACAATTTCAAAAATTTTAGTAAAATAATCATGGCTTTTTATAAATTTCCATAGTAACCAAGACGGTGTTATTTGACCATATTGGGTTATCGTTTCTGTAAGATCCTGAGTTCTCCTGTCACCTGACATCGTTGTGGTTTGGTCTACTTTTTTATTTAAATCATAGTGAAAGCTGAAATGATGTCCAAAACTTGCATTTTTCTGTGTTTGGTAAGAGAAATCTCACTTATATTAAAGTCCCATTAATACAAATAATTGATGCATTTTATCCATATCTCTGCAGGCTTACAATACAGAGAATTCTGTTGATTTTTAGGCGAATAATAGCCCAATCTTAAATAAACGTGATTAAAACTACTTTCGAGAAATAAACTCAAGGGCAATTTCAAAGGCCTATTGTACTGCCCATAGAAATCATGTTCGGATTACGTAATAGGCGATTGTAATGTTCGCACATTTCTAAAGGTGATAGACAGGGTTATTGAAATTGCCTTCAGTTGATTTCTGGAAAGTAGTTTTTATCGTGTTAATATTATTCAACTGGTTTCTTTCAGCATTGTCTTTGACTTCGCCCGTGGCCGCTCGGCATGGTGCTCAACTAAATTGGGGGGGGGGGGCACTGCCCCAACTTCGAAGACTTTAAAAACGATGGGCCTATCTATTTAACTTTTAGGTGGGGGTATGTTGGGGGTTGTCAATGTTTTTTTTGCATAGCACATCAAAAAAAAAATCATACTATGGCAATGCATGGCTATGCTCGTGCATGGGCACTGATTAGTGATTTTTTTTTTTAAATCTGTTTGAGGGGTGAGGGGCACTGATGAAACTTAATGCCATTGATGGGGGGGGGGGCTGCTACGAAGAAAATTTTTTAAAAATCTAACATTGATACGCTCACGATAACATGAGTATAGATTAGACAATAATCATTTTAAAAATTGTGGATGTTTTTTGCACATCCTCTGTGACCTTTGACCTTCAGACCCCAAAATCTAATCAGTTCATCGTCCCTCCCATATGCATACATGGGCCAAGTTATAAACTGATCCAAAAAAAAACGGTTTTGAAGTTATCGCGAGAACGAAAAGGGAACGGACGGATGGATGGACGGACGGACGACCCGAAAACATAATGCCTCCGGCACCACCTACGGTGGGCGGAGGCATAAAAATGCATAGGCCTAATTAAATAATCACCAAACCCTTGGTTACAGCTCCCTAATTTCCTGAAGATCTTACTTTGGGAGAGAAACCTCATACCCTTCCCAGTTGGTATAAATATTGAATATATATCATAGAACTTCAAAGAACGTTACCTTTGAAAAAATTCACAGATGGAAATATTCAAACAGTACAATGCACCATCATACACCGAGTATAAACACCCAACTTTTAAAACAAAAATGTAATACCATGGGAAGGCACCCCCCCCCCCCCCCCCCCCCCCCCGTGCTCAAGGGTATAGACACATTCAACTGCAATATCATGTTTACGTGGTGTGGTGAAATTTAACATTATAATGCACCAAAATCTTTCTATTTATAAACAGATTTCCAAAAAGTTCTTACCGTGGGAGGTTAGATACCCCCTCCTCCTGATACTCATCATATCCTTACTGATTGTTGGTCACCCCCCTCTACGTCCTGCATTGGCCGAAATCAGTTTACATGCCATCAAGTATATGGGAGTTGTACCTGTTTAGGGGGGGGGTAGTTGACCTACATGCCATGGATGAGAGCAGTAAAATCAGAACTGATTTTATTATTTGCTAGATAAATCTATGTACCTACCTATTTGCTAGTCTTCCGACTACGCAAGCCATTCGAGTAATTAAAGTCACGACAGTGCATATACCCCCCTAGGATCACGCCTTCCTCTGTGCACGTACGCATGACGCGCGCACACAATCCTCCTCTTTACGAGCAGCCTCAGACAAACTTTGACATGTTGCTAGGCAAGGAGTGGGGTAGGAGGGTGGGACATAGGTAGGTACATAGATTTATCTAGCAAATAATAAAATCAGTTCTGATTTTACTGATTTACTACAATAAATCAATGTACCTACCTATTTGCTAGACCAGCACAGATTCAAATGGGGGGCATGTCCCAAGAGGAAGGTCAACAGGAACCCAAGGATGACGTTGCAGCTTGCAACAAGGATGACGTTGCAGCTTGCAACGTCTTGTTAGAAAAAGACTCTTCAACAGACAGAACATCTTTTAAATAAAAAGATGTGAAGGACGTGGAGGAGCGCCAGTAGGCTGCCCTCATAATGTCCACTAGGGGCACCCCTTGGAAAAGAGCCCAAGAGGCACTGATGCCCCTGGTATCGTGAGCACGGGGCTTCCCATCACTCAATAGGGCCTCCGGCCCAGCTGCCTGGATCGCCTCGACTATCCATCTAGAAATGGATTCTCTGGAAGCGGGGGAAAAGGGCTCTCGAGTGATGACAAAAAGCTGATCACTCTTACGAAGAGTCTTATCTGAATACCATTTCAAGGCCCTCACCGGACACCAGACCTTATCCTCCTGCACCGAGGAATGGTCCGACAGCGGTCTAAGAAAAATCTCAACTGGTCAAGAGGAAGCAGTCTGATTTTTGGAAATAAAGGAGGGCTTGGGTATAAGTCGCACACCATGGTTCTCCCAACGGATGTGACCCGGTGTGATACACAGAGCATGAAGAGTACTCCTCCTCTGTGCAGAAGCAATAGCGACTAAAAACAGCGTCTTGACCATTAAATGGTGAAGGGACGCTTTACCCAAAGGTTCAAAAGGTGTCTTCGCAAGCACGTCAAGGACCTTGGGTAGACTCCAAGAAGGAGTCAGGCTACGAGTTGATGGACGCTGCAAGAAGAAGGAGCGAGTCAACCTAGCCAAAAGAGGGGAGTTGGAGACTCCCGAACCATCAGCAAAACCAACGTGGACGGCGGCAATAGCCGAACGATAGCCACGTATGGTTGAAATCGATCTACCCTTATCGAAAAGGGAGATCAAAAAATCAGCAATAACACCAATAGGGGCTTCACGTGGCGAGACACCCTGATTCTCGCACCAAGAAAAGAAGGCCCCTAGACGAGAGTTGTAGAGATCTCTAGTGGAGTCTCTACGGCTTCTCATTACAAACTGGGAGGCCCTCTCGGAGAGAGCCCCGAGTTTCTGGCGTCTTCCCCAACAACGGCCAGGCAGTCAAGTGGAGGACCGCTGGGCGTTGATGAACAATACCCAAGAGGGGTTGAATTATCAAATCCTTCCTGAGAGGAAGGGGAAACGGCTGGCCGGCCAGGAGACTCAGCAGGTCTGGAAACCAATGTCTCGCTGGCCAATGTGGGGCTATCAACAAGAGCCTAGCCCCGTCCTCCTTGACTTTCCTCAAGACCCGAGCCATCAGAGGAATGGGGGGAAAAGCGTACCCCCGGATAGCTCCCCAATGGAGGGAAAAGGCATCCATCGCCCACGCCTCCTGATCCCGAACCTGCGAGCAATACCTCGGGAGTCGGTGATTGAGGGTGGAGGCGAACAGATCGATCTCCAGAGGACCCCACACCTCTTGGAGAAGAGCAAACACCTCCGGATGAAGAGTCCACTTTGACGGGAGGCATTTGCCCCCGAGACAGAAAATCCGTGATCAGATTGTCCTGACCGGGAATGTAGGAGGCTACCGGAATAATGTTCATAGACCGGCACCACCTCCACAACTGGGCAGCTAAGGTGTTCAGAGAGGAAGACCGAGTGCCGCCTTGGCGATTGATATAGGCAGCTACTGTGACATTGTCCGTAAGAACGAGTACAGTGCGACCAACAAGACCGAGCCTGAAATGATGAAGAGACAGGCTGACCGCCATCATTTCCAAAACATTGATATGGGGCATAACTCTCAAGTGAGACCAGTCCCCTGAAATCATCTCGCCCCGGCAATGACCGCCAAACCGAGAAGGGAGGCGTCTGTCGCCAGAGAAACTGACGGAAGAGGGGTACAGAGAGGCTTGCCTTGGGCAAGAAACGAACTGTTCGACCAGGGGGCGAGAAGGAGCTTGATATCTCTTGGGAGTGGAATCCACCCCAAAGGAGAATCTTTGCCCGGTCTGAAAAACTTGAGGAGGTGCCTCTGAAAGAGCCTCATCAACAGCCTGCAGTCTGGCAAGACGTCGACTAGACTGGCCAGATAGCCCAGGAATTGAAGCCATTGTCTGGCTCTGACCCTGCGGGCCACTCGCAATGACCGTGCGGTCATGGTGATAGTCCCAATTCTGTCCCGACTGGGGCGGGCAAGCTGATTCGGGATATCTATCTCTGCAACTAAGTACACCGGGGTACGTGTGGGAGATAATTCAGATTTTTCCCAGTTTATCAGAAAGCCTAAGTCTTGCGTTAGTCGCAGTAAAAGGCATAACTGATCCAAAAGGAGGGACTCTGAATTTGCAACTAGGAGCCAATCGTCTAGATAGACGAATAATCGGAGGCCGCGATTCCGTAGAAACGCAGCCAGGGCTGACACTATTCGGGTAAAGACTGGAGGGGCCGGCCTCAGCCCGAAGGGCAGGGCACAAAATCGAAACGTTTCGCCCTGGAACGCGAATCCCAGCAAATTTCTCGACAGAGAGTGAATGGGAATGTGAAAGTACGCGTCTTTGAGATCGAGGGAGATCGCAAGGTCGTCCCGCTTGATCAAGGACTCCATGCGAAAATGCACTGGAGGTATAAACCTGTTGATTCTTTTCATGTTTAGAATCATACGTAAACTTCCCGAGCGCTTGGGAATGACAAAAATTGGGGAGAGACAGAGATGAGGATGATCTCTCACCCTTTCTACAGCGCCCTTTCCCAGCAGCGTGGCGATCTCTGAGGAGATGTGCTGCTGGAAAAGGGCGGACTTTGGAGGCGGGCGGATTCTGATGGCGCCGTTTGGAATCGGCTTTATCAGATCTATGTAAAAGCCGTCGCACACGACGGATAGCACAAAGGTGTCGCGGGAGATTCCTCCCAGTTTGGGAGGAATCTCCGGAGCCGCCCGCCTACACTGTCCACAAGCACTCGGGGTAAGGTATCAAAAGGCCGACTTGGGCCTGACCGGGCCCTTGGCGGCGGTCTTACGCCCCCCTCTTCCTCTCGCCGAGCCTCTACCACGGTTGCCCAGGGTAGGGGTCTCAACCCGAGGGATAGTCACAGTCACTCGACGATTTGAGCGGTTAGCGCCTGTCGAGACCGACTTAGACTTCGGAAAGGACCGAGCAGGCTGAGTGGGCAAGAATTGTCTGGCCATCTCCTTTGCCTGTTTGCGACCCTCTATCTCTTTGTGGAAGACCTCATTAAACTGGCCCCCAAAGAGTTTGGGATGAGAGGAAGGGATACCCCGCAAGAGAGGCGGGATGTCTTTCTCTAGCACTCCCAGTGTGGAGAGCGCCAACTTGCGGCGTTGATGCGTAATGTCAATCGCCGCTGATGAGAGCTGAGACCACTGAAGTCCAGCTAACAAAAGCAGGAGTTCATCCAACAAATTGGAGTCCCCCTCGGTCACATTCAGTTCAACTGATCTGGCCCGAAGGCGTAACAGTGAACCCAGGTACGCCGAAAGCCTTAAGCCCGATCTGACTTTGGTTTCAAAGTTCACTAGGGGCTTCTCGGCGGATCTATAGGACTGAGACTTGAAATTGATATTCAAACGTTGTCCCATACCCATAATTTCCTGGGATAAACCCTTGGCTGAAAAGAAGCCCTGGGTATCATCCCGATAGAAAGAGAAGGCACTACCAAAGGGACGTCGGGTAGCCCGACCCGCATCAGAGAGTGCCTCCCTATCCCCATACTCCTGTTTGAAGTCCTCTGTAAGAGGAATACCAGGAGACGGGCCATGCTGTCTGAATAACAGCGATGGCTGATCACTGTTCGACTGGACTTGGGGAAAAATTTCTGGCATATACTTCTCTAACAGGGCCTTGGCATCTGCCGCCATAGCCTGACAAGGCTGGGGGCCGTAGCCGGCCTGAGATTCTGAAACAGACGGGGAAGAAACCTGCGAGACAGAATCAAATTCGGGAGAAGTAGTCCGGTGGGGAAAATCACAAAATTTGAAAGAAATCCATCCAGAAATGTGGCCTGCAGAGTGCACTCACGCCATCATCCGAAGTATGACCTTTGACCCTATAAAAGACGGGACATTGGTGGCAGCATCACAAAAAACTATAGGTGCGTAGACTTTACCAAGATACACTTCCATACAAAATTTGAAAGAAATCCGTCAAGAAATGCAGAAGTAAGAGTGCACAAAATGGACAAAATGACCTTTGACCCTATAAAGGACGGAACTATGAGGGCAGCATTACCAAAAAGTAAAGATGTGTAGATTATACCAAGATACATCTCCATACAAAATATGAAAGAAATCCATCCAGAAATGTGGTCTGCAGAGAGCACTCACGCCATCCTCCAAAGTATGAAAAGACGGGACACTGGTGGCAGCATCACCGAAGACTATATAGGTTTTTATATTACACCAAGAGACACAGTCTAACTGCAAGTCGTGTGCAAATGCGCAATAATCACACATTTTATTTCCAGTGCCGAAATGGACTCTCTCCCTGCACCCAATCGGCTGTATCGCATGGTCATCTTTAAAGTTATGCTTCTCAATAAATATTAATGCTGTGCTTCATTAGACTTTCTGCAAAAATAAATGAATATTTTACGAACATAGGGATATTTTGTCAGAATTTTAGAAATAAGTTGTTTAAAATAACTGATGAAATACTCATACAAAACGTTTTTTTCACAAGATTTTAAGTTGTTAAAAGACATATAAAAGTATATGAGCCGCCATCAAGACACATATGTATGGAAACGCTGGCATCTCATCTTTTCATCGTCACATTCAAAACATCTATAGATTTATGACAGAGTCAGGATCCAGCAATATTCAGCCACAGATTATCCGTTGTCAAGACCATGGTCAAGACCATAGAATCTTAGCCCTGTGATTGGCAAGCGAGGCATCTGCATCACGTGCACGTTGAATGAAAAAATGCGCAACCTGTTGCTTCATCCTAGCGCAAACATGCGCATAGCTGTTGCCTGGGGGATCATCCCTAGCTAGAAGGTCCGATAGTTATCGGGTCCGATAGACCGACACACAATAGATAGAAGGTTCCATAGACCGAATGTACGAGAGGGTCCAGTAGACAGAAGGTTCTATAGACCGAATCGGCAGGAGGGTCCAATAGTCCGAAGGTTCTATAGATCGAATGACCAACGGGTCCGATAGATAGAAGGTTCTATAGACCGAAATCGGCAAAAGGGTCCGATAGTCCGAAGGTTCAGTAGGGGTCCGATAGATACGCAAAAAGGGTAATATAGTGGATAAAATGATAAGTGGGTAAAAAATCAAGAAAATTATAACTAATTTTGTTATTTACTAGATAAATCTATGTATCTACCTGTTTGCTAGTTTCCCAAACTATGCCGTCAATCGAGAAAAACTAAGTCAGAAACGTGCATGCCCCTGCCCGCGCGCGCGCTCTCCCCGTCTGCCTATATGATCGTGCAGCCGCCATGCTCTTCCTCTTCCGAGCAGTCAGAGACAGAATCCAGGACATGTCAGACAAGGTGAAGGATTTATCTAGTAAATAACAAAATTAGTTATAATTTTCTTGATTTACAGCAATAAATCGATGTATCTACCTATTTGCTAGAATAGCACGGATAAAAACCCGGGTGGCATGTCCCAGGATGGGAAGAACGAACGCGGGGCAGGAGTGAAGACGAAAAACAGCTCTCAACCCAGAGGTAGCAAAACCAACCTCACCCGAAGGATCACCCTTAAAAAAGAAGGATGTGAAGAGGAAGGGGAATGCCAAAGGCAGCCCGCAAGATATCTTCCAAAGGAATAACCTGAAAAAACGCCCAGGAAGTAGAAAACTCCTGGTATCGTGCGCTCTTGGAGGACTCTCAAACAGAAGAGCCTCCGAACCCGCAGCTTGGATAGCCTCGACAATCCAACGGGAGATAGACTCCCGCGACGCTGGGAAAAAGGGTGACGGGAAAAAGAAAGAGCTGATCATCCTTACAAAAGACCTTAGTCCTATCCAAGTGCCATTTGAGAGCCCTAACAGGGCACCAAGACTTACCCTCTATCCTTGGTCTTAAAAGCGACAGAGGTTAGCGGATTGATCGCCCGCAAGCAACGACCCACCGCTAAAATCTCCGGAGAGAGAGACTTAGCTTTGAAAAAGCCGTCTTGATCTTGGGAGACAAAGGCAAAGGCCTTACCCTTAACCACAATAGGGCGCTTAACTAGAAGCGCTGCCTCAATGCGGTCATACTCCAACTTGAAATCCTCCTCAAGAGAAATACCCTCGGAGGAATCTTGCCGCCTGAACCAACGCGAAGTGGAACCCTGTGCGCGGGTTGACTGAAATTCAGGGAGATATTTGGACAACAAAGCAATCGCTTCTACCCCACAAAGGGCTCTGCCTGCCCAAACGATTCGGAAACCGAAGCTTGAGAGGCCGCCTCAAACTCTGGTTCCAACTGAATAGATTGGGACAAAAGACCGCCAACAAAGGACGAAGCAGGCGGACCCTCCCATGGATCACCATAAGTCTCCTCGCCCGGCGGAGCCCCGAGGGCCGCGGGAATAGGAGGTGCATGCGATCCCGTGTCAGACAATGAAGAATCAACCATAAAAGGCTGATTAGTCTCAATGTCAGACCCTAGAATAGGGACAGAAGCAGGGGTTGTAGTGCCCGGTACAAGGGACCAACCCTGACTCTGAGCAAATGTCCGCATCATGCTGAACATCTCAGATTGAGAGGAACTAGACGGGTTAGCCAGGCCAGACGGGCAAGAGGCCGGCAAAGCCTTGCCCCTTTTTGCCCTTTTCTTAGGCTTCTTCTTGGCTGGCTCGGCAACAGTCAGAGCCGAAACCCGCTTTTTAGCGGGTAATAGGCAATAGGAGAGCACTAGTAGTCACGCACTCAGGTGATAACACCTGTTGCTCCAAAGAGCGCCCATAATTGTTAGCTCGAGCATTCCCGTCAGCTGGCAATGTAGATAGCCCGGGAAGTACTCGTTCCCCCTCTTGGCATCGGCCGGGGGCTAGGGTTTGAGAACCCAGACCAACATGAGCTAAGCCTGTGAGCTGCCCTGCAGTAGTGGGATGAGTCTCCCCTAACGGATTTAAGCGAATGAACGCTACCGTGCGGGAAACGGCCGCCCCCCCCCCCCCCCCCTCTGGTCTTAACGACCAGGGGGTTGGATTCGAGATATCCAAACCACTAGAACCTGACGTCACCCGCCCCGAAGCCACGGGCCTCGGAGTTGACTTCCCAGGAACAGTTAACGCCACCCGTCCCGAAGCCGCAAGCTCCGAGACTGGCAAACTCTGCAGGGAAACACCACTAGGCAACTTACCTGCAGCCCTCCTCCCTCCCCCATGTACCGAAGTACTCGGGAGAGTTCTGGAGGGCCGAGTCGTCTTGCTAGACGACTCTTCGGAAGAAGCAGGTCTCCGCGACCTAGCTGCTTCTTCTTCCAAATTCTTCCGAACACTGCAATAAAACAGACAATAAAGTATACCAAAATATGAAATACTTTAACTGAGTGCAGGTAATAAAATTAAAATTTTGGAGATACGCACAACAAATTTTCACAGCAAAAAACCGTAAGAACAAACACCGAACCCAAAGGCTCGGTGACAAACGGAAACACCCGCAAGCACACAGATATATCTACGTGGGGCTGACCGTGAAAGTGAAAAATAATTGCCAAGAAAGGAATAAAAAATCCCTTGCAATCGGCAAGAGTGACTACTAAAACACAAAAGTACTATAAGCTAAGCGAAAATAAGTACCGAAAAGTGCTTTAAAGATGCGAAAAAGCGCGCTGAAAAGATACTAAAAAGACCTGATTTCAGGAGCGCCGTGACTCGACATCCTAACTCGTCGGGGGCGAGCAAGAAAGAGCAAGAAAGAGGAAGATGGCCGTTGCGTGTTGACGCGCGTGAGTGGCGAGGGGAACAATAGGATTACGGGGGGTGCGCACAATATTGTGACTCATGTGTGTAAAGTTCTCGAAGGGGTCGCGTAGTCAAGACTACTAGCATAATAGGTAGGTATATATGATTTATTGCAGTAAATATGTTATTTTCCATCGGATTTTGGCAGCCAATCACAAATCGGTATTTTAATGACGTCATAGGTCTTCGAAAAATATTTTCATTTGATTCTACGGGTCTGATTACCCATACACCCATCATCTAAGTTTAAATTTTAAGTAAACCTCAGTGAATATGAATTCTGGCCCACTGTGCGCTGGTCCCTGGCATTACCTTTTTCAGTTTACGAGATAAAACTATTAAAAACTTATTGTATCCACTTATTTTACCTTTTTCTACGTTAAAGGGAGCGACAAGTCGCAATCTATGGGCGCTTTTACAGTTGGCTGCTCCTTTCTCTGGATCAAAGTTCAAAGCGACTTCAATTTATCGTGCGCAGCTAATAAAAGTTCGCACATTGACCCAAATTTGAGTAAACAAGATCGCGCGTTCTTTATTCCAGTATTTGAATCTCATTGGTCGGTTGCGTATGGAGGGATTCGAGTTAACGATCGCGCGAGGAATCCGGCAATAACATTCCTTCGGTAGCGCACGATTGGACCTGATTGTATCCGAATTTCCCCGAGTCAG
This sequence comes from Heliocidaris erythrogramma, assembly GCA_025617745.1. Taxonomy (NCBI): domain Eukaryota; kingdom Metazoa; phylum Echinodermata; class Echinoidea; order Camarodonta; family Echinometridae; genus Heliocidaris; species Heliocidaris erythrogramma. The sequence goes on along the minus strand of CM046857.1, from coordinate 30,924,977 downwards.
GCCAACTGGTCAGGCCCATGGATTACGACTTGCCACTCCCTTTAATGTCGGTCTATCGGACCTTCTAACGATCGGACCCCTACTGAACATTCGGACTATCGGACCCTTTTGCCGATTCGGTCTATAGAACCTTCTGTCTATTGGACCCTCTCGTACATTCGGACTATGGAACCTTCTATCTATCGGACCTTCTATCTATCGGACCTTCTGACGATCGGACCCCGTTGGGCATTCGATCTATAGAACCTTCGGACTATCGGACCCTCCGCCGATTCAGTCTATAGAACCGTCTGTCTATAGAGTACCAAAGTGATGACGTCACAAAAAGCTATTTTTTCATTTTGACATTTTTTATACCATATCTCAAAGGAACATGGTGAAAAACATCCAGAGCCCAAATTTTATGGCAATTGGCTCATTGGGCCCCGAGATATGGCCGCATGAATACATCCTTTAATAGCCCCATTGAAGTCAGTGTTAAATTGGCCTGGTTCTAAACTGTTAAGAACCAGGCCAATTTACACTGACTTCAATGGGGCTAATTAGATATTCATATAGCCATACCTTGGGTCACCATGAACTGATTCATGTCAAATTTGATGTGTGACATTTTCCATCATGCTCTACCTAAATATGGCCATAAAAATACTGAAATACAAAAATCAAAATTTGATGACGTCACACTTCGGTACTCTATTGGACCCTCTCGTACATTCGGTCTATCGAACCTTATATCTATTGGGTGTCTGTCTATCGGACCCGCTAACTATCGGACCTTCTAGCTATAGGGCTGTAACCTTTGCCTGGCTTTGAGAAAACATCTTGCGCGGTGGTAACCAATCAGAATGCTAGAATTTACTTTTTCAAGACAAAATGTGTACATTGGTTACATATTGCTGGATCCTGACCCTGTCATGAAGTGCACATTAATGTTATTTCAATATTTGGAAAGTACAGAAAAATGAATGCCCTTTACGCTCATGTCAAATTTGCCCTGGCTCACAATAAAACTGTGGGAGTTTTGGCCAGATTTATATTTCGTTTCATTTCCAATTTTTTATCATAAAAGGAACACCATTTTTCACCAATTTCGTCAGCATCACCAAAATCTATAGGGTTCCAGATTATACCAAGATACACCTCCATACAAAATTTGAAAGAAATCCGTCAAGGAATGTGGCAGTAAGAGCGCACACAAAAGTGACGCGGCGACGGCGGAATGCTGCTGAATCCAAAGTGTCCTCCGGCATTCTGCCGGGGGATACAATTATTTCCTAATTTTATTATGAACAATAGTTTGTTAGTTGACGTTTTCTTCAAATCTTATAATAATCAAGAAAATTATAACTAATTTTGTTATTTACTAGATAAATCTATGTATCTACCTATTTGCTAGTTTCCCAAACTATGCCGTCATTCGAGAAAACCTAAGTCTAAAACGCGCAGCCCCTGCCTGCGCGCGCGTACTCCCCGTCCACCAATCCAAACGCGCCACCGCCATACTCTTCCTCTTCCGAGCAGTCAGAGACAGAATCTAGGACATGTCAGACAAGGAGAGGGGCTGGAGGGAGGGACATAGGGACATAGGTAGATACATAGATTTATCTAGTAAATAACAAAATTAGTTATAATTTTCTTGATTTACAGCAATAAATCGATGTATCTACCTATTTGCTAGAATAGCACGGATAAAAACCCGGGTGGCATGTCCCAGGACGGGAGTAACTAACGCGGGGCAGACAGAGACGACGAAGCAGCTCTCAACCCAGAGGTTTCAAATCCAACCTCACCCGAAGGAGCATCCTTAAGATAGAAGGATGTGAAGAAAGTAGGGGAACGCCAAAAGGCGGCCCTCAAAAGTCTTCCAAAGGGATGAACCTGACAAAGCGCCCAGGAGGTAGAACACTCCTAGTGTCATGCGCTCTGGGAGGCTTCCCAGACAGGAGAGCCTCCAAACCCGCAGCTTGGATAGCCTCGACAATCCAACGGGAGATAGTCTCCCGTGATGCTGGGGAATAAAGGTGATGGAAAAAGAGAAGAGCTGATCATCCTTACGAAAACAACCGTAGTCCTATCCAAGTACCATTTGAGAGCCCTAACAGGGCACCAAGATTTATCCTCCATGACGGAAGAGAATTCCGACAGAGGACTCAAGAACACTTCGATTAAGCCAGAAGAATCCGTCTGATTCTTGGCAATAACGAAGGTCGAGGGACAAGACGTACACCTTGCCTTTCCCATCTGATATGCCCGGGGGCCGTAGAGAGAGAAAGGTGGTCTTAATCGGGAGATGGTGTAACGACGCTTTGCAGAACGGCCCAAAGGGCGGTTTGGCCAAGGCGTCCAAAACCAAGGAAGGCTCCATGCAGGAGTCAACTGGCGATTTGCTGGGCGTGTCAAAGGAAGACCTCAGCAAATGAGTCAGGAAGGGAGAGATTGAAACTCCCGAACCATCAGAAAAAAACCAAGGTGAACCGCAGTAATAGCGGACCGGTAACCACTAAAGTTAGAGAGGGCCCTGCCCTTATCGAAAGGAGTAATAAGGAAATTTGTTGTAAAAGCACCCACCGGGGCAGAAACGGGAAAACAAACCCCTTCTCCCCAACAAGCATGGAAGGTTTCTAAACTCGAGTTGACAACAGCTCGGGTCGAAACTCTTCTGCTCTGGACTATGAACTGGGAGGCTCTCTCTGAGAGTCCTCGCTTCCTCCCCAATAGCGGCCAGGCGGTCAATGTAGAGCCGCCGGACGATGGTGGAGGATCCCCGACAGGGGCTGATCTGAGGACTGCTCTCCATAGAAGGGAGAGAGGCCGACCGTCCAGCAGAGACAGAAGAAGAGGAAACCAAGGTCTCCTCGGCCAGCAAGGTGCTATGAGCAGAAAACCACGCCTGATCCTCCTGAATCTTCCCCAGGAACTGAGGAATTAAGGAGATCTGCGGAAAGGCGTAACCCCAGAAGTTCTTCCCTGAAGGGAGAACGCATCGAGGGCCCAAGCTTCCGGATCTCGCACTCGAGAGCAAACTCGGGAGGCGATGATTCAGAGCTGTCGCAAACAGGTCTATCTCCAGATGGGCGCAGACTGAACTGAGGTAGTCGAAGACCTCTTGATTCAGTGACCACTCGGAGGGGGGACACATGTCCCGGGACAGCAAATCTGCAATCAGATTGTCCCGCCCGGGAACATAGGAGGCGATCGGAATCACTCGGTGAGGCCGACACCACTCTTAAGTTTGGCGGTTAGATCGTTCAGGGTAGCGGGAAGAGTCTCGCCCTGTCTGTTGATGTAAGCAGCAACAGAGGTGCTGACCGTCAAATCAGGACGGAGCGACCTACAAACATGCTCTCGAAAAGGTGGAGAGACATGAGGACTGCCATCAATTCCAACACAATAAGTGGGGCAAGGTGCACAGGTGTGACCAGTCCCCCGAGACCACCTGGTCCGAACAGGGCGATAAGTAGGCGTTTGATCTCCTCGGAGAGAGGAATCCACACCTTGAGCGAGTCTACACTGGGCTTGAAAACTTCAGAAGATGAAGTTGGAAAAAAAAGGCCTCATATGAAGCCGACAGTCTTTGAGGACATCCCTATGGCTCGATAAGTGGTCCAAGAACTGGTGCCATCGGCCTGCCCGAACTCGACGTAAGAGACGAAGAGATCGAGCTAGAAAGACAATTGCGTGAATTCTCTCCCGACTGGGGCGGGTAAGTTGGTTCACAATGTCTAATTTCCGCACTCTAGGTAAATGGGTCTGCGGGTAGGAGTCAACTCCTACTTGTCCCAGTTGGCTATGAATCATACTTCTTGCGTAGCACGGAGAAGTAGGGCCATGTGCGACTGAAGGACGGACACAGAGCTCGCCACCAGGAGCCAGTGGTCCAGGTAAGTGAAAAGTCTCAGACCGCGATCCTGAGGGAAGCGGCTAGGGTAGAGACTGCTCGAGTAACACTCGAGGAGCCGGTTTCAGGCCGAAATTTAAGGCCTCGAACCGGAAAGTTTCGCCTTGAAGGAGAAACCTAGAAGGTCCCTTGAAGAAGGGTGTATCGGTATGTGAAAGTATCTTTCAAGTCTACCGAAATAGCCACATCTGACGGTCTGATCGCCGGGAGAATCGAGGCCAAGGTTTCCCTGTGGAAAAACCTCTCTTGGTATGAAGGAATTGATGACTTCCATATTCAAGATCATTCTGAGCTTCCCTGAGCATTTGGGAATATAAGATAGGGGAGAGGCACAACTGGGGTGGTCTCTTACCCTTTCGATCGCGCCCTTTTCCAGCAGCTCTTGAATCTCGGTGGAGATGTGCTCTAGAAAGGGGGCGATAGTGTAGGAGGGTTGTGGCGGACGGTTCCGTGTGGGAGGGGCTTTGCGAAAAGTATGCAGAAGCCTCCTCGCACGAAGGGGAGCACGAAAACGTCGTCGGTAATTCCTTCCCAGGCGGGAAGGTACTGAAGACGGCCGCCAACCCTCTCCTCCAACGCTCGGGGCGCACCTGTGCACGGGGCAGCTGGAAGCGCCACCGCGTCTAGGAGGCGGAAAGACAGCCTGGGCCTGCGGCTTAGGAGCCGAGGGCTTAAGGCGTTTCAGAAGTTCCGTCGCCTGCTTGCGTGAATCAACCTCAAGTTGAATCACATCAGGCCCCTTACCTCCAAAGAGGTGAAGGCCGGAGTGCGGGACCCTGGCCAGGAGGGCAGGTATGTCCGCATCCGCACTGCCCAGAGAGGAAAGCGTAAGCTTCCTCCTAGCATTGGTGGCTATTGCTGTCGACACAGACAGTTCCAACCACAACGAGCCTGTCCAGGACAAGGCTTCGTCTAGCAACAGGATGTCCGAGTCGGACATCTCGAGGTGCTGACTCCTAGCGCGAAAGGAAAGGAGCCTACCCAAGTGGGCAGTCAGCCTCAGGCCAGTCCTGGAATGAGCTTCCATTAAGGACGGGAGCTTCTCTATTTGGCGTAAGGTGTACTCTTAAAGTTGACACCAAGCCTACCACCTACATGTAGGAGGTCACTGGAACAGGACTTTCTCGTAATTTAATCGAGTGTCCTGTCGAGAGAAGGTGAAAACCCAGCCGAGGGACGGTTTTACAACGAGCCTGTCCTTGGACAAGGGGCTTCGTCTAGCACAGGATGTCCGAGTCGGACATCTCGAGGTGCTGGCTCCTAGCGCTAAGGGAAAGGAGCGTACCCAAGTAGGCAGTCAGCCTCAGGCCAGTCCTGGAATGAACTTCCAATAAGGACGGGAACCTCTCTATTTTGGCGCAAGGTGTACTCTTAAGTAGACACCAAGCCTACCACCTACATGTAGGAGGTCACTGGAACGGGACTTTCTCGTAATATAATTCGAGAGTGTCCTGTTTAGAGAAGGTGAAATCCCCGGCCGAGGGACAGACCCTACTAAGGATGCAAGAGGCTGTGAGGCGAAGTCATTGAAGACTCGCTTACAGTCCTCCGTAAGAGGGATGCCCTTGGAGGGACGCTCACCTTGAAAAAGGAGAGACGGATGTCCCGGATCAGCCCGACTCTGTAAAAGTGTCGGGAAGAAATTTCTCCAGCAGGGCTTGAGTCTCTACCGCCAAGGACCCAAAGGTCTGGGGTGTAATCTCAGCCTGTGGAGAGGCATCATCCTCCGAAAATCCAGACTGAAACCTGATCCCAAGAAGGGCGGTGTAAGCAGTCTCAGGATTCCTCCCCAGGCGGAGCACCAAGTGCCGCTGGAATGGGAGTAGCCCCGACCGGACGATCAAAGCTGAACGTGGTCGAGAGACGCCCGAAGTGGGGCGGTAAGGCTCTAGTGTGTTGGAAAACAAGCACAATGAGCCAGATACCTGAGAAAAGGAACCGGATCCCAACCCACTAGAAGCAGTGGTGGTAAACAAGGGAAAAACCAGTGTTCCTAGCCGGATAACCGGTAAAAACCGGTATCCGAACCGGATATCCGGTATTCGAACCGGATATCCGGCAAAAACCGGTATCCGAACCGGATATCCGGTATCCGAACCGGAACCGGTATCCGAACCGGATCCGGTATCCGACCCGGACCTGGGTCGGGTCGGGTACAGGTATCCCCCCTTCCCCCTTGGGGGGAGGGGTTGGAGTCAGGCGTGGTGGGGAGTACAGACACAGAGTCTGACCAACCACTCCGCTCCACAATGATCTTGAGATAATTCAAAAGTTCATGGGAGACGCCTAACTCAGAAGAAGTGGTCGCCCCTTGGGGGCTAACCTTCTTCTTCTTGGCCCCCCCTGACACATGAGGTGAACACACAGTCGGTGTCAGGGGGAGAGAGTCCGCCTCGCCTGTTGGCTGGGCAGTACTCTGGCGCTTACGCTTCTTGGGCAGGTGGGCATGTTTATCGCCCCCTTTACCCTTAGAAACGGGCACCGCCTCCGTAGTAGGCCCTGAAGGGAGTACTTTTGGAGGATCACGACTCTCTTTTTCCCTTACCCGCCTTGCTTGTTGTAGAAGCGTGCGGAGAGACAAAAGGAGCTGATCCCTGAGCAATCACACCTATGGCTGAAGAGCGAGGAATGATGCTCGAGCGAGACGAACTGTGGGCAGGGATAACACCCACAGTTTTATCGGTGAGAGGTATTGGCCGGAGGCACTCACTCCCACCGTTATACAAGTCTCTATCTTCGAGAGAGGTATTGGCCGTTCCCAGCACTCACTCTCTCGGTTTTCCCCGCATGAGTTGGTCGTCAAAAAAGACAGCGAACTCATAACGGGGCGAGCCGTACACGAAGTAGGCCCTAACTTACCTTAGTCGAAGCTCCGTGGAAGTTATAATGTTGGTGCGAGATTAAATTCTCGCAGCCAACCCTTCCAAGGCTGGGCGAGTCCCCTTATAAATATTAAATACTGGGGAACGCCAGCCGAACGGAGACCTCGACATGGCTGAAAATAAAGACAAGCAACAATATAGAAAACCATATATAGTAATAAATTTATTATTATTACAAAACAGTATAGATCTATATAAAGGTAACAACCAACTCACAAGACGGAGTGGGAATAAACTCCTATTACGGAGCACAATGTATGATAAGACCGCTTGTCTAAGCGCGTTGAATCAACCACCTACAGACATGGGGGCTAGCCCGACGCAGTGTACTAGTACACCGTCTGTGAAAAAAGCCCCGAAAGTGAGGAAAAACGGCAAAGTAATTTCATTAATTTACCGTGAAGGAGGTTGACTCAGGAAAAATCCGATACACCAAAATGAGTGTGAAAACATGGTGAACGGGATTTTTATTGCGAAAGGCAACCAAAAACACTTTTGGAGGTAAAAATCTCGCAATTTAGGTTAAGACTTAGCTTCATAGATGTCACTTCTCTGACGGGCGAGAACGGAAGAGGAAGAGTATGGCGGTGGCGCGTTTGGATTGGTGGACGGGGAGTACGCGCGCGCAGGCAGGGGCTGCGCGTTTTAGACTTAGGTTTTCTCGAATGACGGCATAGTTTGGGAAACTAGCAAATAGGTAGATACATCGATTTATTGCTGTAAATATCTATATATGATGACATAAATGGTACCCTGGGGTACCAAATAAAAATCGGCCATTTTTTTGAATTATTTAATTTTTTTTAGGGCTGTACCCTGGGTTACCAAAAAGTGGGAAATTATTTTGGTGTGATTTTTTCAACATTCAATTGTGTCCCATGTTCTTGTAAAACATCCTATAAGTCATGTATTTTTCTCAAATTCATTGTTGTTGTGAGTAATTATTCTATTATTGATTGCTATTTCTTCGATTTGAGAGAGGGTTGGGCCAGCAGTGTCATAATAACACCATCAGCCTGCTCCTTGTCTCCCCCGTTACTCGCCTTCCTAAAAACCGCTACCATATCCATGTACACAGATCAGCGGCCTGCTCGTCCCCCAACTTCTGTATTGCACGATATCGTGCTCTTTCAACTTTCTCGGTCCTTGGAATCTTCCGTCTTTTACGTCCTTTCCCTTACAGTAAATTTCAGTATCCACCATTACCTTCCACCATTGTCTAAGTTTGAAAGTTTGACAGCTAAAATACAGTAACAATGAAATGATGTTTTAGGAAGAAGTGAAATAAAATCAAGTTCTAAAGCCGCGGGAGCTAACGCTGTAGCCACTGCGCTTGTGGGGGCTAGCTGCTAGCAGCTAGCCCGCGAGCAGTACAGTGCATGCACACCATGCATAATAACACTGCACTGTTAACATGCATTGTGACTATGTACACGCACTTGGAGGCGTTTAACCCCAGTACAAGGCTGAGGATAAATCTTGGGGCAACGTTGGCAATCAAATCAGAGCTGGCATGCGTTTAGTCGCAGTCCAGGGCTCTCTTTCCAACCTCAGAGCCAGGGCGGACGAGCTGAATATCACAGAGGGTAATAAGCTTGTCATCGTTGATCTTCTGCTCGACTACTACACAACGTGGTACCCCGGGGTACAACGCTACCCCGGGGTACCGCATGGTGCATCATATATATATATATTACGCTAAGAAATTTGGGCCTTTTTTGGGGGTTAGAATAGGCACCTCCCCTGGCTCTTTCGGTCCCCACCTTTTGGTACCCACGGGCGGGGAATGGTTCCTAGAGGGTTAGGAGGCACTTTTTTAAGGGCTGACGTGCCGTCCACATTTCATAAATTAAATTCTAAACATTGAATTTCCGGAGGGAGTAATAATTCTGCCAACCCATGAAGTTGGCTTGTAGCTTCATGCCCAACCCATACCCTTTACCTGTGAAGGGGAGAAACCTCAATTGGTGTATTGCCAAAGAACAGCGTGACGTGTATATACTCCAAGGCCATATCCGCATGTATGGCTTCAATATATACGACGCAACACACGTGTTATTCGTTCGCACAGCGCACTTGCACAAGTTTCACGCATAGAGTTACATGAAGTACGTGAAGTACGAGTCTGTTAGTAGGGTGGGCAGAGACCTCTCCAATGTCACTCTCTATGTATGAGTAGCAGGGATGTGAGACGTTCCACACAACTACCAAACTTCTCTACTCTAATTTAATTTAATATCCAGACAAAACATAAAAGTATATAATATGCAGTAAAGCTTAGGTTCAATTCTACCTATCACAGAATCCACATATTTCTCAATACTGATGTCAACAATTGTGCATGCTTTGTACATTTACTACATGAATATGTAAATATGCAACTATGCATTTGTATCTTATATGCATTGTCATTGTCATACATTTAATTCTCGCAATATTAGCTACCGGTACTTACTGTTCCTACACTTCTTTAAAATATCTGACATGCTATCTTCTATCCCTCCACCTTCAACCTTGCTCCTTTCCCCTCGACACATCATTATCCTCTCTTCCGTACAGCCACGGATTACACATTCTGTTAATCTTCTCTCTCTCTCTCTTTCTCTTTCCCTCTCCCTCCCTGCCTGGCTTTTTGTCACTACCGTTCCTACCATTACTGTATTAACTGTCTTAGATTTGTATTTATACATGTACTCGTGCGATTATAACAGAACATGCAATTCAGCCACCAGGCTGCAAAATGTATCTGCTATTGTGTACATAATAAACCATTGAATAAATAAAAAAATAATTTGTAACTTCATGGTTACATACACACAGTTTAGTATGTAACTCTATGGTTTCGCGGCGGTCATGGGGGGGGGGGGGAGATGTTTCATTGAGGCCGGTACGGAACCTCATCCACGTGAAATGGGATAAAAAGTGTACCTTTTCAGCAATAGGCGCATAACCCGGGTTACGCGTTATCAAAAAAAGCAAAAATCAAGAAAAAAGGTATCAAATTCAGACACTGATAAGAAGGATATCCATGGAAGGAAGGGGGGGGGGGTGAATAGTTTGGTAATGTGTTCCAAATTAGGTTAAATTTCTTTTACGGTTCCTTTTTGGCTAAAAAGAAGTCTATGATAATGATGTAGGCCTAAATAGGATGTAAAATACCAAGCAAGATTTATATCTTGGTATTACAATGGGGATAGATGGGTTTCCCTGTTTAGGGTATCAAAATCTGCCCCTACTTCAATCTTCTTTTTTAGTTCAGGAAGTGATTTACGCAGATAATGTACAGGTCTCAATGAGACAACCCATGAAGCTGAACCCATAAATTCTAAACATTGAATTTCCGGAGGGACTAATAATTCTGCCAACCCATGAAGTTGGTTTGTAGCTTCATGCCCAACCCATGCCCTTTACTTGTGAAGGGGAGGAACCTCAATTGGTGTATTGCCAATATCCGCATGTATGGCGTCAATGTATACAATGCAACACGCGTGCTATTTGTTCGCACAGCGCACTTGTACATATTTCACACATAGAGTTACATCATTTGTAGCTTCATGGTTACATACACACAGTTTAGTGTGTAACTCTATGGTTTCACGGCGTTCATGGGGGGGGGGGGGGAGATGTTTCATTGAGGCCGGTACGGAACCTCATCCACGTGAGAAAAGGGATGAAAAGTGTACCTTTTCAGCAATACATGTAGGTGCATAACCTGGGTTACGCGTTTAGGGTATCAAAAAAAAGCAAAAATCAAGAAAAGAGAATACAGCAGAAACAAAAGGTTATATGATTCTAATTTTTCTTAGCCTCTGTATGTGAAATAATGACTTTTACAATGAGTACCCAAAAGGCCCAATTTGGGCACTTTGGGCACCGATTTTTAAAAATCAGTCGATGGATTCGTTTTCAGCATTAAATTATACTTAGAAATCCACGTTCAGAAAAAAGTGAACACCATTTCCCATGAGGAGCTGTCTGTGTACCTGACTATGTAACTCCGTCAACAGAATGATTACCCAATCAGCAAAATCAATTTATTAACCCATGAAAAGGTATTTATTTTTCAGACAATGTCAATTTCCTTTACAAGTATATAATAGTATAGAAACTCATCAGACAAAGTTATTTACATATATATTTACATCGGACGGAGAAATATAAACATATCATTTTACATGACATGCAGATTTAAAACACACACAATATATAACACAATAACCTGTCAAAATATGATTGGTAGTGACATTTTATATTAAGGCAGCAAGCATTTCAAGGATATTTCGTTTACAAAAAAATTACAAAGTTAAAATGAGAAAACAAGAAATCTGAATTCTATTTCCAATATTAAAAAAGAGAGAGCAAAAAGTGCCAACATACCACGCACTGTCATGACAGCTATATAAAAAATTAAGAATCACAACTATCACTGAAGGTGGTTAATAATACCCCCGCCCCAATGTGTGTGCCAAATTTCCTGAGCATTGCTCAAAAAATGAAGTATTTTCGAACCGCAAGATTTCAACCCGATTTATTGCCATAATTTGCCATTACCATGGCAACGCAGTTTCTGACACATTAAAAAAATATGTCTTGCACATCTTCATCCAAAGACCAATGTGTGCGGCGAATTTCACGAGCATTGCTCGAAATATGAGGAAGTAGTTCAATACGCAAGAATTGCAACGGACCGACCGACCGACCGACCGCCCGCACGCTGATTCCTATATACCCCATCAAACTTCGTTCGGTAGGGGTGTAACTATTTATACTGAACACAGTTGTAATATTTCATAAAGCACTGACTTTTTCCCATAAACATGCCACATCTAAGCTTACCCAAGTTAATTTCAGAAGTCTCATAATAATTATCATTGTGCTGGTGACAATCATTCATTGTCAAAAATGGTGTCCACCAGTGTTTTCTCTACATTTTACAAATCATTTGATTATTATTAAAAATGGGTGTCGTTATTCAACAAAAACTTAGGCTGGGCTTGCATGGGTAGAGACATATTTGATATGTTGGGGAGAATTTGGAGACTCAGCCAATCTGTGACCATATCTGCTAGATTTACTTTTTATACCAAAGAGGAAATGATGGGCTATTACATGTACAAGATCACATTGTAGATGCAGCTCGGAACACCTTTTGTGATTTTGAAGCAACTTGGGATCGAATTACTAGTATATGTTCACTCTGGAATGACTTGCAGTGTATATCAATCAATACAATCAAATTCCTGTTCCATTATAATAATTCAGTTGAATAAAATAAGTTTGTCTAATTATGTCAAACGTTCAGTAAACTTGTACATGGAATATTAAGAATGTTGCGTCTAATTTCTAAAGATAACAATCAATCATTCTGACAATCTTCTCATGTGACTACTTTACCAATATACTCTGTACTGAACATGTTAGCATAAAGTGATTATGTTTTAATTCAAATATAAAAAAATCATAATGGAATGTATTATTCTTTTTAAAAAATGGTCTGAAAATTAAGGACAATGTTAGAATGTATGTCCTTAAAGGAAATTTAGCATCTATTTCAAAATAAGCATGCTTCTTTGTTTCAAGAATAGAATATTGTAATTAACGCCATTCCAAAAGTATGGAAAGAAAACATGTTTAGAGAGGTAAATGATGTAACCAAATTAGAAGATGAGGGAATTATGAAAACTGTTTTAATGAATGTGAATAACCAAAGAAAATCAATGTTTTTTTATTCTATGATTGAACAGTACAAAAAAAAAACTAACTGGAATGTCATATGGTTATATAATTCACAGGCAATAAAAGAAAGTAAACTGTTAAAATTCAATTACAAATTATTACACAACTGGTATTAATTGGAAATTAAGTAATAATCCACTATGCCAATTTGACAATGAGGTACATGACAGTATTCATTACTTTGTAAATTGTAGAAAAACTCAAATGTTTTGGTTAAGATTTAGTCACATTGTCAAGGAACTTACAACATTGAGTTTTCCTTTCATGACTGTTTTTACAGAGGGTTATGATTTGGAAAACAAACAGTTCAAAAGTCTAACTTTTCTTATCATTTATGCAAAATATGCAATTTATCTAACATTCATTCTGGAAAAAAAATCGTAAAAATGTGTATTTCATGAAATCTCTATACTAAGTTTGTTTGAAAGATTGATTTATAATCAAATAGAAAACGGAACAGCATTGTAAAACGGAAAAGCTTATGTATTTTTGAAAACACAGGAAGGAGATTCAGCCATGATTCAGCTATTGAATAAACGGGGTATGTGTGTATTCAGTATCAAGGGAATATCCAACAAAAGAATATTTGACAATAATAATAATAATAATAATATGTCTTGTTAACCCAGGGTAGCCTAATCAGTATTATATACTGCTCTCCCTGCAATCATATTATTACACCGGCTTGTGTGATTTTCATAATTGTGTTTCATAATAGGAACTAAAAATACATAGATAAAATTAATTACTGGTACATACTACTTGTTCAGTGTTGGTCAAGGTCATGGAATATGGGGAAGTGCCTTTTCTTGGTGTATCTAGCTGGTCTAGTGTAAAATCTATAATAAGTTTTCTTCAATGAGCTTTGAAAGCTGTACGATGACCATGGCCGAGGTCATCTGTCCTAGACTGGACAAATCATTTTCATCATTTAAAATACACAGTTCTCCTTTTGAAATGTCATATCTTGCAGTACTCTGAGATGTGTCAACATGAAATAATCCTTATCTGAGAATTGGAAGTTGGTAAACAATTTTATTTGTGAGATAATCATAGTTGACCAAATCAGCCCTATAACACAGTCACCAAATTCACAGGTGATGGATAAATCCAAGAAAAAAAAAAATACTGAAGACAGTATTTCTTACAAATGCAGGCATGTCAGACAGAACATTTTATGGATTGTGTGAAAAAGAATTAAGGAAATATATTATTTGACTCCTCACCCTTTTTATTTTCGTCTATTGTTCCAATGTTGTGCAGTCTATCAAAACTGTTTTCTGTTTCTCATGTGTGAAACACTCAGATGGTGGACTATATTCAACTCTATCTTGGTCCTAGCAATGTATGCCCAACTCAAATATTGGCCTCTCAAACTGATTAGAGACCTGTTAGGAGACTTATCTGTAAAAGTATAATAATAGGGATATGATGTGAATACAGTCAGCTGCTTACACACACACACACACTGATAAGAAGTGCAAACTCAACAAGTCCCTGGGTTCTTCCTTTGAACCTGAAATTATTGTTAAAGGGGAATGAAAGGCAACAAACATTTAGCCTATAATCATGTAGATAATTGTCATCCTATTACAAATATTTTGGAATTACTCCTATTTGATTATTTAAAGTGACTGTTCAAAGAAAATCACAAATATGGCAAACAATGTATCACTAGAAACCGGGAAGCTTTAATTACAGATGGCAATCATATAAGTTTTACTTCAACTGTGTATCTGATGTTTATAAAAATAACATAAATAAAAGCTCTTCTCAGCATCTGGAATATCCAAGCGATCTGCCAGAAATATAGCGATGTTTTGATGACGTCACACCGGAGACCAATCCTGCTTAAGGAGACGACGTCCTATAAACGAATGAACATAATTGCAATGCAATTATTTATCAAATTATAGAGTTTGGTATATTTAAACATGACCTTTTTTCACACCATTCTAAAAAGGAAGTGAAACTGATTCTGATAACTAAAACCGTTTGATTGTAAATATACAGGATAAGGGTCAATGATCAATGAAATAAACCACACTTTCAAATTGAAAAGCCCTCCAAATAATAGCATGGACGGTATTCATTCCCTCTTAAAACGCTGAACATGACCTGGTGCAAGCAGCTGAAAATACAATGGCGTCTTATTTTGTTTACAAGTGACTGATCTTTATTTTTTAACGCTGCATTTTCATCAAAATAATACCATACACGAAGCTAAGAGTGGGGCAACAGACAAACATTAAGACTGGCGTTAGTGAAATAAGAGAAATAAGTGGAGAGGAGATAACAAAACAGGCAATGAAAATGTGTAAGAAGTTATGGGACATCGTCTGCTTAGACAGGATTGGTCTCCGGTGTGACGTCACACATCTCAGCAGCGTTCAAGGAGCTCTTCAGGTGCTATATCAGGGCTGTATTTTACCGTTTTATAATTGATAATAATAATAATTACTCAAAATGTTTCCAAGCATTGAAGTTTGATAACCTTGTTTAATTTATGCCATTTAGTAGTTTGAACAGACTGACAATTTTCCACATGATTATTAGCTAATGTATGTTGTGTTTCATTCTCCTTTAAGGTTAATTCAGGACAACGAGAATTCACTTAAAGGAGAATGAAACCCTGGGGAAATATCCATTTTAATGAAATGAGGGGATAGAGAGAAGCAATTAAAAAAAGTTCCATCAAAATCGGTTAAGAAATGAAAAAGTTATGAAAGTTTGAAAAGTCTCAATTTACTTTTTATGGCGATCCTCAAATTGGCAATGTTGCTTCAAAATGGCAGGTTTAGCAGTACAACTCTCAATAATATGTTTTGTACACAAAATTGCATTTTCTCCATTATCTCTAAAGATGCTGCTTGTCTTTTTGTGAACTCAACATATGTTGTGTCAAATACATTTTCCCATGATGTATCTTGAGCTAAGGAGACAAGCTGCACCTTGAGAGATAACGGGGAAAATATGAAATTTTGTGTACAAAACATATGGAGAGTTTTACTACTAAACCTGTCACTTAGAAGCAACATTGCCAATCTGAGGATAGCATAGAAAATAAATTGAGACCTTTCAAACTTTCATAACTTTCTCATTTCCTATAAACAGATTTTGATGAAACTTTTTTTCATTAAAATTGATTTTTCCTACGGTTTCATTCTCCTTTACATACACTACCTTCTTCAGGCAATCGTAATAGGGATGTGGTGGTGTCTTGACAGTAAAAGGACAATACCAAGGATACAATACAGTTCAGTAAACTCACATTTGTTAATGTCCATCTGAAACGTCGAAATCAAACTCAAATGTTATCAATTAGTAGTAACAGATCTTATCCAACACTCCTCGCAAAAGCCTAACCATACTTCCAATGTACTAATGTATTGTTCTGGGACCACAAAGAATACACTACAGATGATTTGCTCCTTCAGTCCACATGCATATCTACAGAGAAAAAAAAATAAAACATGAAGAAAACAAGGTCACTTCAATGTCACATGCACACTAAAGATGTAAAGTTAAAAGACTAAAAACCCAAATATACTCAGAAGAAAAATTCTCTTGAAGTGCTCCCCTCACTATATAATAACTGAGAATTTTTTTTTGGAATAAAAAATAACCATACAGATCATAATTTCTGGAGATATTGGCCATGATAAACCAAATTTAAATAAATTATAATTTAAACAAGATTAATAATTCTATTTAATGTATCTAATTGCTTTTATGCAGGAAATACCCACCAGCATTGGTCAAATTAATTGTTACAGAGTTATAAGTGTTACGTTTAGCCTACCATAATCAACGTAACAGTTGCAAGGAAAACATGGTTTGTTTATCATTCATTTACATAGCACAGAACCTCAGACCATTCTTTAACGCATTTTATTCCTAAAGTATATTGGCAATCGATGCCAAAATAAAGGGTGTTTGGCTGTTTGCATATCTTTTTAAAAGTAAAAAGGAATATACAGCCTTAAAGAAGACATTCAGTTCTGGTAAAGGTGACAAATAATTAGTGAGCTTTCTCATTATTTTAATGTTAGTGTGGCCTTGGAAGAACATCATAGTAGAAATGTCCCATGAAAAGGACTGCTCTTCAACTGCCCTCATATTTGAAATATGACAAGAAATAGCTGGGCCCTGTCTTATAAAGAGTTGCAACTGATTACAAATAATTTGCCATTGTTATCAATCGCAACTCTGTACTTAAGAGATAGGAGATTAGAAATTTGCAATCGATATGAATCAATCGCAACTCTTTATAAGACGTGGCCCTGAAGTGTTTGCCTGGACATTCAAGCCCCATGTGCATGTGTACAGTCTCATTTTGATGCTTCCAAAACGTCCTGGTATACACCAATTCTTATGTAGACATGATCAAGCTTTCCCAATTGTTTTGAAACAATTTCTTTCACAAAGACCATCAAGATGTTTTTATTGATATTACTCTCTGTGTATGCTTTGGTAATAAAAAGGACAAGTTTTATTTCTGGGAATACCCCAAATCTAACCTTCTCCCATTTTATTTTTCAACTATGCTGAACCACCTTTTCAGTCTCTTGCAAGCTACAATATCAAATTTTACTCTGAGATTGGTTTGTTATTATTCTAATAAACAACACAACTCTTCAAATGAGAATCCATTGCCTACTGGAACTGGTTGGCCCAGTATTAAGCCTATGTGCATGAGATAATTCAGTATCCAACTGGCGAATTCGGGCTCTGCTGCTGAATTCACAAACCTGCACTGCGCATGCTACGTTGACCCCTGGAATGCAGGTCAAGTTGGGGCACATGCTTTTTTTGCGTTACTTTATGTACTGCTTGCCATGTTCTTCTAGCTAAACCTGCAGCGACAAGCTGGTCCGCCAACATGTCGTAGATAGGTTTATTTCTTATAAAGCCATTCAACTACAACCATGCAAGGAAAAGGCTAGGAGTTCATCTTCACTATAATATGAGACCCTAAAACTCGTAATTATACTAGACTTCAACTCAATAATATAACTAGAAATGTCCATTGCCGTGCAATGCGAATGTATCCCCCTCCACTGGCAGCGATTTGAAGGAGGGGCAAGAACCTCCCCCCTCCCCCCTCCCCTCCCTCAAACAATAGGATGGCGTAGAGATTGCCACCAGTGGCCCGGACTATTGTCAACACTAGGAGCAGCATCACCAAAACAATGTGTGTAGATTAGAGTATAATGCATCTCTATAGAAAATCTGAAAAAAATCAGTCAACAAATGTATCCTTAAGAATGCATACAACCAAAATATGACATTTGACCCTATAAAAAGCGCAACACTGGGGGCAGCATCAGCAAACACTAAAGATGTGTAGATTTCACTAAGACACACTTCCATACAAAATTTGAATGAAATCTGTCAAGAAATGCAGAAGAGTGCAAGAAATGGACAAATGACCTTTGACCCTATAAAGGACAAAACAATAAGGGCAGCATCACCAAAAAGTACAGATTTGTAGATTATACCACGTTACATCTCCATGGAAAATTTGAAAGAAATCCATCATGAAATGTGGCCTACAGAGTGCACTCACACCATTCTCAAAAGTATGACCTTTGACTAGTGCTGTAGCTCGGACCGTTTTCCGGTCTTTGGTCCGGCGGACAAAGCATTCCGAGCCGGACTGCTTCCGATCCGGGCTGAGGCAAGAGTTGGGTCAGCTCGGTAACAGAGACCGGTTGTAAAAAGGTCATTAATCGTCGCCGTTTATCATCATGCCACGAGCGCAAACGCATATGTGTCTTGCTTAAATCGGGGAAGTGCTGCTTAAATCCACAGCTATTTTGACCAAGCAAGGAGTTATCACAGGTACGGTGGGATAACTCCTTGTTTTGACCTGCCGTACCGTTGCATTATGCATGGCATGTGGTAAGGTCCATGCTTGCATTATCCACACACTGCATACACAAACGTACGTACGCAAGATCGCTGTTCTGCGCTGTGCACACAGCTCACTGTAACAAGCTCAAGTTGTGAAACCTAGTGACCAATCAGGAGTGAGATGTTGAAATTAACATAAATGAAAGTTCGGCAAACTTTGGTGACCGGTGACCCAAGTGCCTGGCAGCTAGCTAGCTTGGTCCACTTGCATTGCCGATGATTTTGCGTGCGCACGCACGCACCCAGTCGAGATATGATCGGAGCAGGGGGATATTGGGAAAGGGTGAAAAGGGTGAAAAGGGCGTTCAGTTGATAAAGTTTGTTGACCTGTAAAAACTGTCAACAATTCCCAGAGAGTAAGGCAACGTGTTTGTATTATGTTGATGATGTTTTGTCAGAAACTCGCAGCGCAATCGAAGGTGCTTCATTTATTGCGATATCGATTATGCCGGCATGATAAATATATAATCTCGTTAAGTATTTCCCTTTCTTTGACTGTAAGGATCGGAAGAATTATTTTTGAAGATTATGATGCCATATACTATAGTGAATTTGCTTTATTTAGGAATACTGTAAAGCGACGGTCGCCAGATAAAATACAGCGTCGACCGTTCGATGAAAAAAAAAAGAATACGATTGCCAGATTGAACGAAGGACTGTCGACGATTATTGAGTTTTGAGCCCCAAATGCGCATTATTTCTTCCGATATTAAGATGCAAAAAATAGCTGATTTTTTTTTTAATGAAATGTATGGATCGCAATAATTATGCAGAGTTTTAACAGGGAAAAGAAATTGAAGCTCATCATATGAAATAAAGTAATAATCGTCAGATGAAATTAAATTGCACTCGCTAAATGATACAGATTTACGATCGCCCAAAGAAATAATATTTATATTACTAGAGTATTAGACAGATGAATAAATGACGGCCATTGTATATTTTTGTTGCCTTTAAATAAATTCACTGATGGGAATGATCAATACATGGAAAATGGAATGGTGTCAATGTGATAGATAGAAGAAAATGACAAATTAAAGAGAAACATCGGAGAAGGTGAATGAAAAGCTGACAGAATAAAAAGAGCCACCGGCCATCGACAAATTCCTAAAAAGTAAATGAATTAACTCAACTCATTTTAACGATATTTCTCTCGTTGCTTTTTCATGATCCCCTCTTTCCTAGCTCATTGTTACCCCTTTTCTCGAACCATCAATTCGTTGATACAACATGGACTTCATGTAACTCCCCCCTCTCTTTCTCTTTCTCTCTCTTTGTACTTTTTACAAATATAGGATTGTTTGATCTACCGCGCGCGCGTACTATTTATAAATAACCGCGATATCAACAAGCTGCCAGACAATGGCTCCCAAGAGTCTCTCAATGTCATTGACCCAGTTAATGATTTATGACCTGCTGTGATTTTTTTTCTCACGCTAGCCTATACAATATGCGTCGGGCTTTCTGGCAAGTTGATCTACATGTATACCTACATGAATACTAATCGCGTTACTTAAACCAGGGAAGCATTATGGAGACGGTACGGACAATGGGCGAGGGCGTTAGCCCAAGCGAGTATCATCACTGGTGAACTCATCATTATTCGTATTATGCTTATCGATGTGAGAGGAGTGTATTCCATCATGGACCTACACTCTAGTAAGTCCATGGTACGATCTTCTTTCTGATACTCTCGTTATCCTTATCATTCCTCTTCCAATATTTTCTCCTTTTTTCTCGTTCGCTATCCTGCCGACTTCCGTTTTCATGGAGAATCAAAACAATAGTATTCCTTATCAAAGCTTATGGGAATTATTTGAGCAAAGATTTCAGCTTGCCATCATGTCAGACAGCTGACACCCAGCTTGGGTGTCATGTTACACCGCGGTCTTTTTACAGAGAGTGCGTGGTTTGAGCGGCAAGCACATTCCACGATGTTATGCAAATAAATTCATGCCGGTTGGCCACATTACTCCCACCTCCATGGAGTCACGTGCAACACTTTTTTTTAGCCAGGCAAATGGACCAATCGTATTATAAGTGGGCACCAGCCTTGTTAAACAGCAAAATCCCGTTTGCCATTAGCTTGCAAGGCGGCGGAGCTAGGACTCAGCTTTGGTAAATTGAGACACGCCCACTCATGTGTATGAACTTAAATTTATGCTCTATATATAGCTCATTACAGGAGTGGCGTGAATATGATCGGGTGACTGACATGTGGGCAGTCGGTTAGAGACAATAACTTTCACAACTGATCCTAAAGTTGTGGCACGTGGCATGTCTGGACCGCAGACCGTGAGATAAGAATGTAACGGTCCACTGTTCTTACTATAAGGTCAAGGTCACTAACAATAACTGACTCGGGAGGTGTAAGCTTTTTTCTTTCATAAAATCAGCCGTAACTCAATTCCGAGTTACCGGACCAGACCGGTCCGGTCGAGATTAAAGAAATACTCCGCCGGACCAAAACGATCCGAGTTTTGCGTTCCGAGCTACAGCACTACCTTTGACCCGATAAAAGACAGGACACTGGTGGCAGCATCACCAAGAACTATAGGTTTTTAGATTATACCAAGAGACACCTTTATGCGAAATCCGTCAAGAAATGCAGAACAGAAGAGTGCACGAAATGGACAAATGACCTTTGACCCTATAAAAGACGGGACACCTGTGGCAGCATCACCAAAAACTATAGGTTTTTAGATTACACCAAGAGACACCTTCATGCAAAATTTAAACGAAATCCATCAAGAAATGCAGAAGAGTGCACGAAATAGACAAATGACCTTTGACCCTATAAAGGAAGGAACAATGAGGGCAGCATCACCGAAAAGGTAAAGATGTGTAGATTATACCAAAATACATTTCCATACAAAATTTGAAAGAAATCCATGCAGAAATGTGGTCTGCAGAAATGTGGCCTGCAGAGTGCACTCCCCTTGTAAAAAAGTACCATACATGTAGTACCCATGGTAATTTGACAGTAATTTGACCAAATTACCATCATGACAATACTTTGCATGATTTGATGTTAATTTGGTCAAATTACCATGGGTACTATGGTTCTTTTTTACAAGGGTCACGCCATCCCCTGAAGTATGACCTTTGACCCTATAAAAGACGGGACACTGGTGGCAGCGTCACCAAAAACTACAGGTTTTTAGATTACACCATGCAAAATTTGAACGAAATCCATTGAGAAATCAGACCGCACACAAGAGTGCACACAAGACATCTATTAAAATATGACCTTTGACCCTATATAGGATGAAACACTGGAGGCAGCATCACCAAAATCTATAGGTTTCTAGATTATACCAAGAGACACCTTCATGCAAAATCTGAACAAAATCTGTTGAGAAATGTGACCGCTAGAGCGCACACAATCTATCCCAAAAAATATGGCCTTTTACCTTATAAAAGACGGAACACTGGGGGGCAGCATCACCAGAAATTATAGGTGTCTAGATTTTAACAAGATACACCTCCATGCAAAGTTTGAAAGAAATCCGTTGAGAATTGTGACCGCTAGAGCGCACACAAGAATGTGACACGACGGCAATGGCGGCGGCGGAACGCTGCTGAATCCAAGGTATCCTCCGGCATTCTGCCAGGGGATAAAATGATACAAGACGTTTCAATGGTAAAGTCTTTAGTTTATAAAATAGAGGGTCACTGTGAGCACTGTGAGCACTGCCAATTGGACGAGTTATTAATCCGTTCTTGGAGTATTTGTATTTTTTTCAGATGACATGGGAATGTATGACCCCACGCAGTATTACCATAGATTAGATGAGGCAATGTGATACTGTTATGTAGCAATGAGAACATTCTGTGGCAAAAAGTATCACAATCTAGATAATACACCAATACTTCTAGATATCTTTGAACAAATACCATTAATATGAGGTTTCCAGGATAGAAACTCATTCAAGATTACTCCAAGGAATTTAACATTGTAAACTTTTTTAATAGTGTTATCAACAATAATTAATGGATTTATGTTATGGGGGAACCCTCCTGTTCCTCGATCGAAAAATGAAATTGTTTGTTTTATCAAAATTTAAAGATAATTTATTACTACAAAACCAAATGTATAGTTTCTCAATTTCTTGATTTGCTAATGACATCAATTCATGTATTGCTATGTGACATTATGACACTAAGTGTCATCAGCAAATAAAGAATAATCAAATAATGTGGTAGAATAAACAATATCATTAATATAGACGAGGAACGGGGGGGGGGGTCCCAAAATACTTCCTTGCGGAATGCCGTAAAACATTGAACAAGACAGAGATCTGACACCACTGACCACCACATACCGTTTCCTATTATATACCGGTATTAAAGTAATTCTTAAACCAGTCTAGAGCAAGACCCCTTTACCCCATAAAACTAAGTTTATTCAACAGTAATGGTGGTCAATGGTGTCAAATGCCTTGGATAAGTCCATACAAATATCAAGACAAAATGCAATGGGTCTATAATGAATAATATTTGTAGCATCATCCTTTTTATACACAGGTACTATTTTTGCAATTTTCATACTGGTAGGTACAATACGTTGAGATATAAATTTGTTAAAGATATCGCAAAGAGGGTTGACAATCAAATGAATAAATTCTTTTACAACTTTTGATGTAATACCATCATGCCCACTAGCTTTTGATCATTTTAACATAAGGGTAAATTTAATAATTTCCAAAGTGGATGTGGGTCTGAGGAACAATGAAGTAATACTATGTATTCCTTGTAGATAACTGTGAAATGAATATTCAGTTTCAGGAATGTTTAATTTCTTTGATCCATCCCAGCAAAGTATTGATTGAACCTTTCAGCTTTCTGATCATTCTCATCCTCATCACACCTGCTGACTGGGACTGAACCATTTATACAATGTCTTACTAGGTAATATTACATCTGAACCTGTTTCCAGTAAAGAATACCGGTAAATATTTGCATATTGTAATTTTCACTTATATCTTGCCATTGTACTGTTATACATGCATGCTATACGACTCCATCAATTGCTTATAATAATAATAATAATAATAAATTTATATACCGCAAATTGCAAAATTGCCTCTAAGCGGTTCTCTCCCTTCCTCTTCCCTCCTACTTCCCTATCCTTTCTCTCCCGTTCTTTGTCTGTCCCACTCTTCTTTTCTTCTATTTATATTGTACTTGAGTGTGTTCTCAGGCGTACCCTTTACAAGTGTAAGCTTACTGGGATTCGCACCTTCTTCCTTGTATTTAAAGTTATTTGATTCTAAATATGTTACTTTATATTATATTGTACTATGTGAACAAATGTTAAATGTCCACAAATGCGATGGAAGAAAATAAATTGAATTGAAATTAAATTGAATTCATTTAGTCACGCGTTATGGATAGCGGTCCTTATGAATAAGTGGTCCATATGAATAGCGGTCCTTATGACTATCGAGGTTACCCCATATACCTAGTACTTACCAAATTTCATTAAAATCTGTCTGATATTAAAATTATGAAACGGAAACCACATTTTCACATATTTAATGAGCTATGACCTATGACCTTCATACTCCGAAATCGAACTTTATAGGCTGTATATTGATACCACGTACCTTCATATTAAATTTCGTTAAGATCCATTAAACATTAAAAGTTATTGAACGGAAACCACATTTTCACATATTTAATGAGCTATGACCTTTGACCTTCATACTCTGAAATCGAACTCGGGCTGTATTTTGATACCATGTACCTTCATATCAATTTCATTAAAATCTGTTAAACATTACTAAAGTTATCCAATGGAAACAACATTTGTTACAGACAGACGGACGGACGGAAGGAAGGATGGAAGGAAGGATGGACGGAAGGACAGATAGCAGTGTTACTATATCCCCTCTGACTGCGTCGGCGAGGGGATAATTAGGTGTCGTAGTCAGGTGGTTCAAACACTTCACTGGAGATACAAAGATCATGGGTTTGATCCTAAGCAAGGCAATTATGTCCTTGAACAAGGCATTATTATCATGCAAAATTATTGATATTGAATGTATTTCATATAATGCTAATTATTATATATTTAAGAGCAAGCATCACTCTCCTATTCAAGAACCTCATGATATTCCTACAGTAGTCAAATACACAAAATATATGAGAAGTGGAAACATTAAGTTGAATTCATATTAATAAAATTCAAGGTAATCTTGACTTCTGGTCATCAGAGTAATAAAATTTCACAAATTCAAACCAAACTTACACTGAATATATATATACATGTATCAGTGCTATTGAATTTGAATTATATAAACAAGATCAATGGTTTCAACTATTTTCCTGAATCAAAACAAACATGATTCATAAGCGCAGAAATATGACTTTATTGTAACAGAAATCAAAGTGTAATATGGAAAACTTGAGCGATATAGCTTTTGGCAACACACAGCAAATCATAACAATGTCAGTTGAAACGTCATATTTCATTGTATTGAGGTAACTTGAAGTAAGTGAGAGTGATTAGAGAAGTTTGTAATAGAGGTCAGTAGTCTAGAGCAGAGTGGTCAGTAAGACTGACCAACCAGTAAGAATTTACAACAGTCAGTGTACAATCAAGAACAAGAGTAAATACTTGATGGTAATGGTGTTGATGATGATCTGTTGATGATGTTATGATGTTGATGATGACCTGTTGATGATGGTAATGGTGTTGATGATGATCGGATGATGATCTGATGATGGTGATGACGTTGATGACGTTGATGACGATGGTAATGATGTTGATGATGATCTGATGATGATCTGATGATGATGGTAATGATATTAATGATGATGATCTAATGATTATGTTAGTGATGGTAATTAAAATGATGTCAGTGACAATGATGGTTAAGATCTTACAGATGATGTAAGAAATGATTACAAGGATGGAGTGGATGAAGATGACAATGTTAATGCAATGATGGTTAAAAGATAATATTAGTAATGAAGATAACACAGATGATTTTAGTGATGTAGTGATGATGGAAATGATGATGGAAATGATGATGGTGATGATGTTGATCATTCTGGTGATATTTGGTACACTGGACAAGGTAATGATTGTAGTGGTAAGTGTGTTACAAGACCTCAAGCACAAACAACATAAAATACAAGGTAGGTTGGTAAGAAGACTTGCCTATCTTCAAGTATTAACATACCTATTAAAGGACAATTAACCCCACGTGATATTCTAGATGCACCTATTGTCTGCTACGTCTTTCCATGGAGGCTGCCATTTTGTGCATGACACGGATCATTAGGTACCATATGCATTGATAATAGCCTACCTTTACAACAGATACGTCGCTTTGTTCTGATTGTATTACGATTGTTATTGGCCATGGGCCTAGATAATTGACGACCCATGAGTTCTAATAGCCATCCTGTAAAGCAGATTCCTCGCTTTGTTTTGGTATTGTTACGATTGTCTCCGTCCTTGACGTCAATTCTCCGTCCTTGACGTATATTTTTTATGAAGTATATTTTTTATGAACAAATTAAGACCTTTTAAAAAATATATAAAACTAAACTTACATTTCAGAATATGTGACTTTATCTAATATATATTTGTCCTCTAAAAATCAATTACAAGTTAACGATGAAGGAAATTTTACTTGGGATGAAAAATATGTTCGTGTACACATAAAGTAATGGCAGCCCCCTTATTATTGCTAGCAGACGATAACTTGGCTGGAAAATAGTGATTTATATCTATATCCTGTGTTTTTACATGAAATTGCATGTATCAAATAAGAGGCATATACTACACCATTCAAAATAAGCTAATTCATACGCTGAGGTTAATTTCCCTTTAAACACACAAAAGAGAGCTCCTAGACTGCGTAGGAGTTAATCACTATTGTAAGAAAAACGGGTCAGGCTCAGTATATAACAAATTTTCCAGGGACTGAGACCCTGGAATACCAGGTTTGAATGCTTACAAACCAAACAATAGAACCCATTTCTTCTTCAAAAAATATGCCCTGATCATTAGGTGGGCTGTACTTCAAGTACAGACCACCTCGTTGATTTCCCCTTTTTTTTCTAATTTCTTTTTTATATGCTGGTCCATTCCTATGGAATAAACTCCCACAAGACATTCGCAATCTATCCTCTCTCAGTAACTTTAAGACCTCACTCAAAACCTGGCTATTTAGACAAGCCTTTTTGTAAATGTTCCCTTCATCCCTTTTCTTATATCTTTATATCTTCTATCTTCCTTTCACTGCGCCATGAGCATCTACTCATGATGAATACCGGCGCATTATAAGCGTTCATATTATTATTATTTATTTCTACCCACTTTTTTGTGACATCAATATCTCTAATATGGCTTGTTCAAACGTATTCAAATCTGACACAAATGTAGATAAGATTAGGAAGATTATAAGTTTAGCACAATACTATCTGGCAGAGTCCTTAGACCAAATGCATGATGAATATCATATTTCACCGCTTCTGATATTCTTGAAATATTTTAATATCTTTAAACAACAAATTTACATATGGTAATGTGCAAGCTTGCCGCACGCTTTAAACATTTTTTTGTGCAAGCTTGCTGTTAGCTGGCCAATTTTCCTGCAAGCTTGCTACTCTTCCTGCAAGCTTGCGGTAAGCTCGTCGCAAGCTTGCGGCAAGCTTGCGGCACGCTTGCAATAAGCTTGCTATCATTTTCTAAGCTTGTTTCAAGCTTGCCGCAAGTGTGCCGCAAGCTTATTTTGTCAAAAACACGCTTATTACGAGCTTGCTGCAAGCTTAAATTTGTACAGGGGTATGCCTTAAACTGTACAGAAATGACAAACTTTTGACTGCTTTTAATTAGCATTCTGAATCATCCTGTACGATTTTGAGATTATGACCGTTCCACAGCTCACCTGTATTGTTGTATATGTTCAACTCTAGTTGTATTTGTACTGATGAAGATCTACATGTATGTACATACTTGATGAAGCTGTTTCTGTCTGTATTTGTAGGAGATGATCATGTTGAACAGTGACTCCATTCATTACAATCCATTGACAGAAATTGTCTTTATCGAGGCTCTTTCTACAAAGTTTTGAGGATAATTTTACCCTGAGCAATTGTCTAATCTTCTTTGACTGGAAATAATATTTATTTCTATTTATTTCACGTAACATGACGTGCACCATAACATACATGTATACTGTGAAAGGTATAACAAAAGCATGAACAAAGGTTTGCCTTGGAATGTTCCCAACAAACAAGATCATCCTGTATTTTCTCTCTTTAACAACATCTGCCAATACCAAACATGACCTTTAACACTCATATCATGGTGACTTACAATTAACTGCCTTACGTAAATAGAGGCTAAAATAGAAACAAAGGTTTGATAGACGGCTCAAAATATGGGAATACAACAGATGCTACGAAGTACAACTCGACAGTAATCACACTGAAATTAGAAAACTAATTTCAGACTAGAAATTTAATTCGTCAATGGAGACGAATTAGGTGGTCTGTCTATTATTTGTCTAACATGATTATGATAATGTTGACGAAGATGAATGACAAAATCAATGATGGTGATGTGAAAGATGTGATGATAACATTGATAATAATGATTGTATTAACGATTGTGATGATTTCAAACTTGTCCAAGTATCATCCATTCCCCTATTACCTACTGAAGTGGAATAGCGCCCCTTCAGGTTCAATTTTCTGGGTGATATTTTGAATAGTGCTTGAAATGGCATAAATCGTGTGCAAAATGAATTTGGGACGATTTGGAGCATTTCTAATTTTGTTGCGCGGACGTACGCGTACACAACAAAATGACCTTGACTGGAATGACATTTTATTGTATCGTATTGTATTTTTTTTCCGTCAATCAAAACAACAAATAATGATACGTTCATAATTTTGAAAGCAAACTGATTAAAAAAGATGACGAAGGGATGGCCCTACTCAGCGTTGCTGAAATAACAACGCTGTATTACAGAGGGGTCCCTATAGACATAGAAAACATGTCAATATATATTAACAAGAAAAAAGTTAAAAACTTATAATAATTAAAGAAACGAATTGGAGTAAAAACAGGAAAACCAGATAAAATATTTACAATATATATACAAGAGAGAAAGCTTAAAATATAACGTACATTTAAATAAGATACCTGAGCAGCTACAAAAAGTCTGGAATAATATTTTAAAAATCCTTTCTGAATGTGTTAACACTTTGTAATAATTTAGTAATATATGGAAGAGCACTATATTGGATTGAGACTCTATATTGGGTAGTTCGTCGGCAGTATCCAGTTCTAGGCTTAGGGAGAACTGCGGAGAGAGTAAGTATGAGATGAGGGTTGAAACATATCATTCATACTACAGGATAACATATCATGGACTGATTTAAAGACCAATAATTTAAATTTCTCTTACACCTGGATTCGAGAGACGACCACTTTGATCTTGCCATGTTTCTGTGGTTTAATACTCAAGCGAAATTAAGGCCTTGAAAACATAACATGCATACTTAGCGGTACATCCCTTTTAAAGGATACAAAAATGAGAAAAAATGAATTTGTCATTTTCTTTTCAGGGGGATTACTGGGTCTTGGGAGGACCGACGGATTGACTTTTCCCTACGACCCCCCCCCCCCCCCATCGGCCTCCCGTCACCCCCAGCGCGAGGGGAGACGGGAGTAGTATCCTATACGTATTGATATCATAGTAGAAATATTTTTGAAGGAAATTTTGGTGTGGGGGGGGGGTCTCCTTCTTTACACCATGGCAACAAATATTCCTAAGTGACGTGATCTCCTACACCTCACCTCCCCGAATGATGTCTACGGATCGGTTTAGTCTGTCATAAGGGAATGAATACCTATATATTTGAGGCGATATATACAATAACATGTTTCCAACGGTATGAGGCAGTGGCGTATTTACGGGGGGCAGAGGTGGCACGTGCCCCAGGCGGCACTTGAAGGGGGGGCGCAAAAAACGCAAAAGAGAAAGAAAAGGGGGGAAATACAATAAATTTTGTTTTTAGGGTTATTTTTAGGGTTATTTGCACCCCAGTCAAGGACAAAATGTGTAAGAAATTGTGTTTTATAGGGTTTGTAATGCAAAAACTTTCTAAAACTCGGTCGCGCATAATTACGTTTAAATTCCAATTGACTGTAGTTGCTTTGCCCCCCCCCCCTTCCCACATTAGGCAGGAGCTTGTTAAATTTTGCGCCCCCAGATGGGATATAAGTGCATAAAAAGCACTTTCAAGGTAGGCCTATAGAACATTCAAAAGAAATCATAAATTTGCCTTGCAATTGCCTTACTAAATTCCTCAAATGTATTTCTTCAGGGATTTCATTTATTTTGCGCCTCCAAAATAGGAATGTTCAAAATTTCAACAAAAAAATCTATTGCTAGGTCGCTGTATTCCCTTGGATTTTTTTTTTTTTTTTTTTTTGGTAAAGGTAGAATACATAACAAATTTCAATTTGAGGAGTGGAAATTAGGGGTGAAAAAAATCTGCCGCTCGGTCGCATTGCTCGGTCGCTTATACAATATATCATTAAATTTGGGCTAACAACCCCAGGTTATGTGCATCAAAACTCACTTTCACGTAGTGTAATCATTTCTAAATTTAAAACGCTCATTAATCTGAGTTTGGGCATAGTGGGGTGGGGGGGGGGGGCGCAGATTTGATAGTTTGCCCCGGGCGCCAGAATACCTAGATACGCCACTGGTATGAGGGCCATTTTCCCCTTTCATGTCACTGTCGTTGTTGATAATATAATGGCTTATGGGACAGCCACCCATATGTGCGGTTACGTAAACACTAAACCCTAACCCTAAACCCTAAACCCTAAACCCTAAACCCTCACCCCAACCCTAACCCTATACATTGTTTTCATGTTGGGTGGCTGTCGTAAAAAGGAAGTTTACCCTAGTATATGCTTCCATGATATAAGTAAAAAGTAGAAATAAATCAAATTGATTATAAAGAGTCCTAAAATATGAAGTGGCCAAAATCCCCCTCCTCTTTTTTTTTTTTTTCCACATCCAACAGTTATAATTATGTTCCTGCCCTTCACCCCTTCACCCCCAAAGATAAATGAATAAATTAATTAATTAATTAAAAAAATTAATAGATTTTTAAAAAAATGTTAAACTTGTTGAAAGTTCAATTTAGAAAGTAATGGAATGCTTACATAAATGAAAGTTGCAAAGGAGCCGAATTTTCACAAATAAAGGGCAGAAAGGTTTACAGGCTTCTGAATTGATCCGAATCGATCGCGACGACCGCCCCAGGGGATGTCTCATTGAGACCTGCACATTATCCGTGTAACACTTGCTGAATTAAAAAGCAGATTGAAGTAGGGGCAGATTGAAGTAGGGGCAGATTGAAGTCGGGGCAGATTTTGATACCCTGAACAGGGAAACCTGTCTATCTCTGATTTTAATACCATTAACGGCAATTTTATATCTTGCTCAGTATTTTACATCCTATATTTGAGGATTAGGCCTACATCATCATCATAGACCTCTTTTTAGCCAAAAAGGGACCGTAAAAGAAATGTAACCTAATTTGGAGCACATTACTGAACTATACCCCCCCCCCCCCTCCTTCCGCGGATCTTCTTCTTATCAGTCTCTGAATTTGATACCCTTTTTCTTGATTTTGCTTTTTTATACCCTAATTGCTGAAAAGGTACCCTTTTTATCCGTTTGCACGTGGATGATGTACCGGCCTCAATGAGACATGAGACATATGTCTTGTTCATGTTCTTTTTCTCATCACCACACACATCATGTAAAGCTGGTACTTAGTCTATGTTGTTGGCAATGGATTCTCGTCAAATGTTCACCCCCCCCCCCCTCAAAAAAAAAAAAAAAAAAAAAATATTTACTGATGAAAAACTAAGGAAATTATTTGGTGATTGTGACTCCCAATGATGCAAAATAGACACAAGAATGACATAAAATCATGAAATTAAAACATCAATTTATGTATGATTGACTTTGTAATTCTTGAAACAAAAAACATATATTTAAAAAAACGTCCCGAGGACGTAGCGTGCGTATCATGCCAGTGCTTGTTTTGAGGCATGACTTTGTTCGAAAAAGTACAATAAATTGGTAAATCTATAATTTCCTTCCAATCCTTGAACTGACCTTACGCATTCAAAATTACATGCACGTAAATATTTTGTGAAATAAATATCGTACTTAAAAATAGTCTATGACAGTCAATGAAATTCAAGGGTTTACCAAACAAGGGTCGACTTGAATGAGCTGTTGTTTACGGGGAGATATTTTCCCACGCTATCATCTTACGAATCGTAAACTTATGGCACGCAAAGTAGTTACGTTCTGCGAATGTGATCAGATGATCAAGCACCCGGGCATTTGCAGTGCTGTGATTGGTTCAATATTGGTGAATTTGGTGTAGCTTCGCACAGCAATTGAATATTAATTAAGTCACATACTGCATGAAGGGGGTTAGTTGGGGGTAATGGCTGCATGGAATTGCACGCGGAATAACAAATTAGCAGTGTCACATAGTATGTATGGAGCTCTCACAAGCATTAACTTTGATCATGTTCACAACCTGAATACCAATACAACACTATTTCCCAGCAACAAGCGCGAATAATAAATGTTCTCCTGGATATTGAATACGGTATGCAATGAGGTAACACGCAAATAAATAGTAGGCCTACACACATTCGCGGATTTTCTTTTATACCGCGGTGCTTATTGGAATACACACAAGCACTGCCATGTCTTCTGAAAATCATGTTTTATTGATAAAAATCGTTCAGTGGTATTCACTTATAAAAAATCATACATGATCGCCCTTGGCCTTCCAGACCTCGATCTGTTGGGAGAACAAACGATAGGCCTACAATCCTGTGATATTTTTTTCTTTCTTCCATTTATGTTGCATTTAGCTGCAATCTCAGCCTTCCATTATTGCTCAAGTTCAAAGCTACAGCGCCGATCTTGCTTCTGCAAGCAACAACCCTGGAGCCATACCTCGCGAGAACATTGTGTGCACCATCTATACTCCCAGGGGAATATATCACATTGTGTGCACCATCTCTACTCCCAGGGGAGTATATAATATTGTGCGCACCATCTCTACTCCCAGGGGAGTATATCACATTATATGCACCACCTCTACTCCCTACAGAGTAGATCACATTGTGTGCATCATCTCCACTACAAAGGGTATCACATTGTGTGCACCATCTCTACTCCCAGGGGAGTATATAATATTGTGCGCACCATCTCTACTCCCAGGGGAGTATATCATACTGTGTGCACCACCTCTATTCCCGAGTAGATCATTGTGTGCATCATCTCCACTCCAAAAGGGTGTGTATTACATTGTGTGCACCATCTCACACAATGGTGCACACAATGTGATACCCTTTGGAGTATATAAATTGTCACATTGCGTGCACCATCTCCACACCCAGGGGAGTACATGAGTGATGTTCATAGGAGGGCATGTGAGAAAGAGAAAAGGGGAGAAAAGGGAGAAAAGGGAGAAAAGGGGAGAAAAGGAAGAAAAATTGGAGCCTTACAGTGACAATGCGCCCCCAACCCAGGGTATATTGCATAGAAAATCATTTTTTTGAGGGATTTATAAATACCAAAATTTTCTAAAGCTGGGGGCTCCCTCGCATAATTATGTTTCTTCTGGATCTCATAATTTTGGGCCCCCACTATAGGATATTGTGCATATGTAGAGTTTTGGAGGTTTTAAAATTCTCTCTATTTGCTTTCTCCCTAGCATGTCGGCAACGTGGAAAACTATAAATGATGTACAAAATCAAAACAAATTAATCTAAATCAGAAGTATTTTAATGGTAATATCGTTTATGATAGACCAGATGATATAGTAAATAGATTTAATAATTTTTTGTTAATGTTGGACAAGAACCAGCATCAAAAATTCCTCATTAGTACTAAACATTTTAAAGTCTTTTGGGGCAGCTAATGTACTAGTTCTCTATTTTTCAATCCAACTGAATGAGAAGAAATATTCAAAATTGCAAATTGTTTATAAAGTAAAATTGTAAAATCATCACTGATTTTCTTATTTACTAGATAAATCTATATACCTACCTATTATGCTAGTCTCCTGACTACGCTACCCGTTCGAAGAACTAACACAAATGCGTCACAGTATTGTGCGCACCCCCCGTAATCCCATTGTTATCCCCTTCGCCACTCACCCGCAGTAATAAGCAACGGCCATCTTCCTATAT
The DNA here is from genome assembly GCA_025617745.1 of Heliocidaris erythrogramma. Taxonomy (NCBI): domain Eukaryota; kingdom Metazoa; phylum Echinodermata; class Echinoidea; order Camarodonta; family Echinometridae; genus Heliocidaris; species Heliocidaris erythrogramma. The sequence goes on along the minus strand of CM046857.1, from coordinate 30,891,268 downwards.
TGCGAGCAACCCAAGAGTAAAACATGTTGCTTGCAAGGCGAGGGGAAGGAGGGAGGGTCATAGGTAGGTATATAGATTTATCTAGCAAATAAGAAAATCAGTGCTAATTTTACAAATTTACTGCAATAAATCATATATACCTACCTATTATGCTAGACTAGCACCCATTCAAACCGGGTGGCACGTTTTAAGTGAAGAAGGGAACAGGATTACAAAGAAGACACTGCCGCCTTCAAGGTGGCCGACGCAAATAATTCCTCTCCTGCAGAGACATCCCTAAGGTAACAAGAAATGAAGGAATTGGGCGAACGCCAATAGGCGGCCCTCAAAATATCATTAAGCGTCACACCTTGACAAGTGTCATGAGCATGGGGCTTACTATCTGATAAGAGAGCCTCTGGGCCGGCGGCCCGAATATCTTCGACAATCCATCTGTAAATATGGAATCAAGAGAAGCAGGAGAAAAGGGCTCTCGAGTGATCAGAAACAACTGATCATCTTTGCGACATGTCTTAGTCTTATCAATATACCATTTAAGAGCTCTAACAGGACACCAAACCTTGTCCTCACGTACTGACGAGAAGTCAGATAGTGGACAAAGAAAAACTTCAACAGGGCCAGAAGAAGCCGTCTAGTTCTTGGCAATGAAAGAAGCTTAGGAACCAACCTAACACCTTTTTTCTCCCAACGTACATGACCGGGAGTAAGACAGAGGGCATGAAGGATACTGCGCCTATTGACCAGAGGCAATGGCTACCAAAAAGAGCGTCTTCACCGTAAGATGGTGAAGCAAAGCTTCACCTAACGGTTCGAAAGGAGGTTTAGCCAGGGCTTCCAGAACCCGAGGCAAACTCCAAGACGGGACTAATTGAGAGCGAGGGGGACGTTTCAGAAAGAAAGACCGAACAAATCCACTCAACAGCGGGGAATTAAAAAATCCCTGAACCATCTGGAAACCCCGTATGAATGGCACCGATCACAGACCGATAGTGGAGACAGACCTTCCTTTCTCAAACAGCGAGATTAGAAAATCTGCAATTGAACCAATAGGAGCCTTAGACGGGTTTGATCCCGTGTCTTACACCATTGAAAAAAGGGCTGAAAGACGGGAATTATAAATTTCCCTAGTAGAGACTCTACGACTGGACATTACAAAGTCTGCGGCCCTTTCAGAAAGGCCCGACTGTCTTGCAAATTCCCCGAAAGGGGCCAAGCAGTCAAATGAAGGGACGCTGGTCTGCGGTGAAGAATCCCCGAAAGGGGTTGCGACACCAGATCCGTTCTCAACGGAAGAAACGGTTGAGCCACCAGAAGGCTCACTAACTCCGGGAACCAATTCCTCCTGGGCCAAAAGGGAGCTACCACAAACACCCCGAGCCTGATCTTCCCTGATCTTCTGCAAGACTCGCAGAATCAGCGGGAAGGGAGGAAAAGCAAACCCTCGAAGATTCTCCCAACTGAGAGAGAATGCATCCAGGGCCCAAGCCTCCCGGTCGCGAACACGGGAGCAGTACCTCGGAAACTGGCAGTTGGAAGCTGACACAAAAAGGTCTCCCTCCAGCGGGCCCCAGCAAATGCAAATGAGGGGAAAGACCTCTGGATGGAGCTTCCATATTGATGGAAGACAACTGCCCCGGGATAAGAAGTCTGCAATGAGGTTTTCCTGACCGGGGATGAAAGAGGCAACAGGCATGATCGCCATGTGATGACACCACTTCCACAGTTGTGCTGCTATGGCATCCAGGTTGGCAGAACGAGAGCCTCCCTGCCGATTGATAAAAGCCGCAACTGTGACATTGTCCGTAAGAATCAGAACTGAACGACTGACAAGTCGACTTCTGAAGTGAAGCAGAGTTAAGAAAACTGCCATGAATTCCAGGACATTGATATGGGGTAGAGTCCGAAAATGAGACCAATCCCCCAAAACCGTACTGCCGTTGCATTGTCCGCCCCACCCTAGCCGAGAGGCATCTGTCGAGACTTGAGATCGACGGAAGGGGGGGTACGGAAGGACTTGCCTCGCGCGAGAAACGCCGCATTCGTCCAGCGGGAGAGAAGGGATTTGATTTCTACTGGGACTGGTTTCCAGACCAAGAGAGAATCCCTGCACAGTTTGTAAAACGTGAGGAGATGCCTTTGAAAAGGCCTCATGAGGAGCCGGCAATCCTCTAGAACATCGACCAGACTGGCTAGATAACCCAAGAACTGAAACCACTGCCTGGCCCTAAACCTTCTGGCCAAAATCAGCCTGCGAGCCGCTAAGACAATAGTGAGTATTCTGTCTCGACTGGGCCAAGCTAATTGGTTCTGAATATCTAACACTGCCCCCAGAAAAACTGGTCGGCGTGTAGGAATCAAGTCTGACTTTTCCCAATTTATTAGGAAACTTAAGTCTTGGGTGGCTTTGAGGAGTATGCGTGCCCCGTCTGAAAGACGATCTTGCAACTCCGCTAAGGTCGCGTGAAGCAGGATGAATAGGGATATGGAAATACGCATTTTTGAGATCTATCGAGATCTCGTAATCCTTCCTCTTGATCAGCGGGAGAATTGAGGCAAGAGTTTCCATCCGAAAAAACACCGGAGGAAAGAATTTGTTTATTAAAAAACAATCAGAGTTTTCCCGAGCGCTTGGGAATAACAAAAATCAAAGAAAGAGAAAGACGCGGCTGGTCTTTCACCTTTCCTATAGCTCTTTTGTTCAACAGAGATCTGTTCTCCGATCTGTTCTCCGATCTGTTCTCCGTTGAAGCGTGACAGCGAGCCTGGGCAGACATGAGATCTTATAGCCTCATGCGAACCAGTCACCTTGCCCCGCAGAGAGCCACAACTACCTCTCGAAGAGGCCCTGCCACGTCCGCCTCTCCCGCGAGGGGGGGTATGACGGAGAAACAGCAGGTAAAGACACAGTGACACAGTGACACAGTGTTGTCCCGCTTCGGCTAGTAATGTAGCAAATTGTCCGCCAAAGAGCAAGGGGCCCCGAGAAGGGACGTCTCGGAGAAGAGACGATATGTCAGTCTCCTTAACCCAGAGGACGGAGAGGGCCAACACCCTACAGCTGTTCGTAACAGAAGCAGCCGCACTAGAGAGTTGTGACCACTGCAGACCCGATAGAGTAAGCAGCAGGTCATCAATAACAAATTTATCACCTTCGGTGATATTCTAACTCGTCCGCCTTGGATCTGAGGTCGGAAAGAAAACCTTGAAATGCGGCCAAGCGCATACAGTCTCTGATTTGACCGCCGACATTGCCCCAATATCTATCCTCAGCCTTAAAAGGGGAGGAAGTAAGCGGGTTGGGCGTACGCAAAATCTTCTAGAGAGAGAGACTTAGCTTTGAAAAAGCTATCCTGATCTTGGGATGTAAAGGCAAGAGCCTTATCCTTAATCAGACCAGAGCGCCTAAGGAGAAGCCCGGTCTCGATGCGGTCATACTTCGCCATGAAACCCTCCGTGAGGAAAAAACCCTCAGAGGGAACCTATTGCCTGAACAATCGAGAAGTCGAACCCTGCGCGCATTGACTGAAATCAGGGAGATATTTGGCCAACAATGCAGCAGCCTCCGCCCGCAAAGGGAAAGCGACTGAGGCTCTGCCTGCTCCAACAATGTCGATTCAGAAACCAAAAATAGAGAAGCAGACTCAAATTCTGGTACCGCTTGATTAGTTTGGGACAAAGGCCCGCAAACAATGAACGAATCAGGCGGATACTCCCATGGGTCACTATAGGTCTCCTCACCCGGCGGAGCCCCAAGGGCTGCGGGTGGAGGCTCAACAGGAGCCGAAGCCATGTCCCGCTTCTTGGGACGTCTGACGGATGCCCGCCTCCCTCCAGGGGAGAGGTGTGCTGAGGGTATGTACCCAAAGTCGCGCACACACTACCCGCACTGGCTGAGCAACTAAAGGCTACAGCCACGCGTCGGGCGCTCGAGGTGCCAAGTGCGAGGGCAGACTGGGACAAACTACAAAACTACTAATAGTATGTGGAATCACTATTGTACCACCTATGGGCGGCAATAGGAGACCACTAGTGGTCGCGCACTCCGGTGACAACACCTGATGCTCCGTAGAGCACCCATAATAGTTGGCTCGAGTTTTCCCCATCAGCTGGCAAAAGCAAACGCCCGGGTAGCACTCGTTCCCCCATACGGCATCGGCCGGGGGCTATTCATTAGCCAAGTGCGAGGGCAGACTGGGACGAGGTCCCAGTATTCGCCCATGAACTACTAATAGTATGTGGAATCACTATTGTTCCACCTGCGGGCGGCAATAGGAGACCACTAGTAGTCGCGCACTCAGGTGACAGCACCTGATGCTCCGTAGAGCGCCCATAATTGTTGGTTCGAGTCTTCCCTGGCAAAACAGCTGGCAAATGCAACAGCCCGGGTAAGCACTCGTTCCCGCATATGGCATCGGCCGGGGGCTAGGGTATGAAAACCCAGACCAACATGGGTGGTGCCCGTGAGCTGCCCCGCAGTAGTGGCACGAATCTCCCCTAGCGAATTTATGCGAGTCGTCGCAACCGATGCGGGACAAAGACGTCCCCCCTTCTGGTCGGTACGACCGGGGGTTTGGATTTATGATATCCAAACCACTAGAAGACGACTCTTCGGAAGAAGCAGGTCTCTGTGACCTAACTGCTTCTCCGAACTCATATTGCTGCAATAAAACAGACAATAAAAGTATACAAAAATACGAAATACTTTTAGAAAGCAGGCAATATTAAACCTTAAAATTTTGGGGATACGCACAAAATTCTACAAACAAACACCGTATAACAAACACCGAAACTAGAACAGGATTGGGGCAAACAGAAACACCAGCAACACACATAGAAAAAACTATGTGGGGCTGGTCGTTAAAAGTAAATTAACTGCCTGAAAAGGAACATAAAATTCCCCTTGCAAAAGGCAAAAAGTGACATAAAAACACAAGAGTACTATAATCTAGAACGAAAATAAGTACAGAAAAGTGCTTTTAGAAAGCAGGCAATATTAAACCTTAAAATTTTGGGGATACGCACAAAATTCTACAAACAAACACCGTATAACAAACACCGAAACTAGAACAGGATTGGGGCAAACAGAAACACCAGCAACACACATAGAAAAAACTATGTGGGGCTGGTCGTTAAAAGTAAATTAACTGCCTGAAAAGGAACATAAAATTCCCCTTGCAAAAGGCAAAAAGTGACATAAAAACACGAGTACTATAATCTAGAACGAAAATAAGTAGCAGTTCACTTGTATTCACTCTGTTAGTTTGTTCTCACATGGAGCATATTAATTATGGAGTACCACAAGGTTCTATTTTAGGTCCGCTACTGATTTTAATGTATATCAATGACATTGTTAATGCATCACCTTTATTACAGTTCATTCTTTTTGCTGATGATACAATTACTTATTCACATTCTAATATGAAATCACTTTTTGACACACTTAATAATGAATTGCCTAAATTATCATCTTGGTTTAAATGTAATATATTGTCACTTAATGTACAAAAAACTCATTTTATTCATTTTAAGAGATGGCAGTCGCATTTTGATTTTGTTGCTGATATTAAACTTGATGGTAAAATTCTTGCAGAAAAGCAAAATGTTTAATTTTTAGGGGTAGTATTGGATGAATATTTAAGGTGCCACAAACGCTAATTTAAAAACTGAAGAAAAAAGATGAATTTTTTTCTTTTGACAAATGAAATGATTCCTATTTTCTTGAAATCAAACTCAATATTGAACAATTCATCTTCTCATTTTGACTGGTGGTAGGGTATGCAGCTGTCAAAGAATTTAAATAAATGCAAGAAAAGATAAAGAATGAAAATAGATAAAAATTATACCAGAGGAAACATCTTGCACGTCAATTATTCCCAAAGATAAGAGATAAGACAACTATGCCAACGTCACATACGTTAGGTTATATGCATGCAACCATACAGATTTCATATGGAAGATGAACAGTCAATATAAAATGCTATATCTGATATTGTTGTGTGGCTGGTAGAAGGGGGTTAGCATGCACTCTAGCGGGCAATACTACTGTAGCTTCCGTCTGCTGAAAGTGGATGGTGAAAATGGTAGCATCAAGATCACCTTGGGGAGGATGATTTATCCCATAACCCCTGTAGTCAGTGATTATTAAACAGAAATCAGGATGTGTCATCTCACCTTGATAACAAACCCACTGATCTTTAATAATCTAAGACTTTTGCAAAAAGTATGAATTAAGTTATAGTAAAGATACAAATTGAAAAGAAATATCATTTTAGAGCATCAATGTATTTATATTTCAGGCCTCTTCCACATTAGAAAAGAGTGTCCTATTAATATTTTTCATGCATGCTGGTGTCTATATTGTTAACGCAAAGTATAGTAGAAGAAACTCTCTCCCCCCCCCCCCTTTCTATAACTGTCCGCACTTGTTCTCTCGTGTGCAAAGCACAGATTTGAACACAAACAACACAAAAATAACTGTGTAGCCTGGGGCATGATGTATTTATAAAGCTGTCTACTTGGTTATTATGTTACCTTTGATCAGCTCCACATTTTCTTCAACAAATATATTCAGTAGTGCTTTTTATTACATTAATATCATTAACATAAACTTTGTTTTATATCCAATTTTGTTGGATTGTCATACACTATTTAGGGAGTGGTGTTATATTCTTGCCCATGTTTCTTAGCCAATTTCTCGATAATAATAATAAGAATAACTATAATTTTGATTTGTCAATGAAGAGGAATTAGGTGGTCTGTCTGTCCCTGTGGCACATTGCTTTGTAAGATGAGATAATATTTGTGCAAGATAATAATCATGATAATGTTGACGACAATGATGATAAGATGGTCATATAAGTGATGAATATGACAATAACAATTGATAATGATGACAATAACCATGATAACCTAAGTGGCATAGCGCCCCTTCAGATTCTGGACGATTTTTTTAAATGTGCTTGAAATGGCATTTCTAAATTTTGCACTCGCACTGACACGCGGACGTACATGTACGCGCACGTTTAACGAAATGACCCTGACTGGAAAGACATGGACCTTAACGATGCCAAATATGAAAGAGATAAGACACTCCGTTATGAACATATGACCATAAGTTGATTTTCACAAAATGGCACCTGAATGACATCAAGGTAACCAGATGACCTTGAAAAAAATCCAGGAACTTGACCTTATTAGGACTACTGAATGACAAAAATTTAAAGAAAATTGACTGAGCTGATACTGAGAAATCATGATAACAAATCGGACGATTTGATATTGCAGGATACATGGGAGATTAATGCCATAGCTTTAATACACGACAGGAATTAGATTTCCTATACGGTTGTGCACAAACTACTGCACACCACTTGCCAATAGACATAACGCACAAAATAAGTAGCGGCGGTGATGCACTCAACACACCTTGCTCCGGCGGCGCAGTCAACACACCTAGCGCCGGTGGCACCACACCTGGCGCAACTTGCACCGGCGGCGGCGCACATGACAGCCCTGCCGCACTGGTCGGCGGCGGCGGCAGGTCGGCGGGGCTGCGGATAGGGAGGACCCGAGGCGTGGGTTGAAACGGGCCCGGAATGGACGCTGACGGTAGGATCCACATTAAGAAAGAAACATTGACCAAGCTCCTTTCATTTTACAAACTAAAATTAACCAATTTAGCCCATCATTCAAGAATGGACCACTGATCTACTCTTTTAAAAATGAAAAGCTTCTCCACTGCGTGGACCGGACCCCACCCTGAAGAGGAACAAAAGAATGTTGAAGTAAATACGGAGATTAGTGTTTTGAAAGAAGAGGATGCCATACCTACTGAATACATACTGAACACATGTATACATCGAATGCACAGTAAATATGAGCTGTCATGCTATCAGTATATAATAGTGAGTTTTCGATTGTGTGAGTTTTCGATTGTGTGGACTTGAACGCCGTCCTAGATTTTCCCAGCTACAATGGACTTCTTTGTGTTAGCTGCATACCGCACTTTGTGCAACAGCTCACCCGTCATGGTTTTGCCGTCTTCTCTAAAATGTGAACCTCGCTTCACCCATTGTTAGCTTCATGCTTCACCTACTTTGTATGCAGTCAACACAAAGCAGTCCATTGTCGCTGGGAGGATCTAGGACGGCGTTCTAGTTGACACATCCGAAAACTCCTTAATAACACTACTTGCAATAGACAGAGATGTCTTCAATTATATTTTCTAACAAGGGAAATGTACGTTTATGCAGTACAACATATGAATATTTATTTTGAACACATATTTACTTCTTGCCTCCCCATGTATTTTTCATAATGATATTCATATATCCATTTTAAACAAATTGTGATACGCCTGTTTCACTTTGTCACAGATAACCACTCAAAATATTGGCGAGGTAAGTTTGCAGCATACATTGCATTTTTCAATATATCGCATTAAAATTTATCCAAGTTATGATAAGAAGAGTGCTGGCGAGCATTTCATGAAGTGTTTTGTCAGTGGCTGAAAGCAAATTTGTTGGTAAAAATCACTGACAAAACACTTGATGAAACGCTCCCCGGGGGTTATGCTTTTGACTGAGTATATGATATAAAACACAATCAATATAAATCAAATGCATCATGATTTTTGACCTATTTAATAAGGAATTTGAATTGTGTATCTTCTAAGCCTTCATAAACCGGGATTCGACGGCTTTGATTCGATCGAATACCGGTTAATCGATAAATGATGTGCGGTGAAAACAGAGTTGCACACAGTTGCACGCAGTGCATGCACAATGCACCGGTGACCGGTCCGCTGGCATCGCGGGCATATGTTGTATGGGCTCTCGCTGCTCGAAATTAACGATAGCCCGCTAGCCAATGGCTAGTAAAAATCACAGCGGACGAGCCAAAATCTTAAGTTTCTAGTCCGTATGTCTAGCCAAAATGTCACTAGTGTCGCACGAAGCGATGCTCATTGTCGACACACCCGACAATGATTCAAATTCAAAGAATTAATAATCTTACTTTGTCTTTGGAGAGCTGAATGGAACACGTTTGTTCGATGCCAAAAAAAAAAACAATACGAAATAAACTTTTCGTCGCGCGCTCAATATAGACTCGACTTCATTCAGCTTCAGAGATCATTCAGAAGTAATTGCCAATTTGATGAGAGTGTGATATTAGTTATTGCGAATTAAGTAGGAACACTCGTACTCATGCCCGTATTTATCATGTTCAATTATACAATTGTCAAATTGACAATGCAGAGAGAGTGCAAGAAAATTATCGTAAACTTCAGTTCGTAACGACAAAACGATTTTTCCATAGAGAAAGCACAGGTACAGCGCGAAGTCCTGCATGAGCGAATAAGCCACTTCGGAGATGCAATCTGAGCATGAGCAGATAAAGGTCATCTGTACCAAATTCTAAAACCCACTGACACTAATATTCGATATGTGCTCATGAATGTCATGTAATCATTATTCAATTATGCACTAATGGTGCATTCCATGATATCCAGGTGGAAGTATTCTTTTTAAAGGGGGAAACAAAAGCTATTCATGAGGCACCTCTATCACTCCCAGAGTTATTTTTCTGAAGTGCACATAAAGGGACCCTCCATGTTTAAAATATCTGTGGATATTTGGGGTCATTTGTACCATGCGCTAACCCCGAACTGGCTTATTAGCGAAAGTTAGCCAACAGTTTGAACTTTGAAGTTGCCTTCACGTTCTCTGCTAGTATATATGCTGTACGTTACAGAGTTTCTTTTTTTATTTGATTTTTTCATGGTGGCTACGGTAGTCAAAAATCTGGCGGACTACAAATCGATGCACCGAATTTGCCAAAACGTATTCGGGATTCGATGTCTTCGATCGAACACCGGCTAACCAATCGATTCGACTCAGGCTTAGTATCTTCAATGTAAAAATGACCTTACTTTCAATGTGGAGCCTATGATATATTGTGTGTTTATAAAAGTATGCACTGATAAAGGTCATGGTGATTCTTCTCCCTTTTATTATTTCCCAGAGAACGAACTTTGACAATACTCCTATCATGTTATCAAATTGACCAATTTAGCACATCATTCATGAATGGACCACTGATCTGCTCAAAAGGAATACCGTATCTCAGCTGCATGGACCATGCTGCAGGCCCCACCCTAAGAGGAACAAAAGAATACCAAAACAACTACATGTACTATTAAAAGGAAGATTGTTTTCAAATAAGAGGTCAATCTAGAGCCACTCGGGCCTCCGTTTATGAGGGGATGCAGTTATTTTAGAGCATATAATAATTATGTTTGCATAAAATATAGCTATCAAACCCGAAGAGGTCTTGGTTTAAGGCAGCAAATGAAATGTTCATATTTCATGTTCTGAAAAATGCCCCCTTACCCTTCTCTCTCTCTCTCTCTACGGAAGATTACTCGTCTTGAGTAACTCCGGCGGTACACAAAATGAGAATTTCCTGGGAAGGAAGGTTCCGCCATTGTTGAGAAAATGCCCAGCAACATAAACATATTGTTCCTTGCAATGAAAGAGAAAGAAAGAGCCCAAGATTAAAAAAACCAACAACATTATCTTCATGATTATCATTACTACTAATTATCCTAGTTAGCATCCTCCTCCTCCTCATCATCATCATCATCATCATCATCACCAATATATATTTATATACATGTCATATACCAAACTGTTAGAAACGAGAATTAACAAAGTTTTATAGACAAAATATTGAAAGAGACCAAAGATGGAGATGAAGACATATGACTAGCCATCACCATTGGTTGCTATACTATCGGGATCACCTCCCATGGTTGTAATTGTCCCCCCCCCCCCCCCCCCAAATTGCAGTTATTTTCTTTTTCTTCAAATATTTCTTTGTTTTAGTTTGTTTATGATTCTCAGCAATATCCAACTCAACTGTTGCGTTTCAGTTTTCACAATTTTCCTCATTATCTCGTAACATACAGCCACTACATAGGGAAATAAGGTTAACGAGAGATGGATAGATAGAGAAAAGTAAACGAATGAAGCGGGAGACAAAAACTAAAGCAAATAATTACGAAAAATTATGAGAAATGTCACAATGTTGGTCAGAATGCGTCACAAACTGATGTAGAATGTAGGGCCTATGACTCGGGTGATAATCGGCCGAGCGTTAGCAGACGACAATGGGGCCAATGAATGGTGTATCGATCGAACCGCGCGTGCAACGGCATTAACGCAATTTTGTATTGCAAGTGTATTGAAAAGGAAGGAAGCAAAGCTTCAACAAAATAAGACGGCTCTTCCCCTCTAAAATAACAGACCTTATTTTTTGTTTCGATGAACAAACCTTATATTTTTAGAAAGAGAAAAGTATGACCTTTCATGTATACATTTACTAAAAACCACATAGTAGTCAACGGGTTAATAACAAGTCAGATTTTTTTGTTTTACTGCATAGGAGAGACCCTAGGCTATCAACAGGAATGAAAAATTTTGGAAAATATTCTAAAATATTGATTTGGGGAGACTTTTTCCAACTGTTTACATTTTTTTTGGGGGGGACGCACTGTAAAGTAACTCTTTGATGTTCAATCATATTTGTTCTATCATGTTTTTAACCATGTAAGATTTGCATAGATCAGGGTATATTTCATTAGGTGGAAAAGGTTTGTCATCAATCTGATGAAATCTGTTTCCCACATATCTGCACCTATCCTAGTATATTTATGTCTCTAGCAAAGATTATCTAGGCCAATCATTCAAGAAGTTCTGACTTCATAGAGCTTGCTGTATTGGCACAAAGTACAGTGCTTTTTACTGAAGAATACCATACATGTAGGTAAAGAGTAGATAATTATGCAGCTTTGAGACAGTTTGTTTTTTTCAACATCATTAAAAAAACATCAACATTCATTAAAAAAACAACGAAAAATATAAAGTAATTCCAGGATACTTGTTTTTTTAAGAAAAATGTACAGGACTATATGAAATATAAAATGAAAGACATATTACATCATATAATAACTGTCAGATATGCATGAAGGTCTATCCCAAGAATTGATTCTCCCATTATTACCACAAGAGGGCACAAGTCATGTTTGGTACTGATAGCATGTTTGAAAAAGGGTTTTAGACAGAAGAGCAGAAGTGAGGAGCAGGAGATGGTGAAAAGAGAGAGACAGAGTGGAGAGAAATGGACAAAAGGAAAAAGAAAGGAATAGAGATAGAGATGGGAAAGATGTGTGTGAGAGAGAGAGAGAGAGAGAGAGAGGGGGGGGGAGGAGGGAAGGAGAAGAGGGAGGGAGGGAGAGAGAGGGAGGGAAGGAGAAGAGAAAGACGGAGAGGGACAAACACCAATGAGGAGGAAAGACAAAACAAGGGAAGATAAGAGTGGGGAAATGGCGAAAGGGAAAAACTAGAGAGGGGGACAGGAAGAGGTAAAAATTAAAAGAGAGACAGCAAGAGACAGCAAGAGACAGAGAAACAGAGAGAGAGAGAGGGGGATAAGAGAATGATAGATATCAGCAATGATAGATATCTGCACTGCTCAACACAATGTGCATAGTTCCTTTATCCACCAACTCCAGGGCCGTGGAGTTGCGATTGATCCGAATCAATCACAAGTGCAGTCTGCTAATGATATGCACTGATAATTATGGTGTACACGTAGTGTTGAAAATTACGGACTTTTTACTATGTGGTGTAATATGCCTATAGTGTCGATGGCATGTTATGTTTTGTATGCATTATTTATGATGTATAATTTCATATTTCATACAAAAAATTTTATACAACCATAATGTATGTAAAAATCCTGTGCTAAATCTCCTTGATATTATTGATGGATGAATAAAATTGAATTGAAATGAAATCAATTTCCATAGTGCACTGGATTTACTTGCCCAACTATTAACAGCCACTGATCAATGCCTTTTACGTTTAACGCATATTTAAATAAATGATTTTGGAATCCCAGCTATAGTCCCGCTTTCTTCCACATTTTGCCTTATTTTCTATCATTCGGTCTTTTTCTCTCGTTTTTTTGTTTTTGTTTATTTTCCTATTCATATATCAGTTTACCTTTCTTTCACATTCTTTCCCTCTTCTTTTTTTTTGTCAGAAAAGTCCAGTGTTGCTAGGATATTGTTCCTCACTCATATCCACCTAAAAAAACCAAGATGAATTTATGCCCCCGCCCTTGCCAGATCAGAAATATATTGAACATTCATGTTGATTTGTTTTAAATTTTGATTTTGAACCAGAATAAAAAGCCTCTAATAACATGTTAATGGACCTCTTTGACATTTAACCTTACACCTTATAACCCCAAAACCTGATCACTTTATCTCCTCCTAGTCATGAATACAAAATAGTTGAGATATGATAACAAAGGTAAAAAAACCCATAAATTTCACATACACCTGTATAATGACCTCTATGACCTTTGACATTTGACCTACATATCCCAAAATCTAATCAGATCGTCTTTCTATAGTGATACATACTTGTACCAAGTTTGAAGTTCATACCTCAAATGGTTCGAGATACCGAGTTGACAAGGCTAACACCTGCAATTTCAGAAATTGACCTGTGACATATTTGACCTTTGATTTAAAAGTACCCCAAAAACTAATCAGATCGTCTTCCTATGGTAATACATACTAGCACCCAGTTTGAACTTCATACCTTAAATGGTTCTTGAGTTACCGCTAGAATGAGGCCAACACCTGAAATTTCAGAAATTGGCCTCTGACCTTGACCTTTGACCTACGTACCCCAAAATCTAATCAGATCATCTTCCTATGGTTATACATACTAGCACCAACTTCGAAGTTCATACCTCGTGTGGTTCTTGAGTTATCGCTAGAACGAGAAAGCGGGACGGACGGACGGACGGACAACCCGAAAACATAATGCCTCCGGCACCACCTTCAGTGGGCGGAGGCATAACAACTACAGTCAAACCTTTAATAGCGGCCACCTGTCTATAGCGGCCACTAAAAAATCCCCCGCAGGAAATTACTGTGTTGTAGACCCTGCATATAGCGGTCACCTGCCTAACACGGCCAGCGTCCACCCATTATGTATCCCACGGTCAATATCTGACCGCGTATAGCAGCCACCAGTAATAAATTATTGCCATAATAAAAACGAGATATGTTTACCGAGTCCTAGCTCAGTCACACTCTCACACAAACGTCGTGAATAGATTCTGCAATGGCCGAGAAGTAGTAGGCCTACTGATTTTATGAAAGATCTAAAAAGTTTTACCACATTAGAGATTAAAATTATTTTGAGTAAGAATTAAGCACTATCATTGTTCGTTTACGTAATCTTCGCCCCATCCAGCCGCGATCCCCTGCACTTGTATTGTTCTCTTAAGCTTAGCCTCCTCCATACAAACGAAACAACCGGTATCACGGTCGGCATTGATCGCACGGGCGCAATACCACAGGCTCGTACACTTCAATGTTAATTTTTATTTTTTTAAAGATTTATCAAAAAAGAATTTAAAGGGTTAAAGCTTTCGAAAAAAAAAATAAAGGAGTGAAATTTTTAGAAAGTGAAAATAATAAAATAGTACCCAACTATTATATTTTTAGGGATCAATAATAACGATTTCATGTACGAGCCTGTCCTGCTAAAAAACGGCAGGAAAACTCATCCACTGGCGATCCATTGTCGACGTTCGCACTTTCGACGAATCAAGTGAGCACCTTCTATCGTCTGTTCTCAAAAACAGTTAAAACTTCTTTTTAACCATTCGAAAGGCAAATATTTATTGAATGAAAATTGATTGCATGATTTTATTCAAAAGATAAACTTATTATTGTAATTTTTTGACAGGAAGCAAAAGCATGATTAGCAAGATTATTTTCGTAAGTGATATGGATGCATGTACAATACAAGTGATGTTGTTGCGTGAATGTGCAAATATGCAAAATGCCGCTGACCTGTCTGTAGTGGCCACCTGTCTGTAGTGGCCACCTGTCTATAGCGGTCACTTTTGCCGTTTCCCTTCAGTGGCCGCTATAGACAGGTTTGACTGTAGGTCTCTTGTGATAATATGTGTACCTGACAAATGTGTAAGGACTTAACTGCAACGTGCCAAAAGTCTTATTTTTATGATACAGTATTTTATTCTTTATGAGGGATGGGGCAGAGGCTCAGGCGAGGCTCAGGCGAGGCTCAGGCAAGGCTCGTTGTCTGCCAGAGAGTGATCTCTCTTGAAACACTCGAGCTCGAGAGCTTCGAAAAAAGGCAGCTAACGACGTTCACACAGGCTTGGATTTGGTGACGTTGTATCGTGTAGAGCTGCACTGGTGACGTTGTGTGCATAATTGTGATTCCCTGTGTTTGCACATAGGAAAGTGTGTAGTGCTCACTATGTTTCGTTTTTCTCAAAGTCATGAATTTGTATTTTTAACGAGTTTCATATGAAAATATAACATTGTATTGTTTTAAAGTACTCATCTTGCCAAACCTTGGTAACTCTGACCTGCTCGTAAATGTGAGTGAAACAGAAGTTCAGCGTCTTTGCAGCTACACTGAAGTGAAGGTACGAAGCGGGATTATGTACAGCTCGCTCACAGCCAGGCAGGGCCATTCGGTTACAGCCGGCCAGGCGCATATACTAAGTGTCAGGCGATGTCTCGCAGACGATTTGCGAGAACCTGAAATTGAGTCCAGATCTTAACAGTTACTTCTCAACTCTTTTATATCGGACTTAATTTTAAATATACAAATAATGTACATGTATTTGATAGTTTGATACTTACTTTAGACGTACATGTACCTACCTTTGATACGTTGATTATCTTGTCATCCAGCTTTAATATCGTATTTGGGGTTAAAATTTTTCTTTCAAGGGATGAGGGATAAAACATCGAATTTTCAAACATGATATTGTTGATATGCCGAGTGGAAAAAGCAAATGTGAATATAAGTTGATGATTATGAAAATGCAAGTGTTAGATGTCAGTTCCATGTGATGATGAGTGAAACAGATTCTGTATGAAAGTACGCAGCTGATGAAAATTCATGTATGATTAAATAATATGTGCTGTATGCAAAATGAAGAGAAAAGAATAATACAGTGACGTGAAAGTATATGCAGATGATTGTGTCATGCGCATGGAATATGAGAGGAATATAACAAGTGCAGTTCTTTTTTTTTTTATTATTTCATTTATTTCTCCAACATACATTTGACAATAATAATATTATAACATACAATAAAATGTTCATGTACTTTGGAAAATAATAGAACAATAAATTGATAATGATAATATATTATCATGATGACTTCATGTTACGTTCGTTTAGATTTCAAACCGAGATAAACTACATGTATATTGTGCTATGAATGCAATTTTGATACGGATCGGAAAGGTAAGTTAGTTACATGTACGTAACACACCAAGGCCTGAAGTCATCCAATCAATTCAGAGATCCATCGATAGACATCCAATCAGTGATGAGCATACTGTCGACATCAGTCAAGTTGTCATATTTCCATCAGGTAAGACAATGTGAAGTTCTAATCGCTTTGTTTACCATTGTTGGGCACTAAGACGTCCAGTGACGTCCAGTATAAGGCGCCTATTGTTATAAGAGAGCCCATGTAACTTCAGCAATCAAAGCATCTTTTAAGCAATAAAATGCTGCAGTAAGAGCGCTCTCTGGCAGTAACTTTGATGTTCATGGGGGTAGCTTTGACTTTTTTTTGCCAACACGGCATAAGAGCCTATAAATACTGAAGCCAAGCACCATCAAATCATTCTTTGATTGATTCATTTATTGCAACTAAAATAAAATCATATAGTTGGCTTAATACAATGTAACAAATATAATATGTATACACAATATAAAATATTATATATAATACAAAGAAGTATATTGAAAAAGTAAATGAATCTTATAAAAATAAATGGAGAGTAAATTTTTAATACGCTCAAGAGACTGAAATTACCCGGCCTTAAAAAGAGTGTGGAAAAAAAATACAAAATACAAAATACAAAATACAAAATACAAAAACAAAAACATAAAAAACCCCTAGAGAAAACGGAAAACCGAAAGCAAGAAGAACAAGATGAATACGACTGCATCTCTCAAATGCCTCCGCCCAAATTCAGTTGATGACTCAAACTGTTCTAGAAATATTTGATAACGAGACTAAAACGAAGTAATTTCATGTAATTTCATGTAAATTGACCTCTATGACCTCTGACCTTTGACCTACTTACCCCAAAATCTAATCAGTTCATCTTTCTATGGGGATACATACTGGTACCAAGTTTGAAACTCTTACCTCAAATAGTTCTTCAGAAATCGCGGTAACGGTGCTAAAAAACCAAGAATTTCATGCAATTTCATGTAAATTGACCTCTGGGACCTCTGACCTACTTACCCCAAAATCTAATCAGTTCATCTTTCTATGGGGATACACACTGGCACCAAGTTTGAAGTTCTCACCTCAGATAGTTCTTGAGATTCGTTCTACCGAAGACTTCTTCGGCTCCTACGTGTAGCAAACCAAACGGCCCTTTTAAAGGCCACAAGCAAACAAAGATTTTTGTTAAATTATTTTCATATTCTTTTCTCTATTCTTATAATAAAATATCATAATTGGAAGAATGAATATTTTTTAATCTTTTACCTTTCCTCTTATTTCAAAGAATTATACAAAAGATAAAATGCATTGACATTTTTCTAAAAAAAAAAATATTGTCACAAATGTGGCAATGAATGCTGAGTGTGCTCTGATGTCCTAAAAAGATCGTGACCGAGATAAAAAAAAAAGGTGAATGTACGGAGAACTGCGTCATGCACTTGAATACATGAAGCGAGTTTGTGAGTGTGTATAGATCACCAATTATGACGGGAAACGAACTCTATTTTGCGGATTTGAGTTGTGTTTGTCCTTTAATAAATCCTTTCTTTTTGTCACTAATTTTCCGTTAGAAAGTATGAACTGTAGTCCTAAAAAGATCGTGACCATGCAATGGGTGAATGTACAAAGAACTGCATCATGCACTTCAATGCATGAAGCGTGTGTGTGAGTGTGTATAGATCACTAATTATGACGGGAAAGGAATCAACTCTATTTTGCGGATTTCAGTTGTGTTGCTTTTTCTTTTCATCCTTTACTAAATCCTTTCTTTTTGTCACTAATTTTCCGTTAGGAAGTATGAACTGTAGTTTGGCATGAAAGAGGCAAGCAAGCTTAATGTGGGGTGCTTTTTTTTCACCGCGGCGGGGTCAAAAGTTGGGGGTGCGGTTTATATACGGGTGCAGTTTATAGAACGTTAATTACGGTACTAATTCACATTCTTGTAAATTTAAGATTTACATGTAGGTTAGGATGCTGCCTGTCCGCGTTTGTGTAGGGTATTCTATACTAAAGCTGAAATCGGTTTTCAGCGTTTGCAGGTTCAGCAGAATCACCTACATTTCATCCGGGCTCACGGCGAGGCAACCACACGCCGCCTCTCACCCGAATTATCGTCACTATAACACTATAATAACATCACTTAGCAGAAAAATATGTCCATTATGTGTTTTAAAAGATTTTTTGACATTCGCGGCTCTCCTGTTAGGAGGAGTGTTATTAACATTATTTCAGTTTCTGACTTTCGTGGCTCTCCTCCTAGAAGAGGGATTCTGTGAAGCCAGACATAGTTGACATATGTGCATAATTATCCTCGAACGAAATACATGTAGACTGATTTTTCAGCCTATAGTATCACTTGCCTCATCGCTAGCTGGGCTGGTGTCTTCCTCATGCACCCCTTTCCCCAATGCTGTCACCCCCTTCATAATAAAATTATATCATCTTGAATATTTGACCCCTTCTACTATCCAGGAACTGTCTAGAAAAACACCCGAACCCGTTCCCCAAACTCTAGCTAACCGCTTGGATTATCTCAACCAACGTTGGTGCTCAGAGGGCCTTTCGGAACATGCTTCAAGTCTCATCGCCCTCTCATGGAGAGATGGAACCAACAAGCAATATGAATCTGCTTGGCAACAAACTTTGCTGGTGTCATACACAATCGCTTATCATGTATTGTTAACGTGACTAATTTTCTTAGCTCTCGACAGTGTTTGGGAACATCATATTCTACTGTTAATTCTCATCATTCTGCCCTCTCCTCAATACTTCCCCCAATTCTTCCCCCAATTGAAGGTTTTCCAGTTGACAAACACCCCATGGTTATTAGGCTACTGAAGGGAATATTTAATGCGAATCCAAGGTATCAGAACACTTGGAGAGTTTCTCAAGTTCTAGATTATTTATGTTTAAACCCAGAGAAAATGGTCAACTTTCTTTATTACAACCGAGTCAAAAAGTTGTATCTTTAGTTGCACTGTCTCGTAACCGCGCAACGTTTACAGACGGTGAGTCTTTTAGACATTTCATTTATGCACATGTCAGATGATCGTGCAGTTTTTCAGGTTTATGGATCTTTTGAAAATGACAACTCCCAAAAGGAGTATTGCAAATCTGACAGCAGAACTTCAGTCTTTTCCTTCGAATAAGAAACTGTACGTATTGCCAACTCTCAAAGAATACATTACTCGCACTAAACATCTTCGTGAAGAGCATGGTGAAACAAAGCTCTTTATTTAAAAAAAAACTTGCAAATCTGTTACATCCAGTACTTTGGTTAGATAGTTAAAATCACCTTGTCTGCCTCTGTCTTTTTCGGCACATAGCTTTCGAAGTGCGACCATTTCTTCTGCATTTGCTCATGGAGTTACCTTGAAAGAAATCATGAGGTAAGCAGACTGGTCGAATGCCAAAATGTTCCAAACATTCTACTACAAACCAATTAATGAAGTAGAAAATTTTGCATCAATCATTTTAAGTCAGTAATTTTATGTTACCAATATGTGCAAACTACATGATTTTGAGTTACATGTAGTCTATTTAACGTTTATTTTTGCACATAACTTTTTGCCACAGATGAATTAAGTGGTCTCTATTCAAAATCACTAAATAACCTTGGATCCTATACAGGACGGGACACTGGTGGCAGCATCACCAAAAACTAAAGATGTGCAGATTATACCAAGAGACACTTCATGCAAGCTTTGAAAGAAATCCATCCAGAAATGTGGCCTGCAGAGTGCACTCAAGTCATGCCCTGAAGTATGACCCTTTGACCCTATAAAAAACGGGACACTGGTGGCAGCATCACCAAAAACTACAAATGTTTAGATTACACCAAGAGACACCTGCATGCAAAATTTGAACGAAATCCGTTGAGAAATATGATGACCTAAATGGTACCCTGGGGTACCAAATAAAAATCGGCCATTTTTTTGAATTATTTAATTTTTTTTTAGGGCTGTACCCTGGGTTACCAAAAAGTGGGAAATTATTTTGGTGTGATTTTTTCAACATTCAATTGTGTCCCATGTTCTTGTACATCCTATAAGTCATGTATTTTTTTCAAATTCATTGTTGTTGTGAGTAATTATTCTATTATTGATTTCTATTTCTTCGATTTGAGAGAGGGATTGGGCCAGCAGTGTCATAATAACACCATCAGCCTGCTCCTTGTCTCCCCCGTCACTCGCCTTCCTAAAAACCGCTACCATGTACACAGATCAGCGGCCTGCTCGTCCCCCAACTTCTGTATTGCACGATATCGTGCTCTTTCAACTTTCTCGGTCCTTGAAATCTTCCGTCTTTTACGTCCTTTCCCTTACAGTAAATTTCCGTATCCACCATTACCTTCCACCATTGTCTAAGTTTGAAAGTTTGACAGCTAAAATACAGTAACGATGATGTGATGTTTTTTAGGAAGAAGTGAAATAAAATCAAGTTCTAAAGCCGCGGGAGCTAACGCTATATAGCCACTGTGCTTGATAGTGAGGGCTGCATGCTAGCAGCTAGCGCGCGAGCAGCAGTACAGTGCATGCACACCACATACACTGCATTGTGACTGTGACTACGTACACGCACTGCATTCATAACTCTGGGGTTGTACTCGAGTGGACGTGAGATGGCGCTACACAACGTGGTATCCCGGGACACAACGTGGTATCCTGGGGTACAACGCTACCCCGGGTACCGCGTGGTGCATCATATGACCGCCAGAGCGCACACAAGAGTGCACACAAGAGTGCACACAAGACATCTATCAAAATATGACCTTTGACCCTATAAAAGACCGAACAATGAGGGCAGCATCACCAAAATCTATAGGTTTCTAGATTATACCAAGAGACACCTTCATGCAAAATTTGAACAAAATCCATCAAGAAATGTGACCGCTAGTGTGTACACAAGAATGTGACGCGGCGGCGAAGAGGGTCCCTCCCTTTTTAGATCTCTTCTGAAGATCCCCTCCCTTTTTTATTTTAGACATTGTTGTTTAAATCACAGAATCTACTCTTATTTTGGCTATTGGAGTGTTGTGATTTTTGCATCCAAGTTGCTTCTGTGTTTTATGAATGAACGATTTGTAGCTCGTTGATCTTTATGTGAGTTGATGTTTTTTTATTGAACATGACCACTTGCAGTTCTCTTGTTAAGAGATCATACTCTTTTGACTTGAGGTGAATTGATGTTTGAATGTTTTTGTGAACTTAGGATAGTGTCATAACTATTACAAACATTCATTTCCCACAAATTTTTCACCCTATACAGAGTTTTTTCTGTACACTTTGAAAAGATGGCTACTCACGCATGCGAGCCCTATTTATAAAGAACTTTGCCTCATTTGAATTTCAAATTTCTTTTGTGTGGTCTCACTGCCTAGAACCTGGGAATATGCTAACTCTCTTCGACTTCATTATTATCAATAGAATTCCAATTATACTTCGTTATGTGCATAATTTATATATTATATGGCCCTACATTCCACAGGTGAGATAGCATCCCAGCTACTACAAAGATTGTTCGACCTCACAAATTTGGACAGATTCATGGGGAAGGAAGGAAGGAAGGAAGGAAGGAATAATACATTTTAAGAAGCAGTAGCTCATATTCTCTTCTCAGCAAAATTCATAGGAGTGTAATATTAACTGAATTCATGATAGTCACAATTTTGGATCAACTTATGATCGTTCTTTACTGTGAAAGGTGAATCAACATCTCCAAACTTAGGATTCTAGGCCTGTATTTAGTTCAATACTTAAGAATGAAATATGAGTAGTTTCAGCTGAATATATAAAATACTCTTTCGCTATTAAAGTACTTTACATTAAGTTTAAGACAGCTCCCTGGCAGACTTAAAACCAATTACTTGATTGGCAGGTATGTGGCTTTCATACATACAGAGCTGCCAACCTCTGGCCAAGCTTTTCCGTACACACCCAAGCTGAAAAGTCGTATTTTGGCGATGAAATCCATAATTTTTTGCAAGTCACCAAATACCAAATTTTAAAACTGCAACTGCCACCAAAATTGTAAAAGTTACATGTACATCTAAAAATGTCCTAAAATTATTCTTTATGACACCCCAATAATTATCATTGTGAATAGGATAATAATAATAATAATAATAGTGGCTACTTGTATAGCGCGCAGGTCCGCCTTTCGACGCTCATGGCGCTGTATAGATATTATTACCCCGGTCATTGGATTCTGGCACGCCCGCACACAGTGTATGCATATTCTCCACTCCCTGGGGAGCATTCCAGCCAGTCGCTTGGTAAGCGCACACATGCTAAGCAAAGGACATTAGGTATTATGCTTTAAAGTCGGCTTGCTAAAGTAAAGTGCTTAAATTTGATCTGAATAGGAGTTAAGCCAGTTTACTTAGCCAATACAAATGCTAAGTAACTTAATTTGAATACTGCACCTGATCAATTCATTTTTGCCTCAAGGGTATCCCTTTACAACTGCTCTTAGGTAATACAGGAGACCAATAACTGAAAAATAATTTGATGTGTGTGTTCCATTCCATGATTCTATATAAAAAGTATGAGTTTTTAATGTTAATGATATCAAAAGAGATACTGCAAGTTGAAATACACTCTCAATAAAAGAAAGAGTGACTTGTATGTAGACTAGTTAAGCATCAGTAGCATTCTCATAGAAAAGGGCATGCATGGAGGGCATTTCCGACATAGGTTGAGTGCGAGTACGTTAATTACATCCAAAGTTGTTTTCTTCATACTCTTTTTATAACCCATAGAATGTTGGGTGAAGTTCTTGGGTTGATTTTATACAAACAAGCTGTACAAGATTTTAGTCCCCTTTAATCGTACACACTGTGATACAGACCCCGCTTTCACACAGGAGTAAAATTCAGCTATTTTAAGCTGATTAGCTTAAAGAGCTTAAAGAACTAATCAGCATTACAGTTTATATGATAGCATTCACACAGAGAAAATTTTGGTGCGATCGTTAGAGATTCACTGCTGATTAAATGCCCAGTAAGGCCATTGCGCATAATAATAGCAGGTCAGGTCTTTATACGAACTTTGTATCTGTAGGCTGCTCTGACCAGTCTTTAGATCGTGAGTTCGTATCTGTCCGAACATTGTATAGTTCGATGTTCACACAGGGAAAATTTGCTTTAGAACTGATTAGTTAATCAGCTTTAAACTCTTAAGCTTTCCATACGATGAATTGTACCCTCGTGTGAAAATGCCAATTGTAGAAAATAAAAGTATTATCATGATGAACTGACCTGTTAGAAGAGAATTAGCTATCTGAGAGATGCTAGCTGAATGGTCCGAGATGAACCACCTAATGCAAACAGTCTTCCACCATCTGTGCTGTCTAAAGCTTGCACTGTCTTCCCCTTGTAGTCAACCAATCCAATAATCTTAACAAAGAGAGGGGGAAAAAATTATTTTACACCAATACATTCAATGAATAGTTTCTCACTACTATTGTTAAGTTATGGAGTGAATTGGAAAGTCGCTGCTGAAGTTTAAGCGCAGAGTTAAAATTCTGACGGCGCCTGCCCACTTTTCACTCGCCCGCCAAAATACGCTTGGTGCCTGTGTGGCGACCTAATTGACCGGTCGTCAACGTGTGATTTAGGTAAAAAATCAAAGCTGCTAGATCTAAGGCCAGTCGCCGCTGGGAGATCGGTTGGTCACTGGGCGGCGAGTTCAAAATCGAATGGCGACCAACGGGAAATTGACAGGGCTTCGCTGGGGCTTTACAGTCAGCTTGATTTCTTAAAAAATTGTTGGGCAATGCCTAAATTACAGCGGCGCCCAGGCAGGCTACAGATTGGTTAATCGCCGTTCTGATTTGTGACCAAAGCACTACTTACATCAAAGCTTTTAGTCCGTATTGCCTGTGCATTCATAGAACCACTCCTTCTAGCTATTCACTGTCTTATCACATAACTGAACAGGTTACTTACATCAAAGGTTTCCGTCAGTATTGCCTGTACATTCATAGAACCACTCCCTATAGCTAACACTATGAAATTATCACCAAACTGAACAAGTTACTTAAATCAAAGCTTTGTTTGTATTGCCTGTACATTCATAGTTCCACTCCCTCTAGCTAACACTGACTGTCTTATTATCACAGAACTGAACAGGTTACTTACATGTACATCAAAGGTTTCAGTCAGTATTGCCTGTACATTCATAGAACCACTCTCTCTCTAGCTATAACTGTCTTATTATCACATAACTGAACAGGTTACTTACATCAAATGTTTCAGTCTGTATTGCCTGTACATTCATAGTTCCACTACCTCCAGTTAAGACTGTGTTATTATCACAGAACTGAGCACAGTAAAGAAAATCTCCCTCCTTCTGGTCCGTGTCCAGGTCTAGTGTTTGGTCGAGATGACCACTGGAGAAATCCCAGATCTGAAGAGCTTGATGCTGGACCCATGAAGCAGTCAAGATCTTACCATCCTACAGTTGATTGTGATATGAAAACAAGATAAGAGTATTTCCCAATTCTTTTGAGACAAGGATGAGAGTTGCTGTACGGCATACATGAGTGTCTGCACTGGTCCAATACAGGATTAAAAAACAACTAAAAAAATTAAACGCAAGTCCAAAATTCGTAATCCTGATTGGTTGAAAATCAAGCTGCGTTTAATCATAACTGTTTATGCAAGAGGGCCAAGGGCTAGTATTCAAAGTCTCCTTTTCACTTAGCATTTAGCTTCTCCAAATTAAATAGCTTGATCCTCATCCATATCATTCATCCTGTGGTATGAATTTGGGTAATAGTACTGAAGACAGAAGTTATTGAGAAAGTGCGTAACAGCACACAGATGGACGTATGACATTTCTGAGAATAATATTTGAATCCATTCATTACCTGAATGTCTAATCTAATAGTCAAACCTGCTTTAGCAACCACCTGCATAGAATGACCACCTGTCTATTAAGACCACAATTTTGGTTTCCCTTGAAAAATGTTTCTCATTGAAACGTGTATTAAAGGAAACGGTACATTGAGTGGTCTTTATAGACAGGTTTCACTGTACTACAAATATGAAAATAATCTTTGAATCCATTCATATCTGAATATCTAATTTAATACCTTAAATATGAAAATAATCTTTGAATCTATTCATATCTGAATGTCTAATCTAATACTAGAGATATTAGAATAAGCTTTGAATCGATTTGTTACCTCAGTGTCTAATCTAATACTACAAATATGCAATATGATTTGATTATAATCACCTGAATGTCTAATCCACTGCCACAGATATGAGGTCCAGAGATAGTACGTTCAACCCCATGTTGCGTTCTTGTATCCCACACCTACATGATCAATAAAAATACTTTTAAATATATAAAACAAATTATATTTTCCATTCATGTAATCATTTATATCTAAAGATGCAGAAAAAAATCATTACAGGTATCAATGCACTAAATATGAAGAGATACAAGTTACAGACCAGCGTTGTAGTACTCAAATCCAGACTTGGACTTGAGTCCGATTCTGCCGGACTCGGACTTTGACTCGGACTCGACATCAATGACTCAGACTCAGACTTGGACTCGGAGGTTGACTGACTCAAAACTTCAAGGACTTCGCTGAGTCCATTAACAAATGCGCAATTATTGCACATCGATACTCAGTGAAATAATTTTTTTTAAACAGGGGCTAAAAATTACTGTGGCACAAATTCAACTGTAAATGATGGCACGGATGCATGTCCCAGGTCACACTAGGCCATGCGCTAGTTAGGCCTATACGTCAACATCTACTCCCAATATACATTTACATATCACACGTGTATAATATATGGCTGGTTGAACTCTGTGAGGAGTTAAGAGGTAAGAATATTGTGGTCTTCCAAAGTAATTGTGTTTGCTTTCGAAAACCATTTTAACAAATTTGTTGAAAAAAAAAAAAATTCAAGATGTTGCAGGTACAACATCAAATTTTACAAGACAACTCTATAGGAATCTTCTTCCTTCTTCTTCCTTGGGTACAACTGCCTCCTTCAATTCTGAAGATTATTGCAGTCTTTTCTATGGTACCACTTCTAGTTGTGTATTACAGGTACACTAAACACCGGGTTGACACCCTACTCTTTGCGACAAATGTAGCGTATATTATGGTAAGACTCTCCTACACACAGGGCCTCCAGTTAACTTTCTGTACGAGGAATGGAGTGTTTTCCCCTGAACCTGTATCGGGAACAGATGGGAAGGGTACGCTTACAGACAACGTGGCGACAATCTTTATTAACATGACGGAATAGAGACGTCTTTACACCCTAGCTACGGACTTTTTTAGTTTTTTGCCGATTTTAGTTTCAAAGGATGTGAGTATACCTCACTATTTAATTGGCTATTAATAAGCTTCATCCTGATTCCAGTTCCGAGATAAAATGCAGCTCGCTTCTCAGGTAAAAACTTGCTCAAAATCTCAGTCAGAGACCAAGGTTACGGCCACCGATATTGATAACGAACAGCACGTTGTGCGTATTGAGAGTGGAGATGTAGGCGGAGCTGTTACACCAGCACCCCCAACACGTGGCGGTAGAAATGGCAGCGGGCAGCCTGGAATCTAAGCGTGAGTGGAAATGAAAGTTCGCAGCTAGTTGGCTTGCTAGGAAGTTTGAGAATGGAGCTTTTGGCCAGTTTAGCAGCGGTTCACCAAAAATTGGATGCTGTACATGAAAGGGAAAAAGAGCTGGAAAGAAGCATCGAATTTCAGGCACAAAGAGTAAATGTGATGGAGAAAGAAACGAAAGGAAATAGAGTAGAACTCAAACTGATCTTTTATTTTACCCTTTGAGGGTGTCTATGTCACAAGCAAAATAATGCTTTTGCTTGAAGATGGCACTGTCAGATGTATCAGTGGAATTTTTTCCCACTGTTTTTTTATGTTTAAGACAAAAAAGACATGCAATTTGGAATGATGCAAAGAAAATCTCTGTTTTACATGTACATACTGATTTAGGCATGGTTGTTTATTGTAATCGAGTGAAATTATTGGTTATGGGTGAGGCTGAAATTCTAACGTTGAACTGTCGAGGTTTAGGTGGGAAAGAAAAAAGGAAGGATGTATTTACTTACTTGAGAAATATGAATTGTAATGTTTATTGTTTGCAAGATACGCACTGAGTACAGAAACAAGTTTAAGATTAAGAGTCGGTGGGGTTATCAATGCCATATGAGCTACGGGACAAGTGCATCTCGTGGAACTGCTATTTTGTTTAACAATAATTTTGAATATCAAGTTAAAAGCATTAGAACAGATCCACTGGAGAATTCGGTTGCATAATAGAGGCATTTTATTATTATTTCACTTGGATTAATGTGTATGGCCAAAATCTTGATTCGCCAGAATTCTACAAAAATTTATTGAGCATAATTGACGAGTGTGAAACGCCACATATTATTTGGTGTGGAAATTGGAATGTAATAGGACTGTTATCATTATAGGGGTGTAAACAATCAAAAGGCTAGAGATGTTCTGTTGAACATAAAATCACAGAAAAACTTGTGTGATCCATGGAGAGCTCTTAAAGTGGCTATTCAAAGAAAATCACAAATATGGCAAGTTAAATAAACACGAGAAGATGGTAGAACTCATGCATTACCAGGGGAATCATCAGTTGTTCTTCCACCAGTCACTGGGAGTTTCGGCCCCTTATGAACAGTACTCCCTCTTGGTGGTGGGCCAGCAGTGCAATGCACCACCTTCCCACTGGTAACAAAAAGAATTAAAAAAAAAAAAAAAAACCTTGTTTAAATGCTGGTTGCTCTCTGCCTTTGGACGTACTTGGTCCAAATCCATGCAGAACCCTTCTCTGCTGCCTCAGATACAGCCCTGCAAGCATGTTTACACTCCCTATTTGAAAAACCCAACTCACGGAACCACCTCTGTACTGAACGTGCCACAAACCCGCGGCAGCCGACCTCAAAAGGAAAGCAAGAGACCTTCCATCCTTTGTCTGAGCACTCTGCTACCAGCTCAGAATACCTTGCAAGCTTCCGCTCAAAGGCATAGTCAATATTATCTTCCCAGGGAACAGTCAACTCTCCTAGAATCACCTCCTTAACAGAGTCAGCCCACAACACCATGTCAGGACGCAGATTTGTGAACACCACATGCTGTGGGAAACTACCTTTCCCATCCAGATCAGCTCTAACTTGCCAGTCACGAGCTGATGACAGGATATATACTGGGACGAGTAGACCTTGCCTTTGATCTTGGCTTAGCCCCCTGCTTAACAAAATCTATCTGGAGCCTAGCAACACTGGAGGTACTTTTCTCGGAATTATGAGATGTCACCCTCTTTATAACCGCCTCTTCGATAACCTTCAAAACTTGGTTATGTCTCCAAGTATACATTCCACAGCAAAGGCTGACCTCACAGGCACTGAGAATGTGCTGAAGGGTTCCTCTCCTTCCACAAGCAATACACTTATCAGGCTCGTTATACCACTTGCTAAGGTTAGCAGGAGCAGGCAAAAGATCATAATGTACCTTCATAACAAATTTAATTAAAATCCGTCAAAATCTTGACATTACTAAAGTTATCGAACGGAAACCACATTTTCTGACTTCCGCATATTCAATGAGCTATGAACTTTGACCTACATACTCCCCATCGAAACTAGAAATATCACTGAAGATGATGATTAATACCCCCGCCCCGTGACAACAGTCTTTCTTGACTTTTGGTCGAAAACTGAGGAAGTAGTTCGGTCCGCAAGATTTTTCCCTGATTTATTGCCATAGATATGCCGTTTCCATGGCAACGCAGCTTCCAACACATCAAAAAAATATGTTGTACACATCTTCCCAGTAAGACCAATGTGTGTACCAAATTTCATGACTTTCGGTCAAAAACTGAGGAAGTAGTTCGATCCGCAAGGTTTTTCCTTGATTTTCTGCCATAAATATGCTGTTACCATGGCAACACAGATTCCGACTCATCCGAAAAATATGTCTTGCACATCTTCCCCACCAAGACCAATGTGTGTACCAAATTTCATGACTTTCGGTCAAAAACTGAGGAAGTAGTTCGATCCGCAAGATTTGCAACGGACCGACCCATCGCCCACCCGCCCAACCATCGACTGATTCCTATATACCCCTTCAAACTTCGTTTGGCGGGGGTATAATTAGGCTGTAGTTTGATGCCATGTACCTTCATATCAAATTTCAATAAAATCCCTCAAACATTACTAAATTTACCAAACGGAAACCACATTTTACAGATTTTTGCATATTTAATGAGCTATGACCTTTGACCTACCTACTCCCCATCGTACTTAGGCTGTATTTTGATACCATGTAGCTTGATATCAAATTTCATTAAAATCTGTGAAACATTACTAAAGTTATCGAACGGAAAACACATTTTTCGGATTTTCTCATATATTTAATGAGCTATGATCTTTGACTTACATACACCAAAATCAAACTTAGGCTGTATTTTGATACCATGTGCCTTCATATCAAATTTCATTAAAATCTGTCAAACATTACTAAAGTTATCAAACGGAAACCACATTTTGGCATAAATAATTAGCTATTTTTGCATATTTAATGAGGTATGACATGCACAAAATCAAACTTAAGCTATATCTTCATACCATGTACATGTACCTTCTTACCAAATTTCATTAAAATCTGTCTAACAATACTAAAGTTTGTAAACAAATTTTTTAGGCATTTTACTCCCAGTGTTAAAGATCATATGCTCGATCTGTAATGAAAAACACAAGTCAGAAAAAATTGGAATCAGCGGGATTCGAACCTGTCATCTACTGCTGGGAGTAAAATGCCTTAAAAAATTTGTTTACAAATTAAAAAATTCCTCCCATCAAGCTTCTTCGTTTACTAACCATTGTCTGCGGCGGACCGTTTGAATATTAATGAGTCAGAAAGAAGAGGATCTTGGGTATTTGATTCCAGTTCATCGTGACTTGGCCGTGAACCAGAATAGCCTGGTGGTTAAGTCGCTGCCCGGCAAGCAGTAGATGGTTCCAATTTTTTCTGACTTGGTGTTTTTCATTACAGATTGAGCATACGATCTTTAACACTGGGAGTAAAATGCCTAAAAAAATTTGTTTACAAATTAAAAATTCCTCCCATCAAGCTTCTTCGTTTACTAATACTAAAGTTATCGAACGGAAAACGCATTTTTCGGATTTTCGCATATATGCAATGAGCTATGATCTTTGACCTACATACACCAAAATCAAAATCAAACTTAGGCTGTATTTTGATACCATGTACCACCTTATCAAATTTCATTCAAATCCATCAAACATTATTAAAGTTATTATACGGAAAACACATTTTACAGATTTTCGCATATTTAATGAGCTATGATCATTGACCTACATACACCAAAATCAAACTTAGGCTGTATTTTGATACCACAAGGGGTCAATAGAAATAAAGTTCAAGTTCAAATTCAAGTGCAAAGAGCTAGCAAGAGTAACCTTCAACATCCAGTCGGACACCATGGGTGTTCTAGTCTAAGAACTCAGACCATTGAACAGTTGAATCACTACATGCATTTCAGTTTGGGTCAATTCCACAGTAACGGAGGACAATCACACACAAACTGTATCTAAATGTCCTTCCGTTACCGTGGAATTGACCTTTGGTTTTTTTTTTGCAAATTGCAAGTGTATTTGCAAAATATGTTTCCATTACTTTCTTTTTTGAAAACTCATTTTTAAAACACAACTCTCAAACGCTACCCGCCCCTTCCCCTTCCCAACGTGCTCATGCCGCTCGCTTTGGTGGACTTGCATTTCTGAGTCTGAAGACTTAGACTAGCGCCACATGTTCTTCTCTTGTTAAAAAGGGGCCTGCACTGATTTACTGAATGCAAAGTAACAAGTTTTTTACTCTGTACTAATTACTGTAATTCTATCAAATGAATAATCAAAATGAAAGCTAAAACAAACAGGTAACATGAAAATGAAAAATAGATTTAATGTTAAATAAAATTTTTGTTTGTTCAGTCCGTTACAGAATTATAGTAATTTTTGCAGGATGAGGGGCACTAAATCTACTGGACTACATCCACCCTCTTTAACCTGGACTAAATTTAGTTACTTTTTTGAGTACCGGCCTATGAAATGAAAGCAAAATAACTAGCTTAAAGACAAAAAAAGAATAGAATTTGAACACCACGAAACAATAATTAACCTTAAGACAGTTATCCCAGCCTCCTGTCACAAATATATGATTGTCATCAGGATGAAACTTAAGAGCAAAGATCCTCTGACCATGACCTGCCTCTAATAGATCACTCCTCTCTGGTACCAAAGCATTGGATCCTTGGTATAGACGCAGAAGCTAAAACAAACAGGTAAAATACACATTCAGAATTTAAAACCTCTGCTAGGTGTAAAGATAAACTTGGTTAATGACAGAACAATTTTCTTACACTTACAGAACAATTGGAAAGCACAGAATTTATAATGAATATTCAAAACTACAAATAAATGACATCTGCCATCTGGTAAAAAGTTCTGATAGATGGGTAATGAGTATGGGACAATAGGGACATTAAGCTAATACTTCTAAATGCATGAAATAAAGTCTTACATCTGCAAATCTAAGTTGTGCTTTTCTGTAAATGGAATTTCCAGCAATTTTTTTGTTTTCTGATAATTTGCTCTTTGTTCATATCTTACTACTCTAAATAGCAAAACAGTTCTTCTCTGTACCCTTTAGATTCTCTCAAAATGTGGTTTCATGAGCACAACTGAATAGCTTTTAAAACATAATAAAGAGATTTTGCAACACATTCATTTGCTTAAAGACCTCAGCCTGACCGAATTTTGAAATATACACTTTATTCATCCACGGGAAGCTATATATTTTCTGAACAAATTGAAACCAACTTCATGAGATTCTTCCTGTGGAATGAGTAACAGCGTCCTGAATGTTGAGCCCCGGTGGTTTGGGCCCCGTCTCTGAGGAACGCTACTTTGCGGGGGGTGAAAATTTGATGACGACATATCGTGTAGACGCACTCGGGGCTGTATACATGACATGTCGTCACACGTCTAGCGACCCCCTGCAGTGTTACGCCATAGGGAGGGGGCGGACCAAAAAAATTATCTTTTTTATTTTTTATGGATAAACGGAGGCGAAAATTTATGAATAACCAGGGTAATTATATTCTTTGTTTACTAAGCTTTACATCAATATATGGTTGTTTTGGGTCAGGCTGAGGTCTTTAAATACAATTCAAATATGACCACTTTTCAAACCTGAATGCCCATACAGTGAGCCTAGTATCAGTGTTGGGTCCAAGATCAAGATCAAAATCAAGATCAGACAGTCCGAGATCCAGATCAAGATCAAGATCCACAGCTCAAGATCGAGATTAGAACATCTGAGATCAAGATCAGATATGTCCGAGATCAAGATCAAGATCGAGGTTGCTGATGCCGATCTCGAGATCGATCTTGATCTCGAAGTACCCAACTCTGAGTCGTGTTTTCGCCGATCGGTGAACGATTTTAAAAGCTTTTTTGTTTGATAATTTACGAAATAACAATGTTGATCTCAAGCGATCTCGAGCAAAAATTCTGAGAACAGAAGCTCCGAGATCGAGATCAAGATTGATCACGAGGTACCCAACACTGCCTACTATTGAAAAAAGATCACATCAAACAAAATACAAATGAAAATGCAAGAGAACATCAGTGGTTCCCATAAAATTTCACTGTACAGTTCTTTGAAAAACTATTTTTACAAGTGCAGATAGAAGATGAAAAATCCATTTTATTAATGAAAACTCCAGCTCTCCACTTGAAGGAGAATTAAGCTGATTACAAATTTACTTATATTGGAAGGTGTAATATATTCCTACTTATTGGCCTAAATCATTTTCTAATAAGATATCAGAATAAAGATATTCCAACACCCGGTATCGTCTCCTACTCATTTACATGGGGGCTGCCATTTTCTTGCTGATTTGGAGTTGAACATGAACCATTGAGAAATGAATCCAAATCCTAAATTGATTTTCTTCATTACCTAAAATCCCATATGTGACGGAAAATATAAAGTGGGTGTTTACATGTATTATAAAAATGAAATCTTTATAATGATACTGTTAAATTGTCTGGTTTTGCTTAACAAAAATCTATTTTCTTGGGTTTGCCAAACAGAGCAGAACATAATATATGCAGCATGCATTCTGACTTTTCAAGTCCATTATCCGAAAGCAGGTGAATGCATACTTTGCCGCTATAGATGCTCAGGGAAGAAGCATCCATAAAATTTGAATTAATATGCTCCGTCCCATACGTCCAGTATTGAGAAAATAGATTTCTATTAATCGAATATCGATTTTCAACAGAAATATATAAGGAAATCTTGAAAAATGCAATTGAGCATTTGGATTAAGAAAATCTTCTTGTACACATAAACATAAACATAAACAAAATGGCAACCCCCATGTGCTGCTAGCAGACGATACATATTGCTAGCAGATGGTAAATTTTGCTCAGAAAAAATTGATTTGTATCGATCTCGTATATTTTGACGCGAAGCCATATAGTCTAACAAGCAGGAATAAATAACACCTTTGAACACTATCGTCTTTATTTTTGAGCGTAATTCTCCTTTAAAGAGCTTTATCTCAGTAATAAAATATTTCACTTCATGGGTAACCTCTATTTTATGTTGTATGCTTTTACCTTTATGCTCTGTGAAAGCCTTACCTTATTATTATTTGCATGGTAGAGACGCACACTCTGATCTTTGCCTGCTGTTGCATAGGTATCTCCCTGAAGACTGAAGTCTAGAGCGTTGATCTCATTACCTCCCTCTATATTACAATCAAATTATACCAATTAATGTCACTGTCTTTCTTCAAAATTCAGCCAAATCAGAAGTAATTTTTCTCATTAAATTTCTCAATGTATCTTATTACATGCATATGCAATCAAATCATATCTCACAAACTCTCACTGTCATATACTCAAATGAGATGTTAATCTAACTCACTCTCTCTATAATACTGTCAAATTAGATATTCATTGTCTCTTTTTATCATTACCATGAAATCAAATCAGATGTAAATGATTTGACCTCATCAGTCATCCATCCTCTCATTATTCAATTCAATAATGGTTTTATTTGAACAATACTTTGCAGCCATTGGCTGAATTGCGCATGTTTGCAATAATTTCTAACAAAACATTTCGTAATATCATTTCATTATTATCAATTGCATTCAAATACCATCATAATGCAATTGAGAAATTAGAGCAATTCAATTCATTTAAAAGAAAATTTAAATAGAGGAATGTGCAAAGTTAAAATATCTAGAATCAGGATCAAAAATTTTAAAATTTGTATAAAAATTATAACTTCAAATCGACTTGATGAATATTATCTAATAACTTAAATCATGGCATAGAAGTATGAGGTAAAATGAATAAAATATATTCTCAGTTCACATGATAAAATAGCTTACATATTACAAGTGAAAGACTTATATATTGCAGGTTTTAAGCGTGGATTGAAAGTTTAAATACAAAAAGTACAACCAAATCAATTACACAATACATATTACTAGTGAGGGCATTAGTATGGATTATCACAAAGTAACTTTGGAACAGTCTGATACACTCGAGGCAATAGCCAAAGATCTTTGGACTGTTTCAAAGTTACCAAGAGAGGATAATCATACTTACACTGGAACATTGTGATGTGTATTATTCATTTTATAAAATGTTTGATATAGACCTAACTCTAGACTAGTAGAATCATAAACATTACAGGAGTTCGGTACAAACAAAAAATGTACTTTAGCAACACCGAGAGTGAGTGTGCGCATTGAAATACCTATGAAGCAAAAATATGCAGTGATGTACGCTTGTTAATGTGCCTGGGGGGTGTTTCATAAAGCTACGCACGACTGGTGATCAGTTCTTGTGCTAAATCTTGAGAATCTGATTAGTATAGCACCCAAGAACATGTTCCAGTCATTCGTAAAGTCCTTCGTAACTTTACGAACAGCTTTATGAAACACCCCCCAGGTATGCATGAAGTGATCATAAATGGCTGGTCATTATACTCTCCTCATGACCGGTCACTGGCAAAATTATGTGTTAGGTAAAATGCCTGGTCACGTGTACGCTCTCTGCCAATCTTTTGATTAGGATCTTCTTCACCATTTTATAAAAACTGGAATCAAAGCATACAGTGTATGTAAACTGACTTATATCACCACAGCTCAGTAAGTCAGACATAGCTCCTTCTACAGTATGATCAAATCAGATATCAATGTGTTTGGTTGTAGAGTGAGATATCTTACCAATGGGTGTATCAATAGGTATGGTTATAGTATATAAATATTGACTGCTTTGAGGGGCACGGCGAAAACTATGGCCCGACGTGAGCTCGCAACTGTGCTATACCCTGAGACGACAGTCGAGAGGCATAGCGCAGTTGCAAGATCACCGAGGGCCATGGTTTTAACTGTGACGCGAACAAGAAGCAGTCAACATTTGTTTTATATACAGCATCCTTTGTTAGCTCAGAAATTCATTTCAAAGACAGATGAAATACGGTACTGTAACGTAATTCTCATCGATCGTTCTTTCAAAATTTTGTTTATTGTACATGTATGGTGGCGGCCGCGTGCCCGCGTTTCTAAATTGCCATAGCTAAGTGCGCATTGCATTGCATTGTACGCGCGAGCAGAACTATACCCGGTCAATATTTTTCACGGTGCGGTACCGCCCGGCAGTCCGTAGTGAATTTCATGACAGCAGATTTGACCAATCAGAGGCCTAGAATCTAGACATGCGGTATATAAAGAGAGATAGATAACCAACGAGTTTATCAATATGTTTGGTTGTTGAGTGAGATAGGTTACCAATGAGTGTATCAATATGTTTAGTTGTTGAGTGAGATAGCTAACCAATGAGTGTATCAATATGTTTGGTTGTTGAGTGAGAAAGCTTACCAATGAGTGTATCAATATGTTTGGTTGTTGAGTGAGATATTTTACCAATGAGTGTAAAACTACATTTGGTTACAGAGTGAAATAGCTTACCAATGAGTGTATCAATACGTTTTAGTGTAGCCGTATTCCACAGTGAAATAGCTCCATCTGAGCCTGCTGAGACGAGTACATCCTGCAAACCAGGATGAAAACTAAGACACATTACTGGCAGAGTGGCTCGGTCACCATGGCTTAACACATGCTGTAATGTTCCAGTCTTGCTGTTAAAAAGCTGAAAATTTCAAAATATCAATTTTATTTTTCACTCATATAAAAATCAAACATGACATCACACTCTCAAAAACAATATAACTAATGCCACTCACACACTTTAAGGATGTTACAACATGCTATGTAGATGGCATGATTGTGATTCTGGACTACTTTCAGGTCCACAGCATTTTCCAGCTGCTCTTAATGAAACTGTGCTGTACAGAATAAAAGTTAGGCACTAGGGATGAGTTGATCTCAATGCGCCATGAGCATCTTTCATGATGGATACCGGCGCAATACAAATGTCCATATTATTATTATTATTATTATCTACATACACAATACGGAGTAAGACTCAATTTTATTGAAGCAGTGAAAATCATTTTGTGTGGCTTAAGGACGTTCCTGTTATGTTTGTGTGCATCTCAGCTGCACATCACGGCTGGTTGTGTTACGTTGTGTTGTGCTAAGTTAAGACAATGGTTACGCACATAAAACACAACATAATGGGTACACAAGTGTGCGCAGTAAAAAGAACCCGGTAAAAATATTGGAAATCAATAATCTTGTACCTATGCAAAATATACCAAATATTAACTAGCTTGAGCTAAAAGATAACATTCGATGTCCCATCATGAATATCCTATAGTCGTATAGGAAAAAATTAAAGACAGATATCAGTTGGAATTCATAGTCATGGTCATATACCTCCCATTTTTTGTACACTAACTTCGCACAAAAAGAGAGCTGGAGAAAGAAAGTCATATAATATGCTGAAGAATATTTGTTTATAAATGCCATACTGTATGTCTAATGATAATTATCCCTACACTACAGTCATGTGATGGCTAGGTGATTTTGATATGCCTTTTAGAGCACTAGAATGCTGATTGCAATACTGCAAGTTTTATTGTCTCGTGGGGGGGGGGGGGGGGGGGGGGTAGCGGGCAAAATATACGATAGACAGGGTTTCTAAATGGTAAGAAACATTACGTCTATCAATAGGACTGTAGTGACCGTATGGGACCGTAGTGACAGAGTGCAAAATTTTTTTTTTTTCTCTGTCATAGCTAGTTGTGGTCTTTTGATTAAAAGCAAAAAAAATTGTAATATAACCCTGTTAAAGCAGTTTTATGCTAATTAATATGTGGCGCCCCCTCTGCCCCCCCTCTCCCCCCCCCCCCCCCCCCCGGCGCTTTCGGTGTATACATGTATGTTCGTGAATGTACCAAATTTCAGTTACATATAGGCAATCGAGTATGTTTTTAGCGTAAAGTAGTAATAATATTATTTTTAAGTTTCAGACGCTCCCAGCCATGTTCACGGGGGCACTGCCAGCACAAAAACCAGTACATGGACCCCCTTTTAAAAACTTTCTCCTCCTTCACTATACCTTTTTCTACAAATCTGGAAATTTTTATGAAAATGACATAGATTTTGTATGTACTGTTGAGTTATTTTACACCCATCCCATCCCTAGATACAATGTAGGTTCCCAGCCATTTTTTACAAGTTTTCAGAATATTTTAATCCTTCAGCCACATGAGGGTGCTGCTAGCACAAAAACGAGCAAATGGACCCCCCTTTTTCAAACTTTCTCCTCCTTCAGTACACTTGTTTCTACAAATCTGTATTATTAAAATGACATTGATTTTGAAAGTACATTTGATTTATTTTGCACCCATCCCATTCCTAGACAGGTTCATTTTTTGCGAGTTTTGTGAGTTTTTGACTCCTTCCACCATTTGAGGGCGCTGCTAGCACAAAACCGAGTGCAGGGACCTAACCCCCCCCCCCCTTTTTTAAATCCCTCATCGTTCAGTATACTTTTCTTTACAATTCTGGAAACTTTGGTGAAAATGACATGGATTATGAAAGTACAGTAGATTTTTTTTTGCACCTATCCCATTCCTGGACAGTCCCCAGCCATTTTTTTGAGTTTTTGACTCCTTCCGCCACATGAAGGTGCTGCTAGCACAAAAACGAGCAAATGGACCCCCCTTTTTCAAACTTTCTCCTCCTTCAGTATACTTCTTTCTATAAATCTGGGAAGTTTTATTAAAATGACATGGGTTTTTAAATTATAGTGGAGTTATTTTGCACCCATCCCATTCCTAGACAGGTTCCCAGCCATTTTTTGCGAGTTTGCGAGTTTTTTACTCCTTCCGACATTTGAGGGCGCTGCTAGCACAAAAACAAGTGCATGGACACCCTCCCCCCTTTTTAAACCCTCTCCTCCTTCAGTATACTTTTCTCTACAATTTGGAACCAATCCCATTCCAAGACAGGTTCCCAGCCAGCCATGCACAGTTTGTGCAAGTTTTTCCGCCACCTGAGGGGGCTGCTAGCACAAAAACGAGTGCATGGATCCCCCTTTTTAAACTTAATCTTCTCCTTCAATGAACTTTTCCCTACAAATCTGGAAAGTTTGATGAATATGACATGGCTTTTGCATGTACAGTAGATTTATTCGCACCCATCTCATTCCTACACAGGTTCCCAGTCAGGTTTTGCGAGTTTGGCAAGTTTTTTACTTCTTCCGCCACATGAGGGGCGCTGCTAGCACAGCAAGGAGTGAATGGACCCCTTTTAAAAAAAAAATTCTCCTCTTTCAGTATACTTTTTTCAACAAATCTGGAAAGTTTGACGAATGTGACATGGATTTTGATAACAGGGATTTGTATGACATTTGGAATTCTGAGGCCCATCAGTGGCCCAAATCCTGTGATAACGTCATTCTACCTGACATCCAATCATGACAACTTCAGTGTCCCATAAAAAAAAGTAAGCCCACTGACCTATAATATTCTGTGCGTATTTGGGCTTCTCATGCACCAAATTATCTGTATGCAAAGTTTGGTGAAAATGACATGGATATCACTTTTAATGGTTTTACTGTGGAACGTCCTTTACCCTTTCATAACAGGAATTATTTTAAGGGCTAAATTGATCACATTGTGTCCTTCAAATTGGCAACATTTATATTTTTCTTTTAATGCTTCATGGTTCTATCAAACTGTAATGTCTTTGAAAACATACATGGTTAGGAACTTTGTCGAAAGTTGACCAAATTGCCAATTTCGATCAAAAATCAATGATTTTAAACCTCTCAATATGTTGCCAATATACAGATTTTAAAGCTTATTCTCGTTTTCAAAATTCCCGGCATCACAGGCAATATGGTCCTGCAACAAAAATGGACATAGTGTGCAGAAAATTTTGCTCTTTCTACTCATGCATTAGGTATATTTTTTAGAGCTCTGAATCAAAAGTTATTTAGCCAAACCACAAAATTTGGTCAATTGTCTCAATAGGGTTCAAGGCTACCATCATAGCTCATGATATACTATGTAGTAACATCACTAAATTGGGCAAATGGCATTAGATGTTTGCACTCACAATACAATGTACTTTCTGTAAAGAATAAGAGACTAGAATATCCAAAACAGCAATAAGAAAATTACCTATTATGCTTTGCACAGGATAAACTTTATTTGTCAAACTAAAATTTTGATAACAAATTCTAATTTACACATTAAAAAAAAAAAAAAAAACATCAGATTAAAAGAAGCTAGGTAGTGAATGATGACAATACCATTTCCTGAAGAAAGAAAACCCAACTGTTTCAAAGTTTTGATCAACATCTGTACAGACATTAAGAAATTTATCTGGTCACAATTGGTAGGCCTACAAAACTCAAAATGAAAATATTCTAACACACTTGCCATTATGCAGTTTACCTAAAACATATCTTTCTTTAAAGGGCAATCCAACCTTTATAAAAAGCTGATTTGTGTGAAAGCAGATTTTATGATCGTGATCGCGACCATGAGTCATGTGACTATACATGTTTGAGAAGGAAGAATAATCAGAGAAATTCAATAATTTGACACCAAAATTGAACATTGAATTATTGCAACAGAAATCCAATAAAAAATCATTACATGAGAGAACATAAATATCTTTTACTGGAGAATGAATTGAGGCACGAGATTTTAGCTTCGAGCTAGAATAAAAGTAAAATTCAAGCCAAGTTATGAAAAGTCTAACCAACTTTTAGCAACCAACTAGCAGCTAAGATGAATGAAATAAGGTGATTATTGCGATCTGAGATTATATCCCGTTTTCTCAGGCTTCACTTTTCGTGGCGCAAATTAGAATCTAGTGGCAATATTTTCGCTAGCTAGCTGTTAAAGGAGAATTAACCTCAAACAATAAAGACGATAGTGTTCAAAGGTGTTATTTATTCCTACTTGTTAGACTATATGGCTTCGCGTCAAAATATACGAGATCGATACGAATCAAGATTTTCTGAGCAAAATTTATCATCTGCTAGCAATATGTATCGTCTGCTAGCAATACATGGGGGCTGCCATTTTTTTTATGTGTACAAGAAGATTTTCTTAATCCAAATGCCCAATTGCCTTTTCAAAATTAAAAACCATTTGAGATTTAAAATATAGAATAGATATGTCAATTTATTTTTAAACTGAAGATTTCCTTATATATTTCTGTTGAAAATCGATATTCGCTTAATATAAATCTATTTTCTAGATACTGTGACGCAATGGACGGAGCAAATTAATTCAAATTTTATGGATGCTTCTTCCCTGAGCATCTATAGCGGCAAACTATGCATTCACCTGCTTTCGGATAATGGGACTTGAAAAGTCAGAATGCATGCTGCATATATTATGCTCTGCTCTGTTTGGCAAACCCAAGAAAATAGATTTTTGTTAAGCAAAACCAGACAATTTAAAAGTATCATTATAAAGATTTAATTTTTATAAATCATGTAAACACCCACTTTATATTTTTCGTCACATATGGGATTTTAGGTAATGAAGAAAATCAATTTAGGTCTTGGATTCAAAATATCTTCCTGACCGGAACATTTCTCAATGGTTCATGTACAAATCCAAATCAGCAAGAAAATGGCAGCCCCCATGCAAATGAGTAGTAGACGATACCGGTGTTGGAATATCTTTATTATACCCTTTTCTGATATCTTATTGGAAAATGATTTAGGCCAATAAGTAGGAATATACTACACCTTTCAATATAAGTAAATTGTTACTCAGGGGTTAATTCTCCTTTAAATTTTCTTTGTATTATATCATTT
This sequence comes from Heliocidaris erythrogramma, assembly GCA_025617745.1. Taxonomy (NCBI): domain Eukaryota; kingdom Metazoa; phylum Echinodermata; class Echinoidea; order Camarodonta; family Echinometridae; genus Heliocidaris; species Heliocidaris erythrogramma. The sequence continues at coordinate 30,849,524 of CM046857.1, read as the reverse complement.
TGATAAATTTTGATGCACCAGTTTCGCCAAAACAGCATGACTCAGGCCTAGCATTTCCAGACGTGTATCGATCAGCTATGATTATTTACGTCTGGGGACCGACCATTAACATCACCATCTGAAAGATGCGAGTGATTCAGTCTCGAACATGGGTCTGCTGAATCAGTTTATAACTTCCACTGTTAGCTGGAATACAGGCGCACGCCACAACGCCCAGTTATTACCATCTTCAATCAAATTCAAATCAATTTATTCCATTTTCATCCTTTTATTGCTTGTTCCAATGGCAACAACTTTTGTAACTCCATGAAAACAAGCTCTTAAATTCAACTATCATGTTACCTTTACTCCTCCATTGCCTGTTCCCACTGCCAGAACATCACCATCATGTGAGAACTGTAAGCTGTACGTTCCCATTGCTGCATCACCAAGCTCAACAGAAACAAGTTCTTGAACCCGTGTGAACACTCCATTACTCTTCCTCTGTTCCGAATCGATAGCCCGTCCAGTACGGATGGCTGTTTCTAGACGTCTTCTAGCCATGATCAATACTGCAAGGATACAAGTATGAATATTTTCTTTACTAGTCAATGGAAAGTTACAGAAAAATGAGTTGACACAATATAAGAACGACATTCAAGTCTAGATCAAGATGGCAACCTTCTCAAATTCAGTCTTTGGATAGCACAACCGATATTGAACTTGGCTATGACTACAACATACGCATCCAGTCTTGTGAAGGTCGTGGCCAAAGATTTCATAATTTTACAAACAGTATCCAAACAGTTTAATCTTTCAGAAAGTTGGAAAAATAGCAATTGGACTATCAGGTGGTATCTCTCCTGACATATTAATATGCTGGACACCAAAATATTTCCTAGTAGTATTCAAGTTGACAGCTTTTGCAATGGGTGACAAATTGTATGATGGGGAGCCTTTTGTCTGCGAACCTAAAATTTGACATGAAATTGAACAAGAATTTCTTTTACATTCCTGCAATGCGTTATTTGTATCATTCATGATATTCTACCAAGTAAGTGTGCGAACAGACAAGGGCACTGTGCAGACATTTAGGCCTGAATTCACAAAGGTTTGAACCATGGGTAAGGTTTAAACCTCCGTAAGCATACTAAAATCAGTGTAAATAAGCACACATTGCCCATGCCCGCGCTCAAATGAAATATATGATTGGATCGGATTCCGTGGGCACGTACGTTTAAAAAACTCAGGAGGGGTTTGAATTCGGGCCATGAACTCTACCATACAATAAAGTATTTTAACTGAACTAGAAATATCAGTGAAGGCCAAGCCAGCCATGGTGTTGTTGTTTCGGTGGTCCTTGCTATACTGGCATTTCCATCATGTCCATGGGTGTTAATCTATGATTATCAGGGGCATCGATTGGGGGGGGGTAGTCTAGTTCTGGACTCTTTTTTATTGATTTTTTTATTCGCCGACTATACGCGATAAGCCGAGTGATGGCACGATCCCGAGAACCTGTTGGCCCCGAAAAAAAAGAGTCCAGTGCAACTGCTCCACGCTGACGTCAGGGGTCCAAAGTTCACTAGCGCTTTAGCTGGGGAGGTGCGGCCAATTGCTCTCCCTGAAAAGTCGTCAGCGTGGAGCAATTGCACTGGACTCTTTTTTTTCGGGGCCAACAGGATCTCGGGATCGCGCCATCACTCGGCTTATCGCGTATAGTCGGCGAATAAAAAAATCAATAAAAAGAGTCCAGAACTAGACTAGGGGGGGGGGGCAGTTGCCTCCACCCCCTTTTTTGATACTGTATAAGACTGATCATTCTATATAATTCTGAAATATGGGGACTTAAATATTTGATAAATGGGACTAAAGAACTTGAAAAATGCTATAAAACTTTCCTACCAGGGAAATTTTTTAAAATCGTAATAGGCACGAATAGATCGGCGATGAACAGCACCGTCTTGGCGGAAACGGGGCGACTTCCCCTTGCTTTGACAACATTGAAATGCATTTTGGCTGTTGGCACCACATAAGTTCCGCCGACAAAAGCTTAGTAAAGCAAATTTACACTGAAGTCATGAACATAAACACCAGTTATTGCAAACACATGAAATCTTTCTTAAACTCATTAGGATCATGTTTTCGCACTAAATTTGAATGTAACCCCATATAAAACTGACTCGAAATCGTAAGTTTATGAAACAGTGAAGCTATTCATGTATGTAGAAAACTACAATATTTGGGCAAAATGTGATACTTGGTACTCATAGGCCCTTGCCTATGTGGGACTGTGTCCAACATTCACTGTTGCAGCAGTCAAAAGCAGACAACAAAATTGCTCTAAACAAGATTTAATTTTCTTAAATTTGCTAGATTACCTGATTCAGGGACTCTTGAAATCTTACTTTGCCACAAATGTAGGGATTCAGACTTGAAAGTGAAATTTTAAATAATTATTTTCCTCTCCTGTATGAATGATCTAGCCTGGAAAAGGGCCTGCTGATACACACAAAAGCTATTGAAGCCTATTCACCTGTAAAAGCTATTCTGGAGTACAAGGTTATCTTCAGATAAGCTTGTACATGTATAAGTGGATACTTGGCGGGCGGCAGATGCCGCCCACGGCCAGCTGTAGCTAGTGTAGCTAGGGGTTAAGTGCACTCATGATACGACAGAAAACTCATTAAAAATATTTTTAAAAAGTATCCTTTGTCCACATTACCGTAGATAGAGGCCTATATTCAAATGAAAAAGTAGGAAACTAAATAGACCTACCTATGACTGCATTTTGTTTAAGAAGGCCTACGATGATTTGAGGCCAACTTGCGTAAATATGTTTAGACGATGTGTCCAGTTCTTTATTCAATGTTTTCTCGCTATCATTATTATTTGGGGACATTATCAAGGAGAATGTAATCGGGGGAATCTATTGAAACTGCATGATCCTTGAGTTCCACTCTACAGCTAATAAAGCGAGTAAATAGGCCTACAGAAGTTGCGTAGGTTAAGCATCCAGTTTATGATAATCATTAAGATTGCAGTTATAACGAGACGTAATCTAAGAATTCATTATGAAATGATACTAAATTATAAGAAAGAGTATCAATAAGTAAAACTACACGAGCATGACATCTAATAAAGCACTCCCCCTTAACCCTTCTTCTTCTTCTTCTTCCAGTCTGGTACAGACCGCCGCTGGCGTATTATCGTACCTTGTGCTTGTCGAGTGCCGAGCGTACAGTGCAAGTAAAAATTGCTCTACAATCAAACTATGTGCAGCTAAAAAACAGTCCTGAAGCTCAACAGAGCTTCACATGTTGCACCTTCTGCTTGAAGAGCTCCAAGGAGGTGCAGTTGATGACAGCAGGTGGCAGGGAATTCCACATTCTGATAGCGTCTGGGTAGAACGTTGTTTGGTACAGGTGAGTTCTAGCAAAGGGAACCCTGAACTTGTGGGTTCCCGCGGGTCTGTGGGCCAGCAACTGGGATGAAGTTGGTGACAGGGAGATCAACCAAACCATGAAGAATGCTGTAGACCATGTACACTTTCTGTTGCGCCCTCCTCTCTTGTAGACTTATCCAGTGAAGATGTTTCAGCATGGTGGCTACGCTGCTTGTGCGCCTATAATCACCCAGGACAAAGCGGGCATATCGACGTTGAACCATTTCCACCTTTCCAATGTTCTCTTGGGTAGATGGGTCCCATACCGTTGCAGAATACTCCATCACAGGGCGTACCAAGGTCTTGTAGAGTAATGCCTTTGTCTTCGGAGGGCAGGCTCTCACGTTTCTCTGCAGGAAGCCTCGAACTGGGTTGGCTTTCTTGGTTGTCACATGTACATGGTGATTCCATTTCAGGTTACTCTGTATGTTGACACCCAAGTATTTTACAGAATCTGTTACTTGTAGCTGCTCTCCGTGGATGAAGTAAGGAAAGGATGTCTGAGACATTTTCCTTTTGTTAGAGACATGCATGATGTGGCATTTCTGCGGGTGGAAGTGCATCAGCCAGTCTTTTTCCCATTCCTGGAGGTTGTCTAGGTCTTTTTGAAGGCTCTGGGCATCTTCCTCACTCTTCACCGTCCTGTACAGGATGCAGTCGTCTGCGAACAATCTTGCCGTGGACTTGGGTAATATGCAGTCAGGAAGATCGTTGATGAAGAGAAGGAAGAGAAGAGGTCCGACGACGCTGCCTTGCGGAACGCCCGAGAGGACAGGAGAGGTGTGAGAAGTGCAACCATTGAGTAGAACCCTTTGAGAGCGACCAGTGAGGAAATCCTTAATCCAGTTATGGGCTTTACCACGGACTCCATAGTAGTGGATTTTATGCAAGAGTCTTCCATGCGGGACCTTATCAAAAGCCTTTGATAGGTCTAACAGAATAACGTCAATCTGGTCCTTTGAGTCGACACTGCTAGTGAGATCTTGGATGGTGAGAAGGAGTTGAGATGTGCAGGATCTTCTCTTGCGGAGACCATGCTGAGCATCTGACAGAATGTGGTGATCATCAAGATGCTCATGGATGCTTGTGCAGACAATATGCTCCAGAGTCTTGCAGACAATTGATGTCAGCGACACAGGCCTGGAGTTGACCGCCTTGCATCTCTCACCCTTCTTGAAGATAGGGACAACATCTGCATTCTTCCAGTCCATGGGAACCACGCCCTGATGTAGTGAGGCCTGGAAGAGCATAGTCAACACTGGTGTTATCTCCAATGACAGCGCCTTGAGAAGTTGTGCAGGAAGTCTGTCTGGTCCGGTAGCCTTGTGGATCTCAAGAGCAGACAGTAGCTTGTGTACCCCAGCTGGGTAGATCACAATGTCATCCATACCAGGAAATGGACTGGGTCGCTTATCATTCAATGTTGACATGTCTTCATCCCTGTTGAATACTGATGTAAACTGCTGATTCAGGATATCGGCCTTCTCTTTGCTGTCTGAGACGTGTGTCTTCACATTGATGTCTTTCAGTGGAGATACTCCAGTGTTATCATTCCTCTTACTGTTGATAAAGCTCCAGAATCGTGGTGTTCTGAGAGAAAATAATAGTTGATCATAATAATCCGACTTTCAATTTCCAATTTCCGATAGTTGAAAGCCCAATATATGCAATGAGACAAAAATCTGACACCACGATCCCTTTCTTTCGTAACTATGCAATCTACAGCAACTTACATTCTTGAAATTAATGCCGCCCACGGCCAGCTGTAAGGATAACTCCCAGGCAGATATGTATTGTAACCACCCACGGCCCGCTAGCATGGCTAGTGTTAAAGGCATTGGGTAACTTTGTGGAGGCTTGATTTAATAAATTGTTGAATTTTGATATCTGTCTTGTATAATGATGTTCAGAATAATAAATAAATAGCCAGGCATAGAAAGGTTTTCAAATATATAATGCTATTATTAAGATATCTGCGACTGAATACTCCCATTTACGAAAGCGTATGGCCATACGCTTTAGTCTAACACTGAGTCAATGGGGAAAATGAGTCTGGCATTTTCCGGTCACTTGCATATGTTTACTTTTGTGAAGCACATGATGATTTTGAAGTGCTTTTTTCCACATGGGCTTCATTTTTACACCATATTACATACACTGATAACATGTAAGGCCAGACAGCTCATATTTTATCAATCCTCCACAAAGTTACCCAATCACTTTAAGTTATACAGTCAGTATCATGATACGGGGGCATCTCGTTTTTCCGAAGGTTCGTATTTCCGAAAAAATAATTTCCTATGCCTGGGGGTTCAAAATTCTGAACATTTGTTGCATTATTCCGAAGGTTTGTTTATCCAAAGCCGAAGGTTTGTTTATCCAAAGCCAAAGGTTCACAATTCCGCAAAGGTTCATATTTACCCACATTAGGTTGATGTCATTTTTGCATAGGCCTAGGCCAACCTCCTTTTCCTTCTCTAAACCTAAAATTCAGTTGCAGACTTCCTTTTCGTTCCACATTCCATTCGGGATAACGAAATCGTACGTCGATTAAAAAAAAGCCGGGTCTACAATCTGGATTCCAGAGTCCAACAGTTCAACAATAAAAAATGCGGTCAAACCAAATGAAATAGTCTAAAAAGTAAAATACAAGCAGATGTCAGGTGTATTTCTTGACCTTCTTTATAATTATATCACCTCTTGATTTTTCACCTATATTCTCCTATTATGCAGCTGGCATATTTTGCCTCTTTACTTTTTGTTCCTGACATCACCCAATGTCCATAATTCTATGGACATGAATTTTTATCTCTGGCATTTTTTGCTCTGGCAGTTTTCCTCTGGCATCTTTACCTCTGGCATTTTTTCCTCTGGCATCTTTACCTCTGGCATTATTTTCCTCTGGCATGTCTGGCATTTTGATATCTGGCATTATTTCCTCTGACATTTGTAGTACCTCTGGCATTTTTACCTCTGGCATTTTTACTACCCCTGCCATTTTTACCTGGCACCGGACACGCAACCCCCCGGCCGGTGTAGCGGCAGATACGGGGATCGGCAGATACCGTTCTAAAAACGGGCAAGAACACTATCTGCCGGCGGATCATGTTCCAACCCAAGCAGATACCGTACCTAGACATAGCAACAAAAAATGTATGCAAACTGGATTCCAAGTATTGTAGTTCATTCATTAATAACAGGTTAATGGAATACCTCGTTACTATACTAGGTCCCCAGGAAACAAACATCCATAAATTTGAATCACTTACTGTATAAGCTGTTATTTTCGCGAGGGTTTTATTTTCGCGAATGAAAGATTCGGATCCCCCGCGAATTTAACAACACGCGAAATTGTTTACCAACAGCATTATCGTAAACTGGTTGATGTCAGGGAATTTCCCTAGATCTGTTGTGTGGTGGTGAACGCGAATTTAACAACACGCGAATATGTGGCAGAGCTAGGTCGCCATTCGCGAAAAAATATGTAGGCCTACGCGAAAATATCAGCTTATACAGTAGTCATGGTAGTAAACAGGGGGTCGTTTCATCAAACCGTCATAACGACAAGATCAACGACATCTCGACACTGTCGCTCAACTTGTCCGCTAAGTGTTTCACAAAGCCGTCTTTGCCAAGACCAGCGACAACTTCGCTGACAAGTGACTTGTCGGTACTCCAGACCTGTCATATCTTTTTAGAACGCCATCACAAGCCAGCTTTTAGTTAGTCTATGGGCTGCAAAAAAATAACAAATGTAAATTAAGAGAACATTTATTTCCTGATCTCCAAGCACTATCCTTTATCATTCCTTTATCAGATAGTATTACTAATGTCCGTATTTGTTATGTTCTTTATTTAAACTTAGCCGAGTCTCACTCAAATAAAAGGCACGAACACAACGAAGTAAAAGTGTAACTCAAATTATATTCTGTGGGTCGTTCTCTACAGCGATCTCATCTCAACACACAACACGTGTGTTACATAGAATGCTTCATAATGATAGTCTACAATCAAGTCTGATACATAACATCCCTCCCCCTTTAGATGAATGGAAGGCTTAAGAATACATACAGTGTAGGTTTTTGATGAATAACCATTTTTAAGTTAAAACTTATTCCCTTTAACTGACTTCCCTAAAATCATGAGCATATGTCAAACCATATGTTATTGTGCTTGCTCAATCACTACAGTGTATATCTCTGATTTTTTGTTGCAATTTATTAAATACTGAAATAAACAGCTTATTAGTCTGCTACTATACTAGTGCTTTTTTGTTTTTTATGGTATAACTGTGTTCCAAAACCAAAATATAACCACAAAATAAATTTTCAAATCTCTTCCAGTATTATCAATACAACTGTCCAAAAGAATTTACACATAGAATTGCTTATTTGTTCAAAATATAACTTAGCACAAAACACATCTTTATCACCATGTTGCAACTTCTTGGCAGCAACAAAATAAACACAAACAATATACTCCTTTAAACTGACATGTCTAACTGGTATCCTTTTACCGTCAATCATATCAACATAAGATTTATCGATTTTAACTTAGTCAAACATTTCGATTAATTTCACGTTTCCATTGATTAAACTATAACAAACACATGCTGTAGATGGTTTAAATCAGTAAACCATTTAAATTAACAAATATACATGTGAAAAAATTAACTTTTCCATCAAAATCATAGTTTAAGCATGTTAAATTAACTTTAACACAATACATCACTGTACCCTCATAGTCAAATTAAATCTACAAGGTTTTGGTCTCGAACAACAAATTGTCATCATTAACTTCTCACTTTACATACACAAATATGTCATCAAACTATCACATCCCTACTATATATATATATTAAACATTAACTGCTTGACTTAATCAAATTCAAACCAATTTTTTGAAACACAAACAAACCACTAACAACAGGAGTGTATGTGTATAAAATATCAAAATGTAGATAGAGGTGCATATGGCTATAATATATCACAATTGTGTGTGGGTGTTGATTTGTCTGTTTGATGATGCATATGTATTGAGTTTATTTGTACACAACATATTCTTGGAATTTGCTTGGCATTTTTCTCTGTCTTTGTGAAGACCTGTTTTGTTTTGGTGTTGTGTCAATGTTCGGTGTAGACACATCTGGTACAGTTTCAATGTTTGATTCTGACTGAATTCCAACAGTTTCTGACCTAAGTTCTACATTCGCTTGAGCAGACGTTGCATTTTCATCATTTGGTTGGCTGTTTGACGGTCTTGCATCCTGCTCGGGTGGATTTTGGATTTGGTTGTCAGGAGTTGACCTGGCAGGGTTTAGAATTTCATGAGTCGTGTGATCACCTGCACCTGCTGGCAAATAATGTATCATGTGATCTACATGACGTCTCACACGACGACCATCATCCAGTTCTATCAAGTACATGGATTCTGCGATGATTTCTATCACCTTTCCGTACAACCAAGTAGGACCGGACGAGAAGTTCTTGACTTGTACATAATCATGTACAGCGAACCTTCTCTCCCTCCTTCTATCTGTTCGGCTTTTCATGGATGTATGCTTTCGCTTCACATTCTTGTTTAGATCGGGTCGAATCTGATCCAATTTGCTGCGAATCCTTCTCTTCAGCAACAGTTCAGTCGGACTATTGCCGGTAGTCTCCTGAGCAGTGAGTCTGTACATCAACAGGAACTTCTGGAGTCTCATTTCAAGGTTGTCACCTGATGTCTTTCTCGCTCTCTTTTTCACTGTCTGAACTGCCCTTTCTGCAAGTCCACTGCTTGACGGATGCTTTGGAGCAGTCTGTACATGATGTATGTTGTTGTTAGTAAGGAATTTCGTGAATTCCTCTGACAAGAATTGGCTGCCATTGTCGCTGACAATGGTTTCCGGCAAACCATGAGTGGCAAATAGTCTGCGAAGGGCAACAACAGTTGCGTTTGCTGTAGCTTTACTGACACGCACTGCATCGATCCACTTGCTGTGTGCGTCCACGATTATCAAGACATCTTGATTCTCGATTTGGGCATAATCAATGTGCAATCTCAACCATGGTTTGTTGGGAAATTCCCACGGATGGATAGGCGTTGCTTGTGGGCTACGCTGTTCAGCTTGACTTTCCTTTCTAAATCTCTGTCAATCCCTGGCCACCACATGTATGAACGAGCGAGGCTTTTCATTTTGACTATACCAGGGTGTGTACAGTGCAGTTCATCCATCAACTTGGTGCGCATGTCTTGGTCTGATGGAATTACTACTCTAGGTCCCCAGAGAAGTACTCCATCTTCTACTGTAAGCTCATCCTTCTTACAGATGAATGGCTTGAATTCATCACTCAGGTTATTCTGTGTCCATCCTTGCTGAGTGTAACGCACCACTCTAGACAACACTGGATCTTTCCTGGTCTTAGTTCTGATCTCTTCAGCATCTACTGGTCTGGTGTCCACATCAGTGAGCAAATTTGCTCGGCTCGTAGTCTGGTCATTGAACTCAACGAAGTTCTCATTGGACCATTCCTCGGGTGTCACTGTGGGCATGGGTAACCTCGACAGCGCATCAGCATTTTGATGCTTTTTGCCTTCTTTGTACACGATGTCGTATTCATAGGCTGACATTATCACATGCCACCTGGCAATCCTAGCTGAGGCCATGGGACTGGCTGGTTTGTCACCGAATATCCCAAGAAGGGGCTTGTGGTCTGTGATGATTGTGAAATGCCTTCCATAAAGGTATTTGTGGAATTTCTTCAAGCCAAAGATGATTGATAGGGCTTCCTTTTCGAATTGGGCATAGTTTCTTTCACTGCATGTTAGAGTTCTAGATGCAAAGGCTATGGGCTGCTCTCTGCCATGTTCATCACGATGGCTTATCACTGCCCCAAGGCCATAGGGGCTGGCGTCTGTTTGAAGCAACAGCGGCTTGTTGGTACTGTAGTGCGTTAGCACACTTTGAGTTTGCAGAAGTCTTTTGGAGTTGATGAACGCCTTTTCCTGCTGTGGTCCCCAATGAAACATTGGATCAGGTTCCACAGGGTTACTCCTTTTCCGGTTGCCTTTCCGTGAGGTCCCCTTGGAAGTGTATTCAGCTCTCAATAGCTCTGTCAGGGGGGCTATCTCTGTGGTGAGATCTGGAATGAATCTTCGGTAATAACCGAGAAGTCCCAAGTACGCTTGTAGCTGCGTTTGATTTACCGGCCTTGGTGCATCTCTGATCGCATCCAGCTTCTCCGGTAATGGACTAGTACCACACCTGTCTATCTTGTGACCAAGGTACTGGATGGTTGGCTGCATGAAAGCACATTTCTCTTTTTTCAGTTTAAGTCCATTATCTCCCAGACACTTCAGAACTGCCTTCAAATTGGCTAGATGCTCCTCTTGTATTTTACCACTGATGATTACATCATCCAAGTAGGAGCGGCACATTGGGATTTCTCCCAATAGTGATTCCATCGTTCTTTGGAATATTGCGGGGGCACTTGCGATTCCAAACGGAAGTCTCTTGTACTGATATAAACCTCGATGAGTGTTTACAGTAGTATACTGCCTGGCTTCTTCATCCAATTCAATTTGGAGATAGGCATGCGACAAATCCAATTTGGAGAACAACTGTCCACCCTCCAAATCCTGGAGTAGATCCTCCAATGATGGAATCGGATATTGTTCTAGGTCCAAGAACTTGTTTGCAGTTACTTTATAATTTCCACATATCCGGACTGACCCATCTGGTTTGTCTACTACAACAATTGGGCATGCAATCCGACTTGTTTTGACAGGCTCGATTACATCCTGTGCAATCAGTTCATCAAGAGCTTTGTCCACTTTATACCGACTCGTATAGGGCACTGGAGCGGCCTTGTAGAACAATTTCTCATTCACTATTTCCCTGGGATGTACTTCAGCTTTGAAGTCCTTCAGTTTCCCTAAGGTAGCACAATCAAAAACATCTCGGTTACGTTCGAGTATGTCGTCAAGGCTCTGTATCTTATGGACTGCTGTCTCTTCCTTCAGGATGGTTTGGTCCTGGGCAGGCACAGGTACCAATGGGATTGGTGAGGCTTCGAACCACTCACGACCGAGAAGGCTTACACCCTCTTCGACAACAAGTAGAGGCAACTTGTAGGTCTGGTCTCCCGAGGCTAGATCAGGGCTGAAACTCACCTCCACTATGGCTTCTCCTATTATGGGAACCTTATGTTTAGTGTAAGTGCTTAGCCTAACATTAGTCGGTTTCAACTGATCACTGTTCATCTGACGGAATGTCTCTGCTGAAACGATTGTCCATGGACTGCCTGTGTCAACCTCCATGCTGATGGGCTTTCCATTTACTTGGATTGAAGCATAATATGGTGTATTTTTTGAAAGTTTATTCACAGTGTTATCCTTGATATGGCTCATGCATTCTGAATTGGGTAATTCTTCAGGAGTGTCACTGTCATTTCCTTCCAGGAAGTGTGAGGCCTTTTGCTTTCTGGCTTTCCTAAAAGCTTGCACACTGGCACATTGGCTTTGAGTGTGCCCAGCTTCTGAGCATTTATGGCAAGTTTCATTCCTAAATCTACATTCATGTGGTGAATGACCGGTTGCACCACAACGCCAACATCTTTTACCTAGTTGACCTTTTGGCTTGTTGGGAATGTTTGTCCTAGCCTTCGGCTTACTTGGTTGGAAGTGGGGCTTACTTGGCTTACTTGGCTTACTTGGCTTCCCACCTTTTGCTTGTGCATATGGTTGAGCATGTACTTTATTCAATTCAGGACTACATGCATTCATGTTTTCCTGGCCTGCTGATTTGCCAATGGTTTTAATTTGTTCCAAATCTTTATTGGCAACTTCCATAGCTGTGGCAATACTCAGTGCTTTCTCATAAGTCAAATTCTGTTCACTGAGCAACTTGCGCTGGATTGCATGATCTCTACAACCTACCACTAGGCGATCTCTCAACATAGTATTCAAGTCTTTGAAATGACATCCCTCACTACTCTGCCTTAGTTTGGCTACAAAATGGTTTTAATTTGTTCCAAATCTTTATTGGCAACTTCCATAGCTGTGGCAATACTCAGTGCTTTCTCATAAGTCAAATTCTGTTCACTGAGCAACTTGCGCTGGATTGCATGATCTCTACAACCTACCACTAGGCGATCTCTCAACATAGTATTCAAGTCTTTGAAATGGCATCCCTCACTACTCTGCCTTAGTTTGGCTACAAATTGTGGGACAGTTTCTTTGGGGGTTTGTGAGCATGTGTAAAATTTGTACCTTTGCACAATTTCTGTGGGCTTGGGTGCAAAGTGGTTTGTTAATGCATTAACACATTCTTTGAATGTTTTTTCCACTGGCTTTTGGGGCTGTAGTAAACATCTGAGGGTATGGTATGCCTTACTTCCTAGGTTGGTTAGGGAAATTGCTCTCTTCTTGCTATCTTCCTGGATACCATTGGAAATCATCCATGTATCCAATACTTCTACCCACTCTTCAAAGCTATACCCTGAATCAAGCTGGGGCACTGGGCTTAAATAATTAGTTGCCATATCTACTCTGAGGCTACCTCACAAATTTGTGCAATAAAATGTACTAGATAATATACGGTATATTATTAATAGCACGCTTTAGATTTGCTTAAGTACAACTACTTTACTAAATTTGTCAAATGTATAACTATGTAACCTTAATTTAGTCAAATCGTATTGAACTTCACTTTTAAACCTAATCAATACTTGACTGCTAACTAGGACTTTAAATATACATGTAAACTAAGCTTTAATCCAATCTCTGAACTAGCTTAATCTAATTAATGCTCAGGTTTAAACTCAACCTAAATCATCAACCAATACTTGCAATGGGCTTATATTCCTATTCATGAGCTAAAAGTCTAAATTGACTTCAACTTAGGCTACGTGTGGGTAAACTCTGCATCAGTCTACAGGCATATGTTAAATTCACTATTCAACTTGCACTGATATTAAGTCACAATACCAAGCAAAATGTTAAAAAAACCTTAATATGAGCAGACTTAATATAAAAATGTGACCTAGGGCTAGGGTCAGACATATAAATAAGGGCTAATTAGATGTGACCTATGCCTTGGCTATAAAGTATAACCTTCACAAACTGTTAGTCCTGCTTTTGAAGTACTGGTTTAACTTTTTTACCAGAATTAGCTTGATAATTGTGATTATAAATACTCAAATTATTATCAAACTGGCTCTGAGTCAGAATGTGCCAACATTCATCATAAACTCAGTAGATCTAACGAAAAAACTTATGTGACTGTATCATCAACTCACACGTTTTAGTAACAGTATTCATAATCATCCAACAACTGACTGTATTGCATACCAACTAAAGTAATTAACATGCTGATAATTATCAGTACATTGATAGTTATCTTCATAAGCAAAGCAAACCAATGATATGATGATTGTCTTTCAAGTTCCTTGAGAGTTGAAGAAAGTTCAATCTACAACTACAGGTTCAATCACTATCTTACTCAGCACTATTCACTGGACACTGGCAAGTGGCATCAATCCATGGGCATCTTGGATTTTCATTTGCTGGCTTAAACACTTGGGCTTGGCATTGGTGGACTGGCTTGAGTGCTTCTGTGGCTGACGAACACTGGCTTGCTTCATTTGCTGGTGCAGGCATCGGCCGGTGATGTCCAGGCACGGGGATGGCTCGGTGGACGGAGACTCAACACGACCGCAAGTGGCTGGGCTCGGTGAGGACAAGGACAGTCTAATGACAGTTCATGCACGGTAGATTTACCTCTGAACGAAAACTGTGGTGTCTACTAGGGCAGCACACAGTTCGGGTATCCGTTGAAGAAACTTCAGCTCGGCACACACAGTGAACTGTACGAAGGGTTGCAATCAATGCACGGGATCCAATCACTCCTGCTATGGCAGGCGGGAGCTAACTGCTGAGCGTTCGTAACCATGTAAACATAAACTTATGGCTGGGGCTAAGCACAATACCCAGACCTGCTTATGGCCGTGCACATACGCCACTGAAAACTCTGAAATTTCTGTCCTTCTGCGTAGTTAAATCAAAACTGGCAGCTACTCAGCAGATCCCATCCTCGTCGCCAAATTTTGTTATGTTCTTTATTTAAACTTAGCCGAGTCTCACTCAAATAAAAGGCACGAACACAACAAAGTAAAAGTGTAACTTGAAACTTATATTCTGTGGGTCGTTCTCTACAGCGATCTTATCTCAACACACAACACGTGTGTTACATAGAATGCTTCATAATGATAGTCTACAATCAAGTCTGATACATAACAGTATTATAATTTTGTGCAGACGAACAATATGATCTTATGGCATCTTGACCCCCCAACAAGTAAATGAGTTTAATATTAAAAATACCCACATCCGTCTTCCATAGAATCAGCATCGAAAACGGAACAGTCTGTACAGACCCATGTGAACGACGACAATTTATCATGTATGTATTTTCGCTTTTTATTCTGTTTTCACCCAATGCTTTGATATTAATGATATTATATGTATCTTTTAATGAATAAATATTTAAAATTGGGCCATAAGATTTACATGTAATTTAATCATTTTTCGGCATTATCGTGAAATAGTCCCCGCTTCAAAAAAATCTAAGTTTTTTTAGGATTAGGATTAGGGTTAGGGTTTAGGATTAGGGTTAGGTTTTAGGGTTAGGTTTTAGGGTTAGGGTTAGGGTTTAGGATTAGGATTAGGGTTAGGGTAGGGTTTAGGATTAGGGTTAGGGTTAGGGTTAGGGTTAGGGTATAGTGGGGACTATATCACGATTATGCCCATTTTTCTCTAAAATGAACACGATTTGGGTCTTCTTTCCGTAATTAGTCAATTACGGTATCCTCTTACCTACAAATCTAGATTCGTACATGGCAAAAGCCTCCTGGAGTTTTCTCAATTTTATAAATTCTAAGATGCCATAATAAACACATCTTTTCATGTAAACGGGATGTTTGTATCACAAGCATTTATCTTCGCTGCCATTTTTTACATTTTGGAATAGTTTGGGGAAAACCGAGCCTCAAAATCTGTTTGGGTAATTGACGATAATTCCAATGGATTGTGATATATAGACTATGTTTTTTCGCCGATGAGTATCGATATCACTGACTGAGTTGTCGTTTATCAAGTCTTCGTGAAACAGTTTTTCAGGTCCATGACATTTCCGTAGATCGCCGACAACAGTTATGACTGTCATGGAGTTGATTTGATGAAACGACCCCCTGGTCTATTAGTTATAATATAGGCACGAGAGTGTCTCGTACAAATCTGCCAATATACAATAGGCCTAGGCCTACACCTTATCTGCAGCGCCGTGGAACCAAATCTGCAAACGTCAAACCCGGCAGATATTGTTCCGAGAGGTAGAACGATATCTGCCGGCGGATACGGTATCTGCCGGAGAACCGTATGTGCCGCTACACCGGCCCATTGTCATTGACAATGACAGCTAGTGATTTGGCGTGTTTGGCCAATGTAGCGTGTACAGTAACGTTAATGCACCTGCAAGGCTGCAAAAAGCAATACCGTACGGTACCTGTTTGGGAATAATCAGGGATTAACCGTGGGATTAACCATTAACCTAGTTTAACTGACAGACACAACAGCACGGTGGAATTAAATTATCTTACCAATCAATGAAATCTAGACTAAAGACAAACGAGTGGCTCTCCAAGTGAGTACCGGTCGTAGAGTGTAGATCTCTGTTTACGAAATTTTACGTCAATCCCAATTTCTCAAAAATTAAACAGACATCGCGATCAACGTCGCATGAAATTACATACGGTATGCGGCGCGGACGCGCGGTATACGCAATATGTAACTCTATATGGACATGAATTAAGGAGTTTTCGGATGTGTCAACTAGAACGCCGTCCTAGATCCTCCCAGCCACAATGGACTGCTTTGTGTTGACTGCATACAAAGTAGGTGAAGCATATTTAGGCCAAGTAAAAAAATATACATGTTTAGCTTAATTCCCCGCCCGCTTCCTTTTTGGAGGTCGCCTGCTTTTTTTGGCATAATCCTGATATAGTCCCCAGCAGGGGTAACCTCGCTAGTCATAAGGACCGCTAGTCATAAGGATCAGTGGCTCATAAGGACCGCTAGTCATAACGTGTAATTTCCTATACCTGTAGGGTCGCTATTCATAAAGCGAAAAGGGGGTCACTATTCATAAACTCATAAGGAGCATTATTCATAAGGACTGCTATTCATAATATGAGAAGAGGGTCGCTATTCATAATCGAAGAAAAGGGTCATTACTCATAAGGGCCGCTATTTATAATAAGTCATAAGGGTCGCTATACATAATACAGATACAGGGTCGCTATTCATAATACCAAATCGGGGTCGTTAATCATAAGGGTCGCTATTCATAAAGGTCAATATTCATAAGGGTCGCTATTCATAATCGGAGAAGAGGGTCGCTATTCATAATCGGAGAAGAGGGTCGCTATTCATAATCGGAGAAGAGGGTCGCTATTCATAATCGAAGAAGAGGGTCGCTATTCATAATCACAGAAGAGGGTCGCTATTCATAATCACAGAAGAGGGTCGCTATTCATAATCGAAGAAGAGGGTCGCTATTCATAATCGCAGAAGAGGGTCGCTATTCATAATCAGAGAAGAGGGTCGCTATTCATAATCGAAGTAGAGGGTCGCTATTCATAATCACAGAAGAGGGTCGCTATTCATAATCGAAGATGAGGGTCGCTATTCATAATCAAAGAAGAGGGTCGCTATTCATAATCACGAAAGAGGGGCGCTATTCATAATCGAAGAATAGGTTAGGGTTAGGATTATTTGTCAAATATTGTAATATGATTTTCATTGTTCAATGAACACTCAAATATGAAAGAACAAAAATAATAATATTGGATGGGATCTAGACACCCCACGGCTGTGTCGAGCCAATATGGGGACAGGCGATGAAACAAATACACCCCTTAAAAACAGGCGAGAGCGAAGAAGCGTGAGGAAGAGAACGATAAAAGCTACGAAATTTGCGTCAGTTTTCGCGCTTCCCGCGGGGAGGGGGAAGTAACTCCCCATCCATGCATCCACCCCTGATACATGCAGTGCAGCATTGCGTGGGTGTCGAACTAACTTTCCGCCTAAAAGGAGGTGCTACATGTACGAGCCTTTATCTTTCTCTCAAATTTGCTACAAAACGTCAGAGGGACCCCCCCCCCCCCCCCCCCCCTCCATGCACCCACCCCTGTTACATACAGTGCAGTATTGCGACGAGCCATTATCTTTATCTCAGATTTGCTATAAAACGTCAGAGCTTTCGCACTTCGCGAGGGAGGGGGAAAACCATATAGTTACATACCCCTAACAACTCTATGGGGGAATCTCCCCCTCCCTGCATCCATCCCCCTGGGGAGCACGCAAAGAGTGCTCATCACCAAATTGGCACGCTTCGCGGGCTCACAAACGCCCCATATTGAAAAGTCCTGGCTACGCCTGTGTCACCCCCCCCCCCCCCCCCCCCCCCCATCAGTCCGATCACGTTGCGCTATTCTACCCATCTTGTTCCGGTACAAGCACATAGTACTGACAATTTTCGTCAAAGCAATTCATAAATGGCATAGTCTGTGTGCGGGTGGCGGGGGGGGGGGGGGGGGGTGCTGTAGTAGGTGTTGCCACCAGGTGTTGTTCTATCATGTCCATAATCCTCAGAGATAGGCGAGATAGCTCAGAGGTCGAACAGTGGCTTTGTAACTGAAGGATGCGTGTTTGAAACCAGGATGCACTCATGTCCTTTGGTAAGGCATTAACCTCAAGTCCCTCGACGTTTCGCGTAATATGTTCGCATCGCGAAAAGCAGTCACCACGCCGCTTCACTACTTTTTTCTTTCAAGTCTTGAGTAACTTTTGAGACCAAATTTGTGATGTCCGCGCGCGCGGTTCCGGAGTTACCCAACATTTCGTAAGTGCATGTCAGACCCAAAATTGTTCAAAAACGTGATTTCGTGTACAAATCCAATCCAAATTGTGTTTTCAGCTAAAATTCATAAATGTTTCATTATTTTTACTTTTACTGTTTAAAAACAATTAATTTTATGTTGTTTAGGATTAAAATAGTGTCGCCGACAAATTCCATCGAAAAAACATAAGAAAAAAAGGATTTTTACCGGTTTATTTGATCAGAATCTGACAAAGAGTCTCTATACCAAAAATTAGCAGTTTTGGGGCTTTATTTAATTAATTAGAGCAAATTAATTTTATGCATAAATTAGCATAATTAATTAGTTATTAAATTTTTCGGAGAAATTGACTATACAGTTTTGTAGATTACGTGGTCGGCGACGTGTGTGCCGATTTTCGTTGCGAATGCGCGGTGGACGGCCGAGATCTTAGGGGGCGGAATCAGCCCCCCACCCCCGGCTGTGAGATGGGTCTAAATAACCCGGCTCTATTAGGGTTAAAGCCGTTGGTCCTGTGGTTGTTTACATACAACCAATATGCTTTACAGTATAAAGAAGTGGGAATAAATTTGATAGAATTGAATTAAGATCAAACAAACATAGAAAATACATGATGCGCATGCCCTTGTAATGGGTGGGAGGGGGGGGGGGGGGGGGTGGCCTGTAGGATTGGCTTGTATCATCCCCGGCAATAATTCACCTTCAATAAATGACATGATCAAATAATATGATCAGGAGGAGGAGGAGGATGACCATGATGATTATTATTCATAGGATCACGATCGATCAACATGGTGATAATTTTTGTCATGATTTTTGTTAAGATTATGATAAGGAAGACCGAAATAAATATTTCAAAGAATATAATGAAATTAATAAGTTAGTAATTACCATGAAAGCACATGCACTCAAATGCTCTGAGAGGTGATTTTTAACTCGGGGAAATTTGAAAGTCCCAACCGTGGGAAGGCATACTTCATTCCCATCCATGCCCATAAACAGGGGCACACTGTAAAAACGGTAGATGCCAATGAATTGTACGTTACTAAAATCACGTATTATGAACATTTTACTATCCCACCCCAAAATAAAAACGAAAAAAAAATTTTCACGGCAATTTCTAAGCCCGTATCCGGACAACTACCCCTACAACTAATCTCCAGGACAACTATCCCCTACGAGAATCCCACCCCCCCCCCCCTCCCCGCCCAACTTTCCCCTCATCTCCCCCCAAATGGACGATTGCTGGAACTTGAGATAAAGGCTAAGGATTAGGTCTTTTCAGGAGTTGAGAAACGGGAGGATCTGGATGATTCAATGATTCATTTATTGTCATGCAACAAGGATACAATTTTCAAGCATAAAAAATTGCACGTGATGAATAAGAATGAATACAGAAAAATATATTAATGCACATGTATCAAAAATATATTAACACATTGAGAATAAAGAGGCATGACAATAATTATTCCATGATAAATCTACGTAAACAGTATACAAAAGGAAATAAGAGTACAAGCAAGAGGTCCATGTCTTGCAGAAAACCATGCAGAAACAAAGAAACAAGAAGCTGGAAAAGGAAGGAAAGAGGAAGAGAGAGAGAGAGAGAGGAGGAAAAAGAAAAAAGAAAGAACGAAAAGGGTACATAAATAGACAACCAGTACTAGGTGTGGCAATGACACTCCAATATTCAAACTAAAGCACATGTCTGCGTGTATGTGGGTGTGTGGGGGGGGGGGGGGGGGGGGGGGGGGGTCCTCTCCTCCCACGTAGATGTATGGATTAGACATCGTTTTTTTTTAATTATTAAGGCACTGGCAAAGCGCCTTTCAAAGTGTGGGGAGTATTGATAAATATAGTTCACTTTTTTTAGAAAATAGGGATATATTTGACCAAAACCGGAAATGCATTGTGTAGAGCTTTCTTAAATACAATACTGTTGGGCCTTGGGTTGTCCTTCCTCCATATCCCTTTCTTATTTGATTTAAATGACAACCCTCTTCTTTGATTATGAATAGCGACCCTCTTCTGTGATTATGAACAGCGACCCTCTTTTGTGATTATGAATAGCGACCCTCTTCTCCGATTATGAATAGCGACCCTCTTCTGTGATTATGAATAGCGACCCTCTTTTGTGATTATGAATAGCGACCCTCTTATCCGATTATGAATAGCGACCCTCTTATTCGATTATGAATAGCGACCCTCTTCTGTGATTATGAATAGCGACCCTCTTCTGTGATTATGAATAGCGACCCTCTTCTCCGATTATGAATAGCGACCCTTATGAATATTGACCTTTATGAATAGCGACCTTTATGAATAGCGACCTTTATGAATAGCGACCTTTATGAATAGCGACCCTATTTTCGTATTATGAATAGGGACCCTTATGATTAACGACCCTGATTTGGTATTATGAATAGCGACCCTCTTTCCATATTATGAATAGCGATCCTTATGTCTTATTATGAATGGCGGTCCTTATGAATAATTACCCTTATGAATAGCAACCCTTATGTCTTATTATGAATAGCGGTCCTTATGAATAATTTTTTTTATGAATAGCGGTCCTTATGACTAGCGAGCAGACCCCCCCCCAGCATACCCTAACCCTAACCCTAACCCTAACCCTAATCCTAAACCCTACCCTAACCCTAATCCTAATCCTAAACCCTAATCCTAACCCTAAAACCTAACCCTAATCCTAAACCCTAACCCTAATCCTAAAAAAACTTAGATTTTTTTTGAAGCGGGGACTATTTCACGATAATGCCCTTTTTTTTTTTTTTTTTTGGTGTAAAACCCCCAAAAGTGTAAATTTCATCAATTCATGATTTTTTTTTTTTTTTGGGGGGGGGGGAGTTGGTCTCTATCCATTGCATCTAGCCTATGTAATAGCTGGCATCATTTTCCTAAGTCCAAGTGGTGATTTTAAAAAAAAAATGGCGGCCATTTTGGAAAAATTTTGTTAAATGGGTCGGTCGGCCATTTTGAAAAAAAAAAAAGGCCTCCTCCTCCTTTTTTCCAAATAGGCAGAACGCTAAACATACTATATTTTTTTACTTGGCCTTATAACGCTAACAATGGGTGAAGCGAGGTTCAGTAGAGAAGACGGCAAAACCACGTTTGACGTGTTCTCGATCTGACTGGTGGACAAGGGAGGAGCCAGTGGACGGGTGAGCCGTTCTTGCACAAAGCGGTATGCAGCTGATCGATACAAAGCAGTCCATTGTAGCTGGGAATAGGACGGCGTTCTAGTCGATCCACACATTCGAAAGCTCACTAGTCGACGGCGACGCGGCGTCGCCGATACAAAATTACAATAGGGACTTTTAGAATTGCACGTCCACTATGAGTACCCCGTTTACAGTGCGAGTAAGGCCGGGCCGAGCCCGGCCTAAACTTCACGTACTGTAAACGCTCCAAAGGCCACTGAAATGCGGTACCAAAAGCGGCCGCGCATTTGGACCACCTCTGGAGGTAGTCTCGGCCCGGCCTCGGCCCGGCCTTCTTTCACTGTAAACGCACGCGGAGCCAAATGCGGTACCAAATGCGATCCCGGAAATGCGGCGATCATGACATCATTGGATTATGGTGTCATGATCCCGAGGTATCTTTGAGCGTTGCATGCCTTGTACGGCCTGAGCTGCTTTGTTGTCTTTTCTGCTGAGATTTCCAAAGTTTGTCCGCGTAAATAAAAGTCGAGATACTAGTGTTTTTAATTCAATTATTATCGTTCATCTCTTGTGCTGTTTCGTTGGAAAGAGCCTGCCATTCCTCCTGCAACGATTCTCCTCATATTGCTCTCTCCTCATCCTCGGACTGTCACGATTATACCTTTGAATTGTACGAATACGACCTTCCTCATCCATCCTTTTTACTTCCCGATCGTACAAAGATATTAAAATTGCGTAGAGAATATGAAATTATCCGATAAGTTAAGCGAGCAGCTGTGGTGTTCGATCGTTCGTCGTATGCATGGGAGCTGAAAAAAAATATCGGTACAAATAACCCGCGCCACACTGTTCAAGGCCGTACGCAGAATTTTTTCCTGGGGGGCAAGATGATCGCTTTCAAAGGAACCCATACTTGAAGTCTAAAACCCAATTAAAAAAAAGTACGATTTTGAAATTTCTGGGGGGGGGGGGCGAACCCGCGACCTCTGGATTACTAGACCAGTGTCATAACCACTAGACCACCGGAGTGCCCTGAGTGATCAGGTTCAAACTATCCCAATATGGGGACTATCAAGTGAAAGGTATTGAATTAATCCGTCGGGTGATATAATGTCATAAATAAATTTATTCAATTTGTCTCCAACGGCCCACAAGGGGGTGACACACGCTACTGCTGTGTGATAGGTTGCCCGGGTGCTGTGAAAAAAATCACAGGCGGAACCGGGCGGGATTCGAACCCGCGACCTCTGGATTACTAGACCAGTGTCATAACCACTAGACCACCGGAGTGCCCTGAGTGATCAGGTTTAAACTATCCCAATATGGGGACTATCAAGTCAAAGGTATTGAATTATTATTCATGAGCTTCATGCAACACATGTACGCGCGCCTTGTCAATAAGTTTCGCCTACGCATCCGCGTACTTGAAGGTCACCTGAATGACAAGCATCGACGCAATATACGAGCACTCGCACATATCTGATTACTGAGTGATCAGTCTACAAACACAAGAGATCTTCTAATTTTCAGGGAATCAAATAGAGTGATAAATAATTTTCTTTCACAATTTTTCAGTTGAATAATAGTTATAAGTATAACAGTATATTAAATTTACACAAAGGTAATATATGTAAGGAGACAAACAAATATCTTTTTCAATTAATTATTCATCATTTGGAAACATTTGCGTAAAATTCAAATTGGCAACAGAAAGTAGTTCTGCTTCTGGGCTTCTCCGCTCACATAGGCAAGGTAATCTATTCATGAAATTGGCCAGAATTCCATGCAGCCAATCGAAAGCCAGAATAGAAAGGTCAAAGCTGGAACTTGTATTCTTTTAAGAAACCATTTAACTGGTTAATTTCCGCCATCAGAAACACTTCGAACCAATCACCAAAGAA
This sequence comes from Heliocidaris erythrogramma, assembly GCA_025617745.1. Lineage (NCBI taxonomy): Eukaryota > Metazoa > Echinodermata > Echinoidea > Camarodonta > Echinometridae > Heliocidaris > Heliocidaris erythrogramma. Next base: position 30,826,078 of record CM046857.1, on the reverse strand, counting down.
ACCCTTGTAAACGTGCATGGACGTACTTTCCCAGAAACGTGTGTAAATATGGTGTTTCGGCTTGTGTTTAAAGTAGAACACTAATGATTTTAAATATTGGCTTAATACTTATTATTGCATAGATGGCATAAATTAAACAAGGTTATCCAAATTTAAAGCTTGGAAACATTTGAATTAATGATTATTATCAATTATAAAACGGTAAAATACAGCCCCCGATATAGCAGCTGAAAAGCTCCTTGAACGCTGCTGAGATGTGTGGCGACACAAGAGGGGCGAGTCCTGTCTAAGCAGACGATGTCCCATAACATTATACACATTTTTCAGTGCCTGTTTTGTCATCTCCTCTTCACTTATTTCTCTTACTTGACTAGCATCAGTCTTAATGTTAGTCTGTTGCCTCACTCTTAACTTCGTGTATGGTATTATTTTGATGAAAAATGCAGCGTTAAAAAAATAAAGGAATCAGTCACTTGTAAACAAAATAAGACGCCATTGTATTTTCAGCTGCTTGCACCGGGGCATGTTCGGCGTTTCAAGAGGGAACGAATACCATCCAGCTATTATTCGCAGGGCTTTTCAATTTGAAAATGGGGTTTATTTCATTGATCATTGACCCTTCTCCTGTGTATTTACAATCAAACGGTTTTAGTTATCAGAATCAGTTCAATTTCCCTTTTAGAATGGTGTGAAATAAGGTCATGTTTAAATGTACCAAACTCTTTATAATTTGATAAATAATTGCATTGCAATTACGTTCATTCATTATAGGACGTCGTCTGCTTAAGCAGGATCGATCCCTCGTATGACGACATCAAAACATCGCTATATTTCTGGCGAATCCTCGGATATTCCACATGCTGAGAAGAGCTTTTATTTATGTTGTTTTTATAATCATCATATACGCAGTTGACATAAAACTTATACGATTGCCATCTGTAAGCTTCCCAATTTCTAGTGATACATTAATTGCCATATTTGTGATTTTCTTGAGTGTTCTACTTTAACATCAATAAACAGGCCGTTTGAAACAAAATGGGCCAGAATTCTACAAAACAAGCAGTCATAGTTTCATGTACAGCAGAGCCTTTGGGTTTTCTATATATATTTTCCTTTTTAACTGAATTAAACCAGTGTAAACTAAAAAAGATAAAATGGTTTTAAAAGTTGAGATTTATGGATTTTCGTGATTAATGTACATGGTTCTATATGGTGGAAATTTGTGGTGGGGTGATATGCGCGCGCGCGGAAAGTTAAACTCGCGCAATGCAAGACACTTTTCGGTATGGGGCGCCTTCTTATTAGTACATGCAGCTATTATACTATTATTGCTGGGAGTGCGTTGGTGCGATCTGGCAACACAATTTTTATCGTGGTGTACTATACGCACGAGGCGCAGGCCGAGTGTGTTTGACACCACGATAAAAACCTGCGTGTTGCCAGCCCAGGGGGGTCACTCACCACATTGGCACGCCGTCCACACACTTCAAAATTGGACCCTTAATGGCGTATCGCGCGAGGTCTAATTTGCACCTCTATATACGGCGTCACATCAGAAAAACATAACCTAAATGGCGTCAACTGAACACGCTCATCACCCCATCCCTAATTAATAACTTCTTGGTGTATAAATTATAGTACAGTACTAGCTACGCGTACGTCTAGTATAATATCTCCAAGTTCAAGTACACATGCGCTGTAGCGAGGCATGGTTCGAGAGTTGTCGTTGTTTTTTCCTTAATCTTTTTCGGGCGGGAGCCCCGTGACTGGCGCTTTCGATTTCGCGCAGGGGGTGAATATCTGATCCCGTATATTCATCACGGATGAAAATAGTAGGAAGTAAAATTAGAATTAACCTGCGTAGAAACAGATACAAAGCAGAATCTACATTATCACAACAATTCATTTTGTACCCGGCTAAATGTCGAATTTGAAATTTGTGAAATGGTACTCTAAACGGCGATTGAAGTTGATAAAACACCCCTTTTTTAAGGAAGACGTCGACGACGCCTTAAGCCTGAAAACAGACCCTTTTCGACGTTTTTTTTTTTTTTTGTGGACGAGCGTGCGTAGCACATAATGTGGTGAGTGACCCCCTGGGGTTGCCAGATCGCACTAATTAATGCACGAACTCATAACCATGTATTAATAGTTTTATATGATTATGAAGTCTATAAAAATGGTTACGAACCCAATAGAAACGCCAAGAGTCGCACAGTCATTGAGACTGCCATTTCTTTTCCTGGATGACATCACAGAAGTGCAGCCAACAAAAGTCATGCGCGTTTCAGTGCGCGCATGTAATCCCTGCGCTAAAATGACAATTAAACTACGCGATTTCATTGCGTTTTAAGTTTGCACGCATCAGAGGTACGCATACGCGCAGCTCAGCCGTGGTTTAGAGCCTTTTTGCTGTTTGTTATTACTTTTTTTTTGCACGGTCACATGGTGTTATTTGACCAATCGGGATGGCTACATTCTTGAATCCGTTTTATAATACAAAATAATAAAATGGGCGTCGAAGCACTATACACTGTTGATTAAAATTTTTAATCTTGTTGGTTAAAATTTTAATCAACCGAGGGTTACCAGGTGAACCACACATTTGTAGGTTAAAACTTTAATCAACGGCCTGTTGATTAAAGTTTAACCTGTGGTCGATTAAAAGTTTTAATCATTTGTTGGTTAATCCTATTTTGCTCAACGTTGGTTAAATTGGTGTTGATTAAACTAAAACCTATTGTTGGTTAAATGTTTAACCATTTGTTGGTTAGTTTTATTTTGTTGGTTAAATGTTTAACCATTTGTTGGTTAATCATATTTTGCTCAACATTGGTTAAAATGGTGTTGATTAAACTTAAACAAATTGTTGGTTAGATTTATTTGATGAGAAACTCCCCGGAGAAACTCTTTTCATATCTGTAATTGTTGTCTAGCTAGCCTTATAACGAAATAGATCTACTCAGTGATCTACTTTCAGCGGTTTGGTAAGTTCGACCTTCTCAGACCTGGACTAGACTTGACTAAGGCAGACCCACCGGTAGACTACGCCTACGCCTACGTTGCGCGTATTCGGGTCCAATGCAGTGTTAGTGTTGTATATATGCTACCAGTGCTGCACTGTCACTTGCAGACCTTGTTTTGTTTTGTTTTGCTCGTTAGTACGGTATGGGCTGTTAATACTGTACATGGTTGAGAGTGCTGAGTGCGATCTGGCAACACAAAGGTTTTTATCGTGGTGTATATACGCACGAGGCGCAAGCCGAGTGTGTTGGATACCACGATAACTTACGTGCGCGGTACTCCCTTACAAAAAAGTACCATGGTAATACCATGGTAATACCGCGGTAAACTGGGACGGTATTACTGTGAAGTACCATGAATTTACCGCGTTACCCATTGTCAAGATGAAAAAGCTATGAATGTACCATGCTTTTCATGGTATACACGATGCAAATACTATGAATATACAATGTTTTTCGTAGTAATACTGTGGCAATACGATGTGTACCACGGATTTACCATGTTTTCGTGGTATTATGGCGGTAATACCATGAAATACGTAGTATTACCATGGTATTTTTTATAAGGGGTTGCCAGATCGCACTAATGCACGAACTCACAACCATGTATGAATAGTTTTACAAAGCGGGTCGGCAATATGACGTGGTGTTATTTGACCAATCAGGATGGCTACATTCTTGAACCCGTTTTATAATACTTTTTTTTTCACCAGTGAATGTTTGAAGTTCTCTCTATCTCTATCTCTTCTATTTTCCCAACACCCTTTCCCCCTACATATAGAACATTATCTTCTTTCTCAGATTGTTGTTTGTTGTTGTGGGTGTTTTCCATTTTGCTCTTTCCCTCTCTATCCTTATGTATATATTTTCCCCTTTTCCCCTTTTTAGATATCAAGCTATCCCTTTTGAAAATATTTTTCCCTACATGTAATTATTTCTAGTCTTATTTGGTAGTTTTAAAAATGTTTCAAAGTAATTAAAACATTAATGCATTATATTCTCTTTGCATAGGGGACCTTGCTCTAACAATTAAACCCAGCTTCTTTATAAAGTCTCGTCTTTCTTTCATGATTATGTAGAAGAACATGATTTTACATAAGTAACTGTGAGAATCTCTGTGTTAATGACAAGAGTTGTATATTTTATTGACAAAACATTGCACTTCAAATTATGTTTGTTATGATCATAATATGTTATTCCTCGTACTTTATTTATATCCTATATGTACAAAAATTAATGTTGTGAAAGAAGAAAATAAAATGAACCAATGAACCAATGAACCTAAATGATGATAACGGAAGAGTTTCAAAGAAAACAAAATGATTATCATTTTTGTAAGAATGATCTTGTAATATCTCTATGAATTTATTTGCATATAAAATATTGTCTTTAACAACATATACATCTCGTCAATGACTTTGATTTGCATTGACTATAATCTCGATGACTGTTTTCATACAAAATCGCGCATTGGTGCATGCTCCGTGTCTTGGTGTTCCATGATGCAGGAAACACAGGCTCGTAGCCAGAGGGGGGTCGGAGGGGTCGGACGACCCCCTCCCCCTTCTTGGGCTGAGGTCCGCTTTTTCATGAAAAAAGAAACACACACACATCTTTAATTTTCGTTACCAGAATTACCCACACGCTGTCAGTTGTACAGCATCAAAGCTGGTGTAGTGAGTTGCAGTGTGAGTTCAAAATCATCATTCACAACCCCTAAATTTCCCCTCGGGAGTCCTCAAATTGCAGCAGAAAGCATCTGGATTTTAAAATTTTCCGGGGGGAGCATGCCCCTGGACCCTCCCCCTAGCAAGAACCTGCCTTCGGCAGGTTCGTATTGATTATGACAAAAAGGTCCACTTTTGCCAAAACGACCCACCCCTTTAGAAACACTGCATGCTACGGTCCTGAAACATTATGCTAAACCTACGAGGATTGTAGGAATGATTATCTTGAGAATTATGTTTCAAATGAACTTTATTTACGTCTCAATATTGTCTTTAACATCTATTTATCTATCCACTGCTTTTGATATTCATTGGTTATAATCTGGATGACTTTTTAAAGCAAAATAGTGCCTTGGTGCTCATGAAACGTGTGCTACATGCACCCTATGATTGTAGGAATGATTATCTGTAAAATTTTGTGTTAAATGAACTTCATTTACATCTCAATATTGTCTTTAACGTCTATTTATCTAGAGACTGACTTTGATTTACGTTGATTACTATCTTGATGACTGTTTTCAAACAAAATCGCGCATTGGTTCTCATTATAGTGCCTTGGTGCTCATGAAACGTGTGCTAAACCCTACGAGGATTGTAGGAATGATTATCTTGAAAATTTTGCTTCAAATGAACATTATTTACGTCCCAATATTGTCTTTAAAATCTATTCATCTAGACACTCATTTTGATTTTCATTGATTATATTTTTTTTTTGTCGCCAGCCATCCAAAAGTCGCTCAATGGGGGGAGGGGATTTTATGGTGTCCAAATCTCTGAGAAGGAAAAGAAAGAGGTTCTAAAATAAAAGGGGGAATCTATACCTTAACATTTTTTTTTTTTTTTTTTTTTTTAATTTTATTTATTTTTTTTTTTTTTTTGGGGGGGGGGGGGGTAAATAGTTGCGGGGGCAGTCTGCCCCTTTGCCCCCCCCCCCCCCCATTGGGTACGCTATAGTGATTGTCTTGAAAATTTGTTTTTCAATATGAACTTATTTAAATCTCAATATTGTCTTTAACATCACTTCATCCAAACACTAACCTTGATTTGCATTGACTATAACCTTATGACTGTTTTTCAACAACTTATCCGTGCATCGGTGCCTATTAGAGCCCTGGAGTTGGAGCTCAAGAAACGTGTGCTTATAATCTCATAATAATGTGTTAGCACGATATCGTGCCTTGTAACGTGTGCATAATCTTCAATTCCCCATAACACGGTAGCAATTTTTATTGAAATTAGGGTCTGCGAATACTAGACTATCAATCTTTTTCAACGGCACCGACTACCTGCATGCACGCACGGTACGGCCCTGACACAGGCGTGTTTACATTGGCTAAAAAGGGGATATTTGGCGATCGCGATATCTCCCTCTATTGCTATCTATGACTGCTACGCTCTACTGTATTGTGCGCGCGCCGGAGCTGTGCGCTCACTTCAGGTTGGTTGCATTGATAACCAATATGGATTTTGAAAGGAAATTTTGACTGACTCAAATCGGTAATGTACAAGAAATCGAAAATTGCGGGTGATTGCTGATATTCAGACGATAGAAAAGTACCGGTACTTTTGCTAGAGCGTAAAATATACCAATACCAAGTAGGGCACATTACATTTTAGAATTTTGGACGAAATTCATTAGTAAGCAAGAGTTTGCATTTCAACGGACACAGTGAAACGATCTAGGCCGAGGGTACCACACTCCAGCCGGGCAGACCCGGCGTGGTTGATTGTGATATCGCCGCTCACCTCAGCGTGCTGTTTATCCTGTCATTCCTGTGGGCGTGGGTGCAGACTGCAGGGTGGTTGACTCCATACATCATGTGCATAGACTAGTTTTACTTCGCTTGCTTGAAAACATTTCTGCATGTTTGATGTTCCATTTCTGATCATGTCTACAGTGAGCTGAATCTGCGATAGAAAATCCACTGTGTTTTTTTAGTTTAGATTCTTGTGAGGGAAAATGAAGCAGAAAAACAAGTCAACGACAGCGGCAGTGCCTGTGTCTGTGAGGCAACCAGACAGCCCTTTCCTCCCTCAAAAGAGGATAAGTGACAGGTGGGTATTTTTTTATTGCTTCTCAAGTTCTCGATTTCCTTCTAGAGAACTGTAGCCCTGTACATGCTGTAATTACGATTGTGCACGATCAGACTCAGAGTCAGAGAATGAGAGAGTAAGATGGAGGGACCAAAAGTGCAAAACATGCAATTTTGCACAGCCATGACGACAGCTACACACTTTGTTTTCACTTTCACATTTCAGCAGTAGACTCTAGAGATCTAACTAGCTATAGCTGTACTACTAGTACTAATTGTCTTTAATATTTCTGACATTCATCAACCTTCCCATTATAATATCACCAACATTGGGTGTCCGAACAGCCGACCTACACTTACAATACATGACTTAATGACATGTATGTATGTAGGTCGGAATACACCACCCTAGTTTTTCCGATATTTTGAACAGGTAGATCTAGGTAGTAGTAGATAAGAATTTAAGATGTACATGTATTTACTTAACTTAGAAAGCTCTAGACCTTATTTAGCCATATCTATAACATTTTGTAAAAAATTAACGATTTGAAATAGAATTAGGACTTGCCTAGCAAGGCTACGACGTCCGTTCGCTATGCATATGTTCCGGATACTGCACTGTTTAATGTGTATGCCACTGAATGCATGCTACACACACACAGAAATAATAGAATGGCAATCTTTCCCGAGAACCGCTTCCTGTTCCGCGATCAATTCTATTATCTTTACGTACGTCTACAACGTGCGTACGCTCAAGTCTTATAAGATAGTGCATGGAATAGACTGGCTTGACAAGGATATGTTCTTCTCATCTCACACTGTTGAGGCAACCCGAGGTCACCCCTTCAAACTATTCCAGAAAAGAAGCAGACTTCATGTTAGAGCAAATGCCTTTGGAGCCAGGGTAGTCCATGACTGGAACTCACTACCAAATGAAGTTGTGTCTCCTCCATCTGTAAACTCTTTCAAAGCCAGACTTGATAAGTTCTGGAGTAAGGAATGGTACTGTCACCCTTGGGAATGATAGGATAATTTAAACCCATTTGAATCATGCACACTGAACACTGGCACTGTAATCATACATATTAAAGCTTTGAGCAGGAGGATAGAACTTGGATGAAAGATAGACCTGGAATCGCGACTGCAGATCTATGCACTTTTCCAGTACATCCGGTAATAAGGTAATAAGGTTATTCTTCCTCCGTTTGCTTCATTGTGAGGTTCAAGAGCGTGAGTTAGGAGAAACTTAGTTTCAACGTACCCGTAATGAAAGAGGAGTATGAGGTTATAACATAACCTTGTACAGTGAATGAGTGGCTAAAGCCTAAATAGTAGAGGCGCACAGCCGATATTGGAGACTGTTTCCTATTTGGGAGACGGTCTCTATTGTCAGAGACTTTTGTCAACATTTTTGGTGGACCGAAAATTCTGTCTCGTTCGATAGCTCTTCACTAAGACATTGAAGAGCTAACGAACAAGCTAGAGACAGAATTTTGGGTATACATTTTTGGTAGCCTATTTTGGTGACAGTCTCCCATTTAGGAGACCAATTTTCGTTGTTTATCTTTGCTGCAAAGGGATTACCTTGGCTCAAAATGAAAATGTGATAAGCGAGGGGTCGTTTCATCAAACCGCAATAACCGCTCACCTTGTCCACTAACTGTTTCACAAAGCCGTATAAAAGATCAGCGACAACTTCCCTGACAAGTGATTTATCGGTAATCCAAACCTGTCATATCTTTTTAGAACACCATCACAAGCCAGCTTTTAGTTAGTCTATGGGCTGCAAAAAATGAAAAATGTCACCTGAGAGAAAATTTATTTCCTGATCTCCAAACACATTCCTTTATCATTCTCTTATCAAATGTACTTTTTATCATAATATTTTACAGACGACAATATGTTCCAATGACTTCTTGACCCCCAAACAAGTAAATGAGATTAATATTAAAAAAGCCCACATCGGTTTACCATAGAAAAAGCGTCGAAAACGGAACAGTCAGACCAATGTAAACAACAGCAATTTATGATGTAACGATTTGGGTCTTCTTTCCATAATTAATCAATTACGGTATCCTCTTATTTACAAATGTAGATTCGAAAATCGCAAGAGCATCCTCGAGTTTTCTCAATATTATAAATTCTAAGATGATAAGTAACAAATCTTTTCATATAAACGGGATGTTTGTATCATCAGTACTAATTTTCGCAGCCATTTTTGACATTGAACAGTTTAGGGAAAACTGAGCCTCAAAGTCTGTTTGGGTAATTGACGATAAATCCAATGGACTGTGATATAGACTATGGTTGTTAGCTGATGAGTATCGATATCACTGAGTTGTCATTTATTACATTATGTCTTCGTGAAACAGTTTGTCAAGTCCATGACATTTCCGCCGAGTTATGACTGTCATGGAGTTGATTTGATGAAACAACCCCCAGATTCCTCAATCATGAAAAATCACCCCTTTTGACTGTCTACTTTAAAAATTCACCATCTATTGTTTTCATAACATCTTTTGTTATGATCTACACACAAAACAAATGGGCTTCTAACCTCAGAGAGGCAAAAATTTGGCAGAAAAAAACTGCCTTGTTAGTGACATTGTTTCTTTTATCCTTTTGTAAGCTAAGTCTCCAATATGGGAGACAGTCTCCCAAATACATGTAAGGAAACGGTCTCCAATATCGGCCATGAGCTTTTACTGCTAAAGCGAAGGGGTTACATGTACCTTCCAGGCTCTACTAAAATTATAAACGCCAAATACATAAAAAAGGAAAAAAAAAAATTGGCAGGTTTGATCTGGGGCCGTATTCTGAAAACGACGTTATCTTTTATGTAGTAAAAGAATGTCATAACAAATCAAAATCAGGACAAGTCATTGGTTAATGACACACCGAGTAATAGTGGTCATATTGACCACTAAGCAGGATTAATTTTCTATTGCATATGGGTATTGGGGGAAAATATAAATATTTCAAATAATTCCTTTCAAATTCAGCTTTTCAAAATCTCACTCATAGCCCCTTGCCTGTATGGGACTGTGTTCAACATTCACTGTTGCAGCAGTCGAAAACAGACCACAAAATTGCTCTAAGCAGGATTTAATTTTCTTAAATTTGCTAGATTACCTGATTCAGGGACTCTTCAACTCTCACTTTGCCACAAATTTGGGGATTTAGAGTTGAAAGATTTTATATACCGGGTAATTATTTTCTTATGTATGAATGATCAAGACTGGAAAAAGGCCCGCTGATACACACAAAAGCTATTGAAGCATATTGACCCATAAAAGCTGTTGTGGAGTACAAGCTTGTACATACTAAGTGCACTACCTTAAATGGCCGTTAGGAAGAAGTTCTATTTCCAGCAAAATCCAAAGTCAAATTCATGTCCAAAACCAAAGAAATCCCTGACAATTTTTTCCACGATCGCATGTTGTTTTCATTCCGCCGATGTTTTAAACTAAACTCGGCCAATAAAATTTTGTCCACAAAGAAACTCGGTATCGTTCGTGTGCTTTCAACGATTTTTGACAACTGAATTTTTTTTTTGGGGGGGGGGGAGATGTCGACGCTCGTGGCGATCAGGAAATGTACACAATGACTTGTGATATCCCATTTCGCCAGAACTGACAGTAAATTACGGATTTCATTTTTGGAATTATCTTAAAATTCCAACATCGGTGAGTTGAATTTATTGTATTTCATGGATATGTTGGTATCGGTATTTGTAAATTAAATGCCGATTTTGAGTGAATGTTGGTGACTTTTGTGCAGTGGTGTGTGAAAGTGTTGAGGTGTATGACTGCCTAAAGTCTACACACGAAGTATAGATATGTTGCTATGAGTGGTTAATGATTGCACAAAGATCTATGGCTGTGCTCGCGTAAAGTAAACAGAGACATCCGGGCAAGCACCAGTGATTAGTGTTTATTAGGCGCATTTTCAATTTGTTTTGACAATTAACATAGTTTTTCTTAACATGAAAGATAACATATTTTTCAGAATGCAGCACCAGGTTTCTTACCTTGCACGTGTACCTTGTATCTATACGGACTACATGTGCAAGGTAAGAAAAATCTGATCACGCCTGCTGATATGTGGGGGGTTTTTTTGCCTTTTCTATTTATTCGCTTTTACAATTTTAGTAGAGCATAGCTCACTAAAGAAAAGTTTTAGTTCTGGGAAAGGGGAAAAGAGATTTATGACTCTTTTTATTCCTTTTATTTTGCTGTGAAATATAAAAGCAACTTCTAATGAAAAGGTTTGCTCTTAAAATGCTGTTGTTTTTCGATGATGAACTTTGACTAGAAGTACATGTGGTTCAAAACCGAATTTGATGCCACATGTGTCTGTAGTGCACTGTATTCAATTGTGATTTTAATTTGGTCAGTCTGTTATTCTAGTAATGTGAAGGTTGTATGAAATAAGGTTAGGGTTATGTAGGCTCATTACTTCATTTTCATGTGTGAAAATTGCTTGTATAAAGTCACTAGAAATACTGTTAAAGGAGAGCAGAAGAAAAATAGAAGCTGTAATCAACAAATCTACTTCATTGTAACACACATTGGTTTGCATTACATGCATACATGTACAAAACTGCTCATGATTGTTTGAGTAGGCCACTGTAAATGTTGTGTCATTATAGGACCTTATCATCACCTCATTGACTGCAACTCAAGGCAATTATGACATCATACGTGTACATGATGTCACTTCCTTGCTGTCCAAAGTACTTCAAACATTAACTAATTGGTAGGAAGTGTGAGAAAGGAACTTACTAAACTGTGCTGTACATAACAAGCTAGAGGAACTGCCTAGTTATAATGGTCGTGCTGATAGTCTGGTACTAGTACACTAAAATCCAAGAGAAAAAGCTTTTACATGTACCTCTGAAACAGGAAGTAGGTACATGAAAATTTGTAAAGCCATGAGTGTGAAAAACAGCATGTTGCCCTACCTTTTATACAGCAAATAATTTCTTGTCTTAAAGAGAGCCTTAATCCTAAAAAGATATCGAGGATGGCCCCCCTTGATATCTCAGCCATGACATTACCGATTGCACAGACCTCGAGAATCATGTAAAGAACACAAATCCATCTTTATTATTATGTAAATCTTTATTTCTTTATTTCATATGATAATTTATGCAAATTATATGCATAAAAACACCTTTTTGAGTGATATCAAGTAATGAACGGCTTCGGAGATAGATGCAAGAGCTCTTTATAAACATTAAAAACGTTATTACCCACGCCGATAAAATCGGCAGGGTTATGTAAAGGGCTCTGTATGTTTGTTTGTTTGTTTGTTTTTGTTTGTGTGTTTGTGTGTTTGTTTGTTTGTGTACAAGATAACTAGAGAACGGGTGAACGGATTTGCACCAAATTTTCAGGGAATGTTCGGATAGTGACAGGAAAGAATCGATTAGATTTTGGTGATGATCGGTTGACCCCTGCAAATTCTGTGTGACCTTGAAGTTTTGACCCAAACTTCAGTTCGGATAGTGACAGGAAAGAATCGATTAGGAAAAAAATCGATTAGATTTTTGTGATGATCGGTTATATGAACTTCATTTCGGATAGTTTTTTTGTTTTTAAGAATATTTTATTACTTCCTTTTTAAAAATAACATTTTTCACAATATCAAGGTAAAATACACAAACAAATATATTCACATGCAGTATCATTGTGCCAAATTACATAATAATAACAATAAGTAACCATAATATTTTACATGCATGTATTAAATAGTAGATTATGCCAAATCTGGAAGTCTTTATTGCGATAAAAAAAGAGAAAAATATAAAATATAAAATATAGTGACAGGAAAGAATCGATTAGGGAAAGAATGCAACTAGAGGTGTCGTGGTCTAGTGGGTACGTCACTGGACTGTGGATCACATGGTTCGCGGTTCAAGTCCCGCCGCGGCACTAATGTCCTTTGGCAAGATATTAATCTACATTTGCCACTCTCCACCCAGGTGTAGTAAATGGGTACCTAGCAGGAATTTATTCTTTGAAATGCATGAGCGCTTAACAGGCTGCTCTGCTAAAGCTAGGGTAATAATGCTGCAATTGTAGAGGGCTTAGAGACTTCGACAAGAGGTGTTAGGCGCTATATAAAAACGGAACATTATTATTATTATATTATTACTCGATCTGTAGCGCCGCTAAGGCGTGGGTCTGCCGCCTTTGACGGCCTTTCTAGTTATGAAAGAAAAAAAAAATGAAAGTGATTTCAATTCTTACGTATTTCTTTTCAACTTTAACTTTTTTATTTTTTAAAACAGTTTGCTGTTTCAAGGTGTTATCTGGACCACTATTCAGTTAGAATAGATGATTATAACATCTTAAATACGAAATTATAGGTCATAATGGAGGAATATGAGGAAATGCTGTTTCCCCTTGGTTTTCTACACAAAACTCAGAAATTCTCTGTTTTCGGGCTGACATGAGGTCACACAAGGTCACGTGACTCGGTAACGGTACAACCGACTTTTGAAAACTTGGTGTCCAAATCACAATTCGTCATTGGACGAGTATTCGAATGGTGAGAAAAGTGGTATTCGATTACCGATCGGCGGTAAGCTAATGTATTTAAATAATTTGAATATTCAAATATTATTCCCAGGCCTAATACCTAGACCTAGATGTACATTGCAATTTCTTCTTAAAGGAGAATTAACACTAGAATACAAATGTACTCATGTTCAAAGGTGCAGTACAGTCTTAATCATTGACCTGTATCACTTTAGAAATAAAATATCAGAAAAGGGTTTAAATCAAGACATTCTAGCACACTGTATCATCTGCTAACACTTCATGGGGCCGCCATTTTCTTGATGTCATGGAGTTGTACATGAACCATTGGAGACCGTTCCGGTCAAGAAGATATTTTTAATTCACGAGCTAAATTGCTTCTATTCATTATAAAAAAGCCCCATATATGATGGAAAATACATAACAAGTGTACACATTTATTATAAAATTTGAAATTTAAAAATTTCTTTTTAAATTTTCCGGTTTTGCTAACTAGAAATCAATTTCTTGGTCTTGCCTGGCAGAGCAGAACATAATTTATACAACGTGCATTCTGACTTTTGAAGTCCATTATCTCAAAGCAGGCGAATACATAGTTTGTCACTATTGACGCTCTGGAAAGTCATCATCCATAAATTTGAATTAATTCGGTCCGTCACGTATGTCATAGTATCAAGAAAATAGATTGATATTTAGTAAAATCGTAACTTTCAAAGAAATATAAAACACATTTTTCGTTTTTAGAATAAATATATCTGTTAAATATTTTAAATCTGAAATGGAATTTTGTATCAGGAAGAAAGACAATTTTGCATTCGGATTAAAAATATCTTTATGAACATATCAAGAAAATGGCAGCCCCCTGGTATCACTAGCAGACGATAAAACTTGCTGAGAAAATCTTGACCTATACCCATCTCGTATATCTTAATGCAAAACTACGTAGGGAAACAAGAAGGGACAGATTACATCCCTGAACATGAGCACATCCACATTTTGAGGTTAATTTTCCTTTAATAAATGATAAAAAAAAGCCCTGTATTCTTCTGAAGAAGACTTGTAAATGCATTGTCCATGTAAAAATTTTAGTGACTATGAATTCTGCTTGCTGTAAATCCTTTTCATTTTTTTTACAGAGGGGAAGTCAGTTATTTAATCGGGCAGTGAGACAGTTTCCCCTGTACCTGCAGTCTAGTACATGTACACATTGAGTGGATTGAATATGTCTGTCGACATTCAGTGGCTATTAATAGCAATCTAAAATGACTTGCATGTGAGGAATAGCGTAGCTTCCTAAGTTTTGTAGAGTTGCAACTTGACTCACTTTTGAAAACTTAGACATAAATAATATAGAAAATTGTTGATGTTGACAATAGTGAAAGGGATCAATTTCCAGTGACATTAAACTAGCTTGACTTCAGAATAATAACTTAAAATCCCAATCAAAATGAATACTCTTGTAGGAAGAAAAATAAAGTATAAAGGGTACAGAAGAATCGAAAGAAATTCTGTGTTTTAAATGATATCATGATAGGGAGCAGTTATCATTCACACAGACCAAACTGGCCCTATTACATGATAAGAATTGGACTACAGGGAAGAGATGGCACCATAGACGTAACCAGGGGGCACAAGGAGGCCATGGCCCCCCCCCCCATTCAGCCCCTAAAAGTTAAAAATTAAAAAAGCGGGGGAAGTGAGAGAAAAAAAGCCTAAAAGGCGCTATAAGTCGTTATCTTTCACTCAAAATTTTCTGAAGCGTCTAAAGTATTCGCGCCTTCGCGCGGGAAGGGGGAAATAACTCCCCCCTCCCTGTTACATTCAGTGCAGTATTGCATTCAAATAATTGAAAAGCAGTTCGGGTGTCAAACTTAATTATTTTCTCTCAAATTTGCTATAAAATGTCAGAGCTTTCGCGGCTAGGTTCCTAGGTTATACTTATCTGCGTTAATGCAGGGTTGGAAAAAAAAATAATGATTTATGAAATTAATTTATAAAATTGTTTTTTTTTTATTTATTTGATTTAACCCGTGACTTGTTTGATTTAAATCAATCGATACATGCTATTTACAACAAAATTTAAAACAGCTAGAGGACTTAGATGGTGGCAACTTTCCTAGCTAAGCCTAAGACAGTACGCTCCACCAGCAAAGAAGGAAACTTTGTGTGACTTGAGATCTCACAGAAGAGACATTCAAAATGAAGTACAACAACAAGTCTCTGGTATTTAAAATTGTTTTAATCGACATACACGCATGGTTTTTCTGTGTTCCTGACCCTGATACAGCATATTTTATGATTTTAGCTCCATTTAATTAGGAAGAAGATCTACTCTTTCTACAGATGATAAAATGTTGTTAACGCAAGATTAATTTAATAGTAAAAAACAGTTGAGTTTCTTAAAGAAAAGAAAAAATAATTTTGCGTATAGATATTCAAGCCTGAATCCCCGAAGCCTTATGAACAGGATATTGGTGTACTGACCAAGTAACTTCAAATTCTCATATTTAATATGCAACCGAAATCATGCAAATGAGCTAGTCTACGCGTCAAAATCAAAGATGCGGAACAACCCTTTGTATCGTTATATGCAAGCACTAACCGCTCATGCATACGCCTGAAAAGAAGGAAGCGAATTATCTCACGCTGCGAATTGACTGGTTTCCTTCACAAAGTCATCGGATGACCAGGGGAGCGTTTCATCAAGTGTTTTGTCAGTGATTTTTACCGACAACTGTTATAGGCTACTGAAATCCTTGCATCTGATTGGCTGAGAGCAAATTTGTCAGTAAAAATCAATGACAAAACACTTGATGAAACGATCCCCAGAAGACAACTTTATCTTTAAATGACAAAAGATTGGACCCTGGATTGAATAGGAATGCTGTATTCTTGGAAGTGTGCCAAATTAATAAACTCGATGCACATAAATTACCGGTATGCTAAAAGTGCTCTTCATACTGTACATGTACCATAATGGACTATTATTTGTTTTTAATGCTACACTGTATGTAGACTTCAGTCCATACTATGAATTGTATGACTGAGATAGACAGATCATCTCAAACATGACCTACATTTTATGTGTCAACAAGTTTGTCTTTCTTTCTTTCTCTTTCTTCAAGTCATGATCCTTTCATGACAAATGGTTACAGGACATCTTGTAGTATAGGCCCTACTGTATTTTCTTGTATTTTCTTCAATCCTCCTGCATTCTGTATTGAACTTCCCAGGATGCCATTTGTCCTGTATTTTCAGAATTTTGTAAATTGTAAATAAAAACCTCCTTAAAAGTATTTTTATTTTCGTAACTCATGTGAGTGAAATAGAGGAAAATCTACTTGTTTATGGGTACATGTATTTTACAATTTAACGCTTTTTAGAACATTTGAGCTGTAATCGTTTGTGAGTTGCCATTATTTACATGTTCACTAAAAGCTACTATCTTGGGGCATATCTTGGATAATTTTTAAACCCATCTTTCCTGACATGGAAACAGTTCTGAAAAATTCAACAATATTCTACTGCCTTATTTAGCCATGGGTGTATAAATGATAATAACGATACTAATAAAATTGCAAGAAGGGGCTCAGAGGCCGCAGCCCCCTTGAAAATCTCTCCATTGAACTATGAGAAATCTGTGTATCATTCCATTTGTAATACTAGTAATGATATACATGTACTTTAACTTCAGTATTGTATTCCAGTGCTCTAAATGGATCTGTAATGCATGTAATAACTAGTGGCTGTCATCAGTGTTGTCCCTCACTCTTCTTGCTAGCTAGATATTATCAACTGGACATTTTCTATTTTGGCAAGAAAGCTCAGCCCCCTGGTCAAACCTAATTGTGCCTGTAAGGGCGTGCTGGCAGTGCCAAATGTAGGGCCCAAAATACAAATGTGCTATATATCCAAAGCGTCAATAGCGACAAAGTACAGTATGCATTCACCTGCTTTGACATAATGGACTTCAAAGTCAGAATGCGCGTTGTATAAATTATGTTCTGCTCTGCCAGGCAAGCCCAAGAAATCGATTTCTATTTAGCAAAACCAGAGAATTTAAAAAGAAATCTATAAATTTCAAATTTTAGAATATATGTATACACCTGTTATGTATTTTCCACCATATATGGGGATTTTTTATAATGAAGAGAAGCAATTTAGCTCGAGGATTGTAAATATCTTCTTGACCAGAACGGTTTCCAGTGGTTCATGTACAACTCCATATCATCAAGAAAATGGCAGCCCCATGTAAAGTGTTAGCATACTGTAAGCTATATGTCTTGATTTAAACCCTTTACTGATTTTATTTCTATTAGTGATTACAGGTCAATGATTAAGAATATAATTATTACACCTTTGAACATACATAAGTACATAAGTACATTTATATTCTAGTGATAATTCTCCTTTAAAAAGATTTTTTAATATCAGTTATCAAAGACCCCTTTCTCATTACGAGATTGGAAAGTGGATCGTGCTATCGTGGAGTGACCCATGGTGCGTGGAGTCCCTTGTGGCCGGGGTCCGGGGAAGCTCAGAGATTTTAGATGCTCTCTGGTTCAATCTGTGCCTTATTTGGGGAGTATTTTATCCAACATATTTAAAACAATAATATATGAAAAACAGGCAGTATTTGAGAAAAATTCAAAATGCAGCGGAAGTCAATAGTGATAATAAAAAATTGTTGTACTTTTTTAATGGATATTAATCATTATTATACCTATGTCAGTTTTATTGCATACCTGGAACTGAGGAGACAGATAATGTATTGCAATATTAGTAACTTTTGTAGTCAAAGTAGAAGGCCTGTTGAAGACTCTGGTAGAGTTTCTCCTTACTTTCAGTGGGAAAAGTGGCACTGTTTGTCGGCAACATGTTGCTTAAACCTTGGCACAAAAGGAGTGATTGCCAGACGAAGGCACATGAACTTTGTTTAAAAGTCAATTAATTTGACTGTCATTACTTTTATTACGGTTGCATGGACACACAATGTAATCGTATTGAGGCATGTTTCACATTGTGATAAAAAAATGATTAAAAAGAGAAAAAAAAAAGACAGCTGAGTGCCATACTTTGAGAACCCCTGGTATAGGTTAAGTGATTGCTCATTTTAAACTATTTTTCACACCATTAGGTTGGTATTATTGCATGGCCATAGTGCAAGAATGTGATGAGTTGGTTAGTCAACTATAATTGTTTACTATTTGGCTCATTAAACACCCAGTGTTTGCTCAAATATTGGCCAACCTCATTGCATATTTACTCAGAAAACTGCAGTCGATAACTGTGCTCATGATGACTATTTTATTCTTAAATGTTAGAGAGAGGTTCTTGGTTTTAGGAATCACTTACTCCCATCTCACGAGAAGGCGATTCTGCTGTGATCCTCAAAAAGCATGGTGGATTGTGGCTTGAGCTTTTTAAATCTTCTTGGTCTTATCTTGAGCCTTGCTGAAGCGTCAGTGATCGCCACCATCTTCCTTGTACCCACAAAATTAACGTTTTCAAAACTTCTGTAGCGAGAGCGCCGAGGTTGCAAAGCACGCCACGATTGTCTCAAGAGTGTATTAAAAACGACATATCCGCAGCTCTAACGTATCAGCAGCACCCAAAACGTACTTCAAGCGCATTGAAAGCGGCTCCTCTCGCCCATGCTTTCAGGCCCGTTCCCAAGACAATACTACCACGCTGCTTTCGCGTTTACAGCACGATGAACCCGTGCTGGGTACGCTTCAGACTGCTTCCGACATGACGCAACATTATTTGAATGGAGCGTGCTCCCATCACGCTGCAGACGTTTGCGCTGCGCTTCTTCTGTGCTGCTACCGATTGGGCCAAGATGGTGCAATGACCATCCGTGCTGCTATAAAAGGCCATGGCAATAGCGGCACTTATCACATTTTCAACATCTTAGTCAGAGACTGGCCATCGACTGAAGAAATGTCATCATTTTCCCCAGTTTATATGGTGATTGCTTGAAATCGTCGCAAGAGCCCAGCATGAGGGTATCACAGTCGCTCCTCTCGCAGCACCACTGTAGCGAGGTCTTAACCCCTAGCGGGCCGTGGGTGGTTACATCCGCCCGGGAGTTAACCTTACAGCTGGCCGTGGGCGGCATCTGCCGCCCGCCAACTATCATCACATTTAACATCAAGTGTCAAATTATTACCAAAAATTGTTTTCTAAATACATGAAAAGCTTCATTGTTTTATAAACTTACGATTTCGAGTCAGTTTGATATGGGGTTACATTCGAGTTTAGTACGAAAACATGATTTCTTGGTAGAAAGTCAGATCACAAAGGCATAATATACTACAATAACTTTCTTGAGCTCCCAGAATGCATTACACGTCCCTGGGTCCAGTAAAGGTCCTTTACATATTACTTGGAATGTAGATGTACATTATAATCCCACTCTCCTACTTGTATACAAGCTGTGATCACAATGTAGTAAATACATAGCAGAAAGTATCCTGGGCTTATGATACAAAAACTCCATCCTATATGCATTTCTATGACAGGAAATGGAACAAAAGAGCGTTATGTAATAGGACAAAGAGGCAGGGTTCTGCAAAGACGTTTTATGGAAGAAAAGACAAGTTCAAGTCCAGACACTATGAATAGAAAGCTGTCAGCTGAGATTATCTCCCAGTAATACCACCCTGACTGGTTATCAATTTGAATGCATTTTCAAAATGGATTGTAAAACTGTACAATAGGTTTTGTAGGCATACATGGTATAATCCTAATAATTTATTCTTCGTATTTTTGGTAATGCTAGCCCCTCTGTACATTTCTGAGAGAATCCCTGTTTTTCACTTGGATTGTTCCAATGAACTTGCTAATGCAACACCCCTATTTTTCCTGAATGGAACATTCCTATTCGTGCTCTGAAATGGGTCAATAGGGATTACATGTATGAAAAGAGAAGAAAATGAGAGTTTTGACCCCAAAAAGTAAGATTTTTATATCATTTAGTTTGTGAATTTGGGGGTGGAAAAATGAATTACTTTTAATGTTTTAATTGAAAGGATATATTAGAGAATATATTTTGTGTAGAAATTAATTGTGTAGGATGAAGAGAAGGTATGATAAAATGGTGATAAACATGCATGAAGGTTAAAGTCTGACTTTTTGGGTGGCCAGACAAGGGGGGAATGTACAGAATGGGTGGCACGGTAGGGGTTAATAAACGTATGAGCCTCCTAATACCATCGTCTTGGTCACAGATGCAGCGCCCCTCATCATCCTCGAAATGGGGCAAGAAGGCAGCAGCGTCGCACTGTCATCATATTACCATTGTCTCCAGCACAGGTAGATCACAGTGAAGCTGCAGCACAATTGCCACACAGGTCAAAATGGAGTTGGAGGGCGATTCTGCCACACTTTGCAATATTTTCATAGATCGCCATGGTCGGCATGATCGCCTTTCTTGTGAGATGGGGGCATTAGATATCAAGATATTTATGATCAAAAGTAGCATTCTTACAGCCATTACAGCTAGCTTTTCTATAAATGTAGACCTGTGCATTTAGTATCAAATACAAGTCAGTTCAATAGGATGAGCCCTCTATGAACAACTTAAGGCTTTCTTAAGTTCATCATAAGAATTTAAGGCTTCTAGAATAGTCTCCCGATCCGTACAAAATCTTGCATGGTTCTTACGATGTTCTTACGACGTTCGTATGACCGCCTTACGAAGAGGGGGTTTCGTACGACGTTGAAAAAAAATCTTGGACAAGACTATCGAACCAGGCTGCGAACGGTCTACAAACAGTCTACAAACAGTCTACGAACGCTGGTTTCATATGGCCTTCTTGAGAAGATCTTACGAAATGGTCTTCATACGGCGTTCGTAGCAGTTCTTAATGGTATTTGTGACAGAGGCTTTACTGCTGCCCTGGTGTAGCTCATTTAGAGTAACTGTTGACTCACTTTTACTGGAGTTCTCAAATTTCGCTCAAGCTCTGTGAATGAGCCAATCACGCATGTACAGTACCTGTACTTCAAATTGCGCCCATTGTTGAAAACTGAAGTTTAATAAAAAAAATATCTCTTTTACACTTTAAAAATTTCCATAATTTGTTTTAAGACCTTTCAGCTGTTTGTGTAGCATTCTAGAAACTTTTTAAAATTCTGGGTGCAATGTTTCCTATTGGCTTGAACTTCCTGTCTGTAGCAACTGTGCCAGAAATTAATGATTTTTATAAAAAAATAAAAATTATATTAAATTTTTAGGAAATAGGATCACTGATCATTTCAAAAATTTCAATATGCTTTTGTTATAGGAAAATTTTTAAAAAGCAACATTTTGGAGAAGTTTGCATTCCTGTTCAACTTTTCATGTAAATGCATGATTATCCATGTGAATAGTGCTTGTTATCAAAATAACTTGATTCATTTCAAATTTGGTATAATAAGTGTCTCATTGTTTTTTCACACCTGCACTCATCCATTTATGCTCTTTCCTTTCTTTTTCTTTCACTCAAAGCTCAAAGCAACTTGCTGTAAATGTTGCATTTTCAATGGTTTTGCACAGAAGGTTATCTCAACTCATTTAGCAAAGTTCTGTGTATTCTCCAAATATTGAGTTGATGAAGCATCCTTTCAGATACATGAGTAATTGCTAGCATTTCTGAGCTAATTGATTTAGCACATACATGTACATATATACTCTCCCCACTGGGACTATCCCGGTAGTGTTGACATCAGTGACAGGTATATCCAGTTGACAGAATGTGGCCATCCAAGACAAAAATCCATTTGACATGTTCCCTGTAATAAAAATGCATCAACATACAAGAAGATGGGCAAATATTTATGATACATCAGTGTTTTTTTTGTTTTTTTTTAGTGCATGGTCGTATGAAATGATACAATGTATGGCCCGTAAGATGTATTGTGTGCAAAGAAAGGAAATTATGTTCATGCAAATAGTAACCTGCACGGCACACATGTGTATGTAATTAACTATAATGATGTGTTGACTGTGTCTATTTGAGAATGTAGGCGGATATAAAGCGGGCATTGACATAGGTCACTGAACTGGCATATTGGAATCATAGTTGGATTACAAAGATTGCTTTTTTGTTCAAGATCTAACTGACAGCAAGAAGTAATTTCTGAAACTAATATGTAGTACATGTATGTCCAGTAAAATATGAGACTATCATACTTCTTCATTATTCATAAAGATGAATTGCTGTAATCATTTTTCTAATTTAAAAAAATATATAATATTTTGTGAGTAACCAAGTATCAATACATGTACATGTACCATAATGAATGACACATATGATACATGTACATGATGTTTGAATACATACAATGTATGTACATTTTTTGTAGGCCTGCATGTCTGTCAATTTGTAATTTGTATTTAAGTTAAATACATGTTTCCCCTCGTGACAATCTATAACATTCACCCGTAAAAAGCTATTCTTTTTCAATAGAATGTGAATTGCATGTATTAGGTGCTAGGTTGGACAAACATTTTGATTGCCCAACCTAGCAACACATCATGTATGCAATTTGCATTCTATTGAAATATCATGACTTGTAACATGTGGGTGTAATAGTTCATTACTGAAGTTTGACAAAGAGGTAAGCATTAAATTTGAATGCATTACAAAAATGGCGTATTGTTTATCCTTTTAGTTTAGTAGTGAGAGGCTTTGTCTCTTTAGTGGTCTGTCGATTGCCAATCACTGAGTGACGCTTCTTAGTTTGAATATCAACAGGAAACAGGTCTTTACGGGGTCAGAGTTTTTTCTTGTTATACTTCCTGTAGTTTCCATTTCCATGTACATGTATGTATTGTCTTTCTTTCCAATTCTAGGTGCCTGGTACAATCCCACTCACAGAGTAGGTTTGTTCCCACAGCTTTTTCATTTCCAATGTCAAGTAGTTCTTCTTTAAGCTCTTTTTTAATGAGCCAGGGGGTGCATACATGTAAAATAATACATGTACATGTATGTTGGTAATTTAATGGTCTTTGAGAATGATTTTTCTATCGCATTATGCAGGATGTGACACTACACAAAACCGTACTAGATTGGCGATTTCCATGTATAAATGTAGCTGTGGGAAGGGTCCTAAGTGAAACTACAGATAGCTTTCTCCCCATTTCCTTTTGTTTTCGTTGCTCCCTGGAGAAAGCGTTAAGCTCATGATCTATGTTAGATGTTTCCTGGGTAATAACGACACCAGCACAAACACATGGTATGGCTCACAGTTAGGATACAACTTCCTTTAGTAGTAACATTTTTACCAGTGGATAGAACCCATTCAACAAACACTCCTATTGAAGATTTCTTTTCCTCTAGTTTAGGATTATTCAAAGTGATTAAGAATATCATCCTATTGCATGCTGTTTTGTTATTAAAGTTGAAGTAGGTTGCCGACATACATACAGTACATGTAATACTAGTATGGACTGCAGTCAGTTTTGATCTGGTTCACTAGCTGTGCTGTGTGCATGGACAGTGCCAGAATTTGAATGAACCCATGAGGCCTTAATGATGATGGCAATTGATATTTTCTTGTTTGTATGGAATCCTGTATAGCTTCTCTTGTGTTCTTCAGAGAAGGGGTGAGTTAAAGTAAAGTGACCTCTTCCATGCAGGCATTGGTCAACTAATGAGAATGTTAACAGTTACCGTAACTAATAATGATGATCGGTATTGTGGATACCCCAAATGAGGTCCAATATCCTGCTTGGAGTTGGATATGTCAATTAAATTTAATATAGTGTTGTGTGGATCATGTTTGTTTTATTTATTTTGTTATTTTGTTGGTTTTTTTTGGAGGGGGGAGGAGGGGTTGTTTTTTGCTATTTTTATTTGAGTGTGAAGAGGAGCGCTCAGGGATTGGGGTGGCGAAGGAGGGGGGATGGGGGCTGGCTGGAAGGGGTGAGTTATTGTGAGTTATTGGGTATTAATCACTTTCAGTGATTTTTTTTATCTTGTTCAATTTTGTGACTGGGTCCCTCTATAAGCTCAGGCAAGTACATGTAGCTCATGGAATACAGGAATTTAGAAGTAACATGTTGAATAATATCTATCCTAACTTGTATTTTTTTTATTTATTTATAGCCCCCAGCTGAGGTTCAAGCAGCCCCAACAGACAGAGCAGTGGTTGTTATCAAGGTGAGCTTTTGTGCACCGTTAAGCTATTCAGGTTTTTGTAAATTATTAACCCTAACCCTAATCCAGTTCTTCATTACCATTTATGCTTTTGTATACATTTTATAATTAATCAAATGTGATTTTAGATTTGAATCACCTATATTTTTTCACAAACATGTAAAGAAGAAAATCAAAGTGACTTTAATTCATTCGTATTTCATTGCATTATTAAAATGGCACGTTAACCACATGTTTTCCATCTTTATTCTTTAATTTTCGTGGGAGTTTTGCTTTTTTTGAAAAAGGGAAAAATATCTCAAAGGAAAAAGATACACTTTCCTTTGTTTTGTAATATTTTCAGTTGTGCATGGGGGCTGACAGGCATGAGATTTTTTTTTTTTTTTGGGGGGGGGGGGGGGGGGGGGGGGGGGGGAGAGTAAAGCAGGTTTAATATGCTGCAAGAATTGGTGGGGAGGGTGTCTGTAGGGTGGAGGAGGACTCTAGTGTAATGACCCTTTCAGGACTGAAATTATTTAAGGGCTAAATTGATTGCACTTTGTTCCTCAAATTGGCAACAATATTCTTTTAGTGCTACATGCTTCTAATAAAATGTAATGCCTTTGAAAACAATATAGGGTTAGGAATTTTGTAAACAAGTTGAAAAATTGCCAATTTTAATAATAAACAATGATTTGAACCTCTCAATGTGTTGCCAGTTTGAGGATTTTAAAGCTTATTCTCTTTTTTCTTTTTTTTCTGGGCATCAAATGCAATATGGTCATTCGACAATAATGGAAATAGTGTGTGCATAAATTTTTGCTCTTTCTACTCATGCATCTGGGCCTGTTGCACAAAAGTTACGTTATTCTCAACTCCTAAAAATCAAACACAAATCCTTAATGTGCACTTCTGATTGGCTGAAAATAAAGTTGCGTTTGATTTTCCTTAGTGCAACGGGCCCCTGGTCTATTTTTTAGAGCTCTGAACCAAAAAACTATTGAGCCAACCGCAGAATATGGTCAATTGTCTCAAAAGGATTAAGAGTTAATACTGTAAAAGTAAAGGAAAGAATAATAATTCTGCATGGCTTTGATATGTACATTCATGTAGGCTGTGTTGGAAATTCCCGTGACAAAAGGTCTTCTGCAAGAGAATGTTTTTGGTTGAAGAATGTTAGTCAAGGACAAGAAAGATGTGACAAATACAATGTAGTTTAGAGGGGTTGGACAATGTACAACATGGGTCATGATGGTTGCAAAGGATGATACTTCTTACCTGACTGGACAGTATCAATGTCGATCAAAAAGACTTCATATAGTATGGCAGAAACTTTACAAAAGATCTTTTGAATGTCAAAGTTGATCATTTAGGATTACTTGTAATTAGACTCTCAAGTGTATTTTATATTGTGTTCACATACCGATCATTGTTGGGGAAGGACAATATAAGCAGATATTCATTGGTAGACAGCAGGTGTAGACAATGAAAGTCTCCACCATCCAGAATGCTTTTG
Source organism: Heliocidaris erythrogramma (assembly GCA_025617745.1). NCBI lineage: Eukaryota > Metazoa > Echinodermata > Echinoidea > Camarodonta > Echinometridae > Heliocidaris > Heliocidaris erythrogramma. The sequence goes on along the minus strand of CM046857.1, from coordinate 30,800,108 downwards.
AGTAGTGTTACTGTCATCATGCTGTGTGAGTTTAACCAGCAAGAATATGTAAGCAAGCCATCAAATTATATTTCTACTTTATTGGATATTTACTTCAGAATGCATCATTCTTCTTTAGTATGGACAAAGGAGAGACGCATTTCTTCCAGACAACTTCAGTGGGATGCGAGAATAAGACAAACAACTTGAATTAGATTGAACACTTACATTTTCAGTGAAGTTTATGTTTTGAGACTTGAACATTCTATCTATGCATGTAGTAGCTGTGTATATGTGCACAGTACACTGTTCTCGCCATTCGATTTCATGTTTTAATTCAGTGTTATCAAAAGAAGGATTATTTCAATTCTTTTTATCAGGAGAAGAGATTGTAATAGTGTTATGAATGTGTTGTCTTATTTCTTTTTGTGCAGAGAGAAGACAGACTACACATATTCAAGGAGGTAAGAAGATATTGTTGACTTTAAAAATAACAAAGAACATTTAATTATTGTTCCCAGGAAACTCGCAATTTCATGAATATGATTAAATATACACATCGGTCGTGCATCTCTGTCAAAAGCCTCCATACTTTTCCGAACCCAAAGTTTTCAGAAATAATGAACATTTTGCAGACCTATACTCCAGACATGTATTTGGTGCATTCTTTGTTTGAAACATACAATTCAATTATTTAGATAAAATATATATATAAGCTTGCCTTTTTCAGAGAAATTTCCCTCACTTCCTATGCTTAAGCGTTGAGTTATTCGATAAATGCTGGGTCGGCAAGTAAGAGACTGAGGTAAGACACTAGATGCGGTTACGAGACAGTTTACTTACAGTGCTTCTGTAGTACGCTTGGCATGCATGGATTATCATGTGAAGAAAGGCTTGAACGTTGCATGCGCAGATAGGTTACACAGATTGCCAGAAATGGGCCACAGGTTGAAAGCGTTTTAGCTCTCCCGCAGTCAAACTCTTGTTTACCCATCAAATACAACAGATGTATCACAGAGGGGAAGAGTTCCTTTTGCGACAGCCACCCAAAATTGCTTTATTCTGTCGCGTACCTTTGGATAGAATGGCAACGCCATCTAGCGACCAACATGATATAGTCTAATCTACGTATATGTATGTTTTGAACACCGTCGATGTAAACTCGTTCTCACAGGTACATCGTTAAGTCGGAGGACTAGCAATATCGAGGACCCAGGTTCGATACCCCACTTTGTCATTTGTCGTTTGTTTCATTTGTTACTAACCAATGTTTCCTCTCTACAGAATTACAGATATAGGCCCCTACTATGGAAAAGGCTGAGGAGACAGAGAAATAGAATACCCCAGAAAAATTTCCATGCCCCATTTTTTATTCAACCCCTATCAAAAATATCGTCCTCTTTTAGAATGTTTGCTATAGTTGGATTTGAGCAATTTTAGGTGGCTGTCGCAAAAGGAACTCTTTCCCTAAAAAGCCCTAAATTCAATTTTTAATGGGATAAACCTTACTAAAATTATTTTTTTAATAGTGTCATTACTTCACCTATTCCTATCAAATTTCTTGAAATGCATGTTTTAAAGACACAATAATGCAATAATTTACGCAAGTTTTTGCGATCGTTTCAAGGGCTATGGCTGAACTCGGCCTCAATTTTTTTGCCGAGTTAAGAGTTGATCTAGAGGCAAGTATCCCAGAACCATTAGCACGTTAGCAAGTAAGATCCGGCAAAATGGTCTGAACTTTTAAAGAATTGATGGCAAATGTATTAGAAGTTTAAGCATGAATGCAGGGTAATACAGGGCATTCATGTATGTCAATACAGGTAGTTGTTTATTTATGGGAAGAATTGCATGGTGTGATTATGACTAGAATGAACTGCCGCCAGGCTTAATGACTAAAGTCACCGACTCTGGCCAGGTTAGAAAGTGATATACATGTACACATAGTTGGTGAAATGATTTGATAATTGTATTTTTGTTTAATTCCTGGTTTGCGAAATCATTAACGTTTGGAATTATCCTTCAGTAAATGTATTTGAATTACTCATGAATGAAACTAACCCTCAGTGAACATATGTATGTGAAACAAAGCTGTTGACTGTAATGTATTGAAGTAGGTCGTGTTGCTTCTAAATGTATTTTTTTTAGTAGCATTAAACTTTTCTTATTTTTGTTTGTGGTTTCAGTGCGAGTTACTCATCATCTGTGAGCCAATCAGGGTCATTGCAAAGATTAGCAAACTCTTATGAGACGCCAATAATGTCAAGGAACAGTCAAGATGAAAGTGAACTTCTACCCCAGACACCACACTCCACGCAACCTGGTCACCGATACTCTACACGCTCATCAGCAAGAAGGAGCAGTAGGCTCGCTGGCCAACAATATGAGAATACACCTGTCCGTGGACCCACCAAATCACATCGAACGAGGAGGGTCGCCAAGACGGCGACCCATACGTATTCAGATGAATCTGGGATGCAGGATAATGCAAATGGGGAGGCTTATGGAAATATTCATGAAACAAGCATTTCTGATCGCTCAGGTGTAATATCGGAGACAAGTCATAGAGGAATAGTGACACGTAACAATCAGAAGAACAGAAGCTTGAATATGTATGGTAAGCTTATACGTGCATTGTTAATTATGGTATTTTTCTGATACATTACAATTAACATTTCAATCATCACAAGTAAATCTTGGCATAGTTCTATTGCTCAAATAGTAAAGAGCTGTTCAGACTTGAAAGATAATGATAACAAGATTTTTTATTCAAAGGTACATCCTAAAGTCGGATTCCATCAATGGAGAAGCTTCAAGGAGAATGAAACCCCAACTTTTATGCACTTTAACAGAAGCAGAAAAATCTTAGAAGCATATCACTGAAAGTTTGAGGAAAAACGGATAAAGAATAAAAAGTTTTGAAGATTTAAAGGGAAATCCAACCTTAATGGCAAGTTGCAAGACTTCAAATTGTGAACTTGAGTCATTCGAAAGTTATTATGACGCAAATTTATGAGAGTGTTCTAATGGGAGATTAAGAGCACCTAGGTGGCCTGACAAATGCACAAGACAATGCCTATTCACTCCATTGGGGTGTCTTTCTTTGTTCCCTGTTACATAATACTGGTTTGTTACATGTGTAGTTTTTCTGTTATCATACACTGAACTAAAATGTAGCCTATAATCAACTTAAATAGAACCTACTATTTTTCTTGTTCACATTGATTAGCCTATATGCAATTTGTTTTACATAGAACTTAGATACTCTTTCCTTGCTCACATAATAAACTTCATCGTTCGTTAGCAACAAAATCCTTTTTCAGACTCCGTTTCGTCATCGAAATGGAACTTAAAACTCCTCTGTAATTTGCTTTCGCAGCTATTGATGAACTTAATATCAGTATGATGAGATTGCTGAGAATTTATTCTTTCTATCAGTATGAAAATCATTAGGGAAAAGGTAATTTAAGGCCTGTGAGATTGCAGTGATTTTACGATGGTGAGCAGTACCGATTAAAAAAAATCATACGGGAAGGCGAAGAATTAGGAAGAAATCGAAGCTGTGCGCCAAAAAACTGGTCTAGAAAAACTTAAAAACTCATCTTCTACTGTGTTTTAAGCTTCCAGATTTTGATATTGGTACAGAAAAGAAGGATCTTTCAGAAAAACCAAAAATCCGAAAATAAAACTTTCCAACCCAAATTTCCATTTCAGCTGTTTACGACTTTTTTGTGTTTTTGTGGTGTCGGGTCACATATATTCAAGGAAAGTGTATTTTTACAACATTTGTATAAGGCAATTGGAAAGTATAGCACATTTACATCACAGCATCTTATTAGCATAATGAGGAAATTGCCAATTTCAGATCTTCATTATTTAGTGATTTTAAGATTTCAAATATTCATACTTTATTTAGTTTTTTTTTAAGGTTTTTTATTAGTTGTCCATTCTTCCTCCACATTTCACTGATACGCTTCTATTAAAATGCATTTATTTGGGGGGTTTCATTCTCCTTTAAATACATGTACACTACCCGTATACCACACACAAAATACATGTAGTGGGGTGCTACCTTTGATTGAAAATCTTATTAACATTGTTGATCTTTCAGGTCTGACAAGCCCTTAAGGCAGGTTGGAAAATAGTTGATTAGTTTGTCACTCTTGTTAGAATACTTGATAAGATACAAAATGTACGTACATTATACCTGTTTAATATGATTTCATTTCATTTCGATGTAACACATATTTTTCATAGGCTCCAGCAGTATATGTATATGTAGTTATGTCCAGCTTCGTTTTCAGTGGGACAATTTACTATTAAATGAATTATGAATATATTTTCAGGTTCATCAGAAAATCCTATTTTTCTGTGTTCTATTCTGTTTTAGGTTTGGATGGAAATGAGAGTGATTTTTCTGGTAAGTGTTTATGTTAAAGAAAACAAATATTTTGTCATGCAACAGAAGAAATGATAATTTAGCCATTCTCATTAAAACTTAAATATTGTATCTCTATGTTGGTATGCATTTTCATTGGTTTTCTACCATAGCTTAACAGGGCATAACCGTTAGCTTTTGAATAACCTGTTAAAGATTAAGTCAGATTATTTGGGATTAAGCAAACATGAAATGCATGTTACAAAGTCATAGCTGTCTCTAATGGTGTACTTGTGACCAATTTACAGCACATAGATTGATCTTGGTTAGCTAATTAGCAAACTTGAGATTAATGGAATATTTGATCATTGAGAGAAAAGAAAGAATGTATCCAAAGTAGTATTGTAATTTACTTTGTATGTTTTCGAAGATTGTGATGATTATGATAGTATTTCTTTTTGTAATGTGTACAGAAAGTGATATGCTCTCTGGTGGTACCAGTACAACAACCATCACCACCATCACAACCACTACCTCTACCACGTGGCTACAACAACAAGGAAATCACTACCACAAACAAGCAGGGATCTTCCCACTATTCATGAGCACTCTCTTCTCTGTCCTGGTTGTAATAGAAACCATTGTAAGAACAGTGGTTGCCAAGACGACCACAGTAATGGGCTTTGTGGCATCACGGGTGTGGTCAACTGCATCATCAGCAGGGTATTCATTAAGTGAGTTATACACACTCAAGAGTGAGACTAAAATTTGTATTTAATAGAGAGAGAAAAAAGAAAGAGGTATGGAAGTCATCCCTCAGAATCATTGCAAATCAGTTATAGATGCCATTGTTTGTGACTAAAAATATATTCCCTTCAGATTTCAGAATAAAGCATTCACCCCAGTACCGACTTTTCATCAGACATGAGGGTTGGTATTTTGAAAATTATTTCATCCTACTATTTTGTCTCTCGTTTAATGAAAGGATTTAAATTGTCACAACAGATTTAAATTGCAACTTTTCATTTTTTGCAGATTTTTCCACATAAGCAGCCAGCAAAGTTTGGGCATTAACCAATGATTTATCATAATTTGAATTTGCAATGACAATTAAAATATCTGTTCTTAAATAAAAGATTATCAAATGATCACCCAGGCTTCATTCAACCTTCTGACCTTCAAATTCGTCCTTTTATTCTTATTCTTGTTCAATGTCAAGACAGTGTATGGTGATATTTACCAGTATGTTTGATATCTTTTTAGGAGATCTGTTGATGTGGTTACTGTCATGGTTCTGGATGCTAGGATACAAGGTTTCTGATGCATGCAGAACTTTGTGGTATAGCCCATGGTTCTACAGCTTCCGCAGGTAAGCTTTCTTAGTTATACAGCTTTCACATATAATCATTTTGGTAGAGACTGTAAGGTCTACAGGGTCCAAAAATAATCCTTCTGGTGTGACTCATTGCCTTTCTGAAGCTTGATTTTCTGTGATGGAATTGCATTTTGAGAGAAACTGGCTGAATTTACAATTACATTGATGAGTTGTTTATCATGAAGTTAGTAGTGATTTGGATCAGGACAGTAAAACAAACAATTAAAATGGCTGGGAATCACAGTGACTGAAACTGTGTGTTCAACTTCTCAACATTACTGTTGGGACAATTTTCATGATTTTTCTTAAAAACTTTCTTTGATTAAAATTAAGCTGTTTTACATCTCAACCAAAATCATTTGGCAGATCATTTTATATGTCATACATGTATCAGCCAGTGACTATAAGTTTGGTTTCAATCTGTGAGATTTTATTTTTGTCATTACCACCAGCACTGAGAATTCCCTTTAAACTTGGTTACTAATGTTTGTTTTGATTGAACAGGGCACCCATCACCACCTTACAACATGGTCCACAGTATGGGAGAGAAAGTGACATGTACACAACAGGTGGTGATAACTTAGAAACAACAACTACTACTACCACAACAACTGTTTTGGAGGAAGAGAGAAGGAGAAGAGCTTGTGGTATCCCATTCTGTTGTTGGTGTCTTCCTTTACTACTCCTGCTGATGGGTAAGTTAGTAGTAGTAGATGTGTGGAAGATTGTCTAGACATTCAGTCATTTACACTCAAAATATGAAGGAGGGAATCTATCCTAAATGCATTGACAGACGTTTTCTTTACAATATAATTGGCATGAGAGATAAAGTTTGCCCCTCTAAAGAGTTTTCATCATAACTCTCATACAGTATGTAAAAAAAGTGAGTAAAAGTGTGATGCAAGGTGACAAAGTAATTGACAAAACCCACAACCCCAGTGCTCATACCCATACTGGTCATTGGCTGGCCAACATGGCTCCTCACGGCAAAGAACTCTCCACAGACCTGAGGAAGAGAATAGTTGCTCTCCACAAAGATGGCCTTGGTTATAAAAAAATCAGCAAGACCCTGAAAGTGAGTCCTAGCACCGTGGCTAGGGTTGTCCAGCGATTTTCTACGACGGGATCCACCCAGAACAGGCCTCGTCAGGGTCGTCCAGCCAAGTTGAGTTCACGTGATCGTCGTCATGTCCAGAGGCTGTCTTCTGCAGACCCACGTAGAAGTGCTGGCAGCATTGCTGAAGAGGTTGCTTCAGGTGGAGGACCATGTGTTACTGCCCAGATGATCCGGAACAGCCTGCACCAAGTTGGTATGCATGGACGTCGTCCAAGAAAGAAACCCCTTCTTAAGGCAGCACACAAGAGAGCCCGCAAGCAGTTCGCAGAAACCAACAAAACAAAAACTGGAACCTACTGGAACCATGTTCTATGGTCTGACGAGACAAAGATCAACTTGTTTGGCTCCGATGGTGTTCAACATGTCTGGCGGCGTCCTGGTGAGGAGTATAAGGCTAAGTGTGTACTACCTACGGTCAAGCATGGTGGTGGCAGTGTCATGGTGTGGGGTTGCATGAGTGCATCTGGACCTGGTGAACTACGGTTCATCGAGGGAATCATGGATTCTACAATGTACTGTGACATTCTAAAGAAAAATATGATGCCTTCTCTCAAGAAACTGGGTCGCCAGGCTATTTTCCAGCACGACAATGACCCCAAACATACCAGTAAGATGACTACAGCCTTCCTCCAGAAGCTCAAGGTCAAGGTGATGAAGTGGCCAAGCATGTCCCCAGATCTCAACCCAATTGAGCATCTGTGGGGCATCCTCAAGCGGAAGGTGGAGCTGCGCCAGGTTTCCAACATACGGCAGCTCCGTGATGTTGTCCAGGAGGAATGGAAAAACATCCCTGCAACTGTCTGTGCACGTCTGGTAGACTCTATGCCACAAAGAATTAAGGCAGTATGTGAAAACAATGGAGCCCACACCAAATACTGACACTTAGGACAAGTTCATAACAAAATCTCCAAAGGGTGTACTGACTTGTTTGGCCACCCTTTCAGAAACAATGAAGTATTCACCGAGTTGTTTTCACAGTACAGTGATTATATGCCATCACATACGTTGTAGACTAACTACTCTACATGATGTCAAAGTTTGACCTCTCTAGCTTTGTCCCTTGAGAAGATAGAATAAAATGACTGTCAAAATGTTAGGGGTGTACTCACTTTTTTTACATACTGTATGTCTGATTCATCTTTGATGTATATATCAGACATTTTTACACGAGATGGTTCTTTTCAGTCTTTTAAAGTTATCGTTCAACATTATGGTTATGCACCTTTTATGGTATATGATTCTCTTATTATCACCATTATACCAAATGAATGGAATAGAGAAATAAGGAGTCAGTTTATAGACAAAAATGAATTATAAGAACCACATGATGATCGATCATATAATTTCCTTAAACACAAAAAAGTTTCTAAACTATTTTACTGTACTTTTCTACGTAGTTATACCATACTTGTGTCAGAAACTGATCAACCATCCAAATGGGAAAATGATTTGTTATTAGAATTAGCAGATGATTGAATGTGGAGGTCTTGTTGTACTTTGATACATAAATCTTCAATCTATAGATAATAGATTAAGAAACTTTCGGTTCAATTGCTACAAATAAATTTCTATGTAGAATTGGAATTTTTGGTCTAGATTTATGTAATTTTTCTGACGAAAAAGTACAAACATTTCATTTATTTTTTTGAATGTCCTTATGTTTCAAGTACTTGATGAATACTGTAATATTATACGGCAAATATTTTATTTTTCATGTAAAAAAATGTTAAAACTCCATCCCTCTGACTGTTGAATTTTTTAAAATTTTCTTTAATACAATTAGAAAAAACAGAACACATCTCCTTTAAACTCTGAACTTCATAAGAAAAAATGGAAGGCTGTCTGTAATCTTATATCAGTTCATAGTACAGAATAACTGTAAATCTGAAATGTTACTTTATGACGTGTTCTATCTTATTCAGTCATGTCTATGTGATTTCAAAGTGCCATATATATTTATTTTGATATTATCTTTTGTGAAAATGTGAAATGCAAATAAAACTTTAAAAAAACTTTGTCTTATATAGTTGAACCAGTTTTGTGATGATATGTTTACTCACCTTGTGGAATGTTGGAGTGTTTTTGTTTTTCATTTTGTTTTGTTTTGGTTTTTATCAAATGGGAATGAGTTTCATTGAAAATTCCCACTATCAGTTAAAGGTGTAGTGCTTGTAAAAGTCATAGAGGTGATTAGAGAAAAGTCAGTGATACTTAGGAGATACTTTTTAAGCAGCAATGGATTTTATTTAATTCATCTCAATAATCATTAAAATTTTTCCCCTTTTGTTTGCAGGTGTATCATCAGCAACAACAGGCAGATATTTCTTCTTTCCACTCCTAGCGAGGAATGAAAGCAATGAAACAAAGGTAGATTAAGAAGTCATGAATGAATGACAGGGTTTGTTTACAAGACCATAAATCTGTTTGATAACATATGTATTGAATCAATAGTGCTTGTCTTTCTTCTGTGTTTTTTTTAACTGTGTATGAATTAGATGACAATGAACAGAATTGGTGTTTGCATTTCTTGAATGTATTAATTAGTAATAAATGCAGACCAAAAATTGTTTTGATTTTTTAATTTAAAACTTACAGTGTCAACTGTAGTTGAAATGATATATATGACTTCCATGACTGATGAATATTTGAAAGTGCCCATTGCCACTTCAGTTCAAAATGTACAAAATGGGAAAAATTCAAATTGGGAATTATATGTAAAAATGTGATAAGAAGAGAGTACTTCTAAACCTTTTTCTAATTGTTATCTTGATATTTGTACTTATAGGCTGAGTCATCTCTTCACCCGATCAACCAGCAGTTTATCTTCTTACAAGACAGAATCAACTATTGGTTCACTCCATCCCCACAACCCAATGAGGAACCACCTGACCATGGGGGTGGAGCAGGTTATCTTGCTGGGATGAGGGTAGAGGGGTGTATCAAGTGCCTAAAACAAGACCAGCTGATGGGTTGGATTGATTCAGCTGTACAGAGAGAGGTTGGGGAGCTTCGTATGCAGCTTAACAGCCAAAAGGATCAAATTCTACTAGTGAGTGGTCTCCATGCACTTCTTTAATGCATGTCTCTGTCTCTCTCTTCAAGTATGACTTATGTTTCGCTTAGCATTATACACTTTCAGCTTGGATCCTCAGTAACGTACGAATGATTACTATACTGAAATTGTCTACAAACACCCAGACATTTGTTTCTTTGTACCAACATTCTGAACATCAACATCAGTTCATAGTTTTCTTTCAAAAAATATAATTTACTACAATAAATCAATGTATCTTTACCTATTATGCTAGTCACCGACTACGCAAATTCATTCAAGTACTGAAAGTCACAATAGTGTATATCCCCCCACCCTAGGAGTCACCTTCCTCTGTGCACGTTGCTAGATGCACGTGCACCCTCATCCTCTTTATTACTTGCAGCCTGAGAGTCTGGGGGCTAAGGGTATTTTGCGCTACAAAATTGTTTTTTACCCTGATTGCGCGTTTTGGACGCTTTTTGTATTCCGATTTTCCGTTACAATTTTCCGTTCATTTGTTTGTCCTTGACACCTCATCCTCTGATGAAGTCATAACAAACTGTTAGGAAGTCTTAACAAACTGTTAGGAAAACAAGCAAAAACAATAAAGGGATATGCACTAAACAAACAACACACCCAAAATGCCAACAGGCACAAGGCGAAGCAGCCCAAACAATACACCGAAGCAAGTATGTGAGGATAAAATGCCTGAAGAAAATGAAATAAACATTGACTTATATAGGAGCCGTTCAAAGGTTGCTAAAAAACAAATGTCGGAAACCAGCTGCTGAAAACTGCTTATCCAATAATAGCGAGCCAATGGAGTAAAATGGAGTCAAAAAGGGGCCTGAGCTTTCGATCCTAGCAGAATCTTCGTCAGAGGCAAAAAGACCAAGAAAGGTATACCGAGCGCCCGCTCGGATATGTTATCTGCCCTGCATGGCACTTATGTGCCGGGCAGATTGGCGCAGACAGCTACAGGTAAGGATAGGGCCCTTCTCAATTCCAATTCTCCTACTGGTTTAGGGATTGCGAGTCGGGGCCCTTGCTGGTATGGTCACTAGACCTCCTGTCTGTTCTGCCTCCTCTGTGTCTACTGCCATAGGGAGCGCTGCTCGGACGTGTACCGGCACTGTCTCCGGACAGTTTTCTGCTCTCACGACCTGCTCTTGTTGTTTGTGGATGGAGTGAGTAGGTCAAAGGTGACAGGTCATACATGTAGTGGTCATTATACAGGTGTATGTTTTTTTGCCTTTGTTATCAAAATATCTCAACTATTTTGTATTCATGACTAGTGGAGACAAAGTGATCAGACCTTTGGGTTATAAGGTGTACGGTCAAATGTCAAAGAGGTCAATTAACATGTAATTAGAGGCTTTTTACTCTGGTTATCACAATATTTCAAGATCAGTTTGAGCCATCAACTGATCTTTTTTCACCTTTTGTTATCACCATATCTCAACTATTTGTATTCATGACTAGGAGGAGATAAAGTGATTAGACTTTTGGGTTATAAGGTGTAAGGTCAAATGTCAAAGAGGTCAATTAACATGTAATTATAGGCTTTTTAGCTCACCTGAGCCTAAGGTTCGAGTGAGCTATTGCGATGGAAATTTGTCCGTCGTCCGTTAACTTTTTACATTTTCATCTTCTTCTCCAAAACCCATGATCGGAATTCAACCAAACTTGGTAGGAATCATCCTTAGGGGTAGGGGACCCAAAGTTGCTAAAATGGTACATGTCCCAGGGGGGCCCAGGGGGAAGGCCCCCAATTGTAAAAGCTATGTAAATTTCAAACATCTTCTCCAGAACCAGGCATAGCTCATGGAGATACCTCTATAGATGAAGAATGAATGTTGTTCATGAATTTTTTTTGGGTGGCCCTATAGGGGGTCTGTGGGGTAACATACTGGAGGGGGGGGGGGGGCGCTGCCAGGCAAAATGTACATTCTGATCTTCTCCAAAACACACGATCAGAATTCAACCAAACTTGGTGGGGATCCAAAGTTGCTAAAATGGTACTTGTGGCCCCAAGGGGGGCCCAGGGGGAGGGCCCCCAAGTGTAAAAGCTATGTAAATTTCAAGCATCTTCTTCTCCAGAACCAGGAATAGCTCAGACTTGGTATTGTGTATGGAGATACGTCTATAGACGAAAAATGAAAGTTGTTCATGAATTTTTTTTGGGTGGCCCTATATGGGGTCTGTGGGGGTAACATACTGGAGGGGGGGGGGGGGGGGGGGCTGGGGCAAGTTGTCCGCCATCCATAAACATTTTCAGCTTCTTCTCCAAAACCCATGATTGGAATTTAACCGAACTTGATAGGAAGCTCAGACTTGTTATTGTGTATAGAGATACCCCTATAGATGAAGAATGAAAGTTGTTCATGAAATTTTTCTGGGTGGCCTTATAGGGGCCCCTGCACCAGATGTGAATTGATCCACCTCAGGTGAGCGTCGTGCCCCCTGGGGCTCTTGTTATTGTGGTTCAATCAAAATTTCAAACAAATCAACGTGAATGTGCGATATATTTCTGATCTGGCGAGGGCGGAGGCATAAATTTTGACTGCGCGCAGTCGAGAATCATCTAGTTAGTTTATAATCTGAGGTCTATCATCACATGCTCATTTTTAGGTTGCAAAGGCTGAGGTATTTAATGGCAAAGTTTTCCTAAAAATTGAACTTAGTTTAGTATGTATGATAAGAGAGATTAACTCAATCTATATCTTTTCCCTAAATGTACCCTTTAATATTTGGATAGAAACTGTAACTGTAAATTGTTGAAGTTGAAGATAACTTCAGAACTGTTTGACAGATCAGCTTCTAACTTGGCCCATGTACGCATATGTGAGGGACGATGAAATGATTAGATTTTACGGTCTCAAGGTCAAAATTCAAAGGTCATAGAGGTCATTATAAACATAAAAATGGTTCATTCTTGTGATAACTTAGGAACCGTTTGGCGGATCAGCTTCTAACCTGGCCCGTGTTTGCATATGGGAGGGACGATGAACTGATTAGATTTTAGGGTCTCAAGGTCAAAGTTCAAAGGTCATAGAGGTCATATACATGTACATAAAAATAGTTTGTGATGTATGGAGTCTAGGCCTACCTATTTTAGAAATTTCAAGGGGACACTGGTCTATTTGCTATAAAATATCTATTTCCTTGGTGTATTTGATGATTGTAAGTCATCAATAGTAAGTTTTTTATTTGTACGGGATGAAAATGAAATGAAATAAATTTTCTGTCTCCTGTGTTTTTTAAGTGAAAAGATTTGTAATTTTGTTGGACCAATCCTTTATAGAGTGTACATGTATGCCATACATTTCCAATCTGTGATGGCGGAGGCATAAATTCGAAGATTCATCTAGTTCTAGAATCTAATGTATTCTGATTGTTGGATGTAGAATCTAAATGAAGATTTAAAAATCAACAGGAATTTAATTCAGGAATGAACGTAGAGTACACAGGTCTAACAGTTACATGTACAGTCAGTTTACTCTTAGTCTAGACCAAACTAGGTCTAACCATGACCACGGTCTGACATTAGACTCTCCACCTAAAAAGTTAAAGTTTCTAAAGACAGTTAGAATCTAGATCTAGATTTAGATCATCTAGTCTAACTTGTTACTAGATCTATAGATATAGTTTAATAATAGACTAGATAAAATTAGGTCTAACTGTTGGATCTAAGGTTAGAACTAAAAATTAGTGACATAGATCTAGATCTCCTTGAATAGTTCCAGGAATTCCTGGGCTGGGTATGTGTGGAAATCCCAGGAAGGCGAAAGAGGAAAAGAAAAAGAGGAAGTAGAAAGAAAGAAAGAGAAAATAAGATGTAGACTAAACCGAGTTAGATCTAGATCAAAGATCTAAATGTTAGACTACAAAGTATAATCTCGAGCCTAGATGCAAGAAGAAGGAGAAGGAGAAGAAGAAAGGAGGAGGAGGAAGAATAAGAAATTAAAGGAAGAGGAAGATCGAGGAGAAGAAGAAGAATTAAATTCACTTTTATTGTATCCCCGCGTCACATTCTTGTGTACGCACTAGCGGTCACATTTCTCGACGGATTTCTTTCAAACTTTGTATGGAGGTGTATCATGGTAAAATCTAGAAACCTATAGATTTTGGTGATGCTGCCCTCAGTGTTCTGTCTTTTATAGCGTAAAAGGCCATATTTTGGGGGATAGTTTGTGTGCACTCTAGCGGTCACATTTCTCAACGGATTTTGTTCAAATTTTGCAATCTAGAAACCTATAGATTTTGGTCTTTTATAGGGTCAAAGGTCATATGTTGATACCTGGAGATGTCTTGTGTGCACTCTTGTGTGCACTCTGGCGGTCACATTTGTCAATGGATTTTGTTCAAATTTTGCATGAAGGTGTCTCTTGGTGTAATCTAAAAACCTATAGTTTTTGTAGATGCTGCCACCAGTGTCCCATCTTTTATAGGATCAAAGGTCATACTTCTGGGCATGGCGTGAGTGCACTCTGCAGGCCACATTTCTGAATGGATTTCAAATTTTGTATGGAGATGTATCTTGGTATAATCTACACATCTTTACTTTTTGGTGATGCTGCCCTCATTGTTTCGTCCTTTATAGGGTCAAAGGTCATTTGTCCATTTCTTGCACTCTTACTTCTGCATTTGATGCACCACGCGGTACCCCGGAGTAACGTTGTACCCCGGTACCACGTTGTGTAGCGCCATCTCACGTCTACTCTAGTACAACCCTAGAGTTATGAATGCAGTGGGTGTACGTAGTCACAATGCAGTGCAGTGTTATTATGCATGGTGTGCATTGTTATTATGCATGGTGTGCATTGATTGCACTGTATTTACTGCTGCTCGCGCACTAGCTGTTAGCAGCCCTCACAAGCTAGTGGCTATATATATAAAATTATATTGCGTTAGCTCCCGCGGCTTTAGAACTTGATTTTATTTCACTTCTTCCTAAAAAAAAATCACATCATCGTTAGTGTATTTTAGCTGTCAAACCTTCAAACTTACACAATGGTGGAAGGTAATGGTGGATACGGAAATTTACTCTAAGGGAAAGGACGTAAAAGACGGAAGATTTCAAGGACCAAGAAAGTTGAAAGAGCACGATAATACATAAGTTGGGGGACGAGCAGGCCGCTGATCTGTGTACATGGTAGCGGTTTTTAGGAAGGGGAGTGACGGGGGGGACAAGGAGCAGGCTGATGGTGTTATTATGACACTACCCCTAGCCCAATCCCTCTCTCAAATCGAAGAAATAGAAATCAATAATAGAATAATTACAACAACAATGAATTTGAGAAAAATACATGACTTATAGGATCTTTTACAAGAACATGGGACACAATTAAATGTTGAAAAAAATCACACCAAAATAATTTCCCACTTTTTGGTAATTCAGGGTACAGCCCTAAAAAAATAATTAAATAATAAAAAAAAATGGCCGATTTTTATTTGGTACCCCAGGGTACCATTTATGTCATTTCTTGACGGATTTCGTTCAAATTTTGCATGAAGGTGTCTCTTGGTGTAATCTAAAAACCTATAGTTTTTGGTGATGCTGCCACCAAGTGCAGGGGATCGCGGCTGGATGGTGCGAAGATTATGTAAACAAACAATACTAGTGCTTTATTCTTACTCAAAAGAGTAAAACTTTTAGATCTTTCATGAAATCAGTACTATTTTTTGGCCATTGTAGAAATTATTCACAAAGTTTGAGTGAGAGTGTGACTGAACTAGGACTCGGCAAACACACCACGGCTTTATTATGGCAAAAGCTATCTTTTTGTGCATGAAGGTACGGCTCGACTCGATATTGGTGGCCGCTATACGCGGTAAGATATTGACCGCTACACGCGGTCAGATATTGACCGCAGGATACATAATGGGTGGCCGCTGGCCTCGTTAAGCAGGTGACTGCTATATGCAGGGTCTACAACACAGTAATTTTCTGCGGGCGATTTTTTAGTGGCCGCTTTAGACAGGTGGCCGCTAAGACAGGTTTGACTGTATTTTTACATACACAATTATTATGTGATATGTATATAAGTTGTAGATCTCTTCAACATTCTCTGGTGTTTTTTTTCCTTGTTGAAACAAAATATTGATGCATATGTCCATAAAGATTAATAATTTAAATTCAACTCAATATGTGAATCTTGACAACAAGTTCAAATCTGATATGCAACATGTATTTTTTATAAATTCTTTTTCCCTTTTTTTTTCTGCCATGTTCTTAGCTCCAAGATCTTCAAGGCCGTCAATCTAAGGAGATTCTAGCCCTTCAAACACAACTCACAGACACCTTAGCAAGCAACTCAGTATCTGCACCAAGCAGAGCCACTATGAGCCTCATCAACTCATTAGAATCTCAGATTTCAGACCACAAAGCAACTGTACGAATGTTACAACTCAAGGTACATCTTATGACGTCAATAAATATTGTGGGGGTACACTTAGAATGCCTTTTCCTTTAATGAAAGCATACATACATTATGGTTTGAAAAATTTAACTTAAAGATACGTAGAAGATGAAATGCATGTAATGTATTACACAAAGCAACTGTACGAATGTTACAACTCAAGGTACATCTTATGACGTCAATAAATATTGTGAGGGTACACTTAGAACGCTTTTTCCTTTAAGGAAAGCATACATACATTATGGTTTGAAAATTTAACTTAAAGATACATAGAAGATGTGCACAAATATGTGCATGTAATGTATTAAACTTTGCAATAGGAGAATACTGCAGTTAAAGGAAGAATTAGATGTATATTGGTAATCTTTATGTAAATGAATTTTATTTGTGATATGAGTTTATTAAACTACAATTAAGAATGAAGTCCCTTATGCATATACTCTAGGCTTTTGAAGTATGAATTAAAGACAATCTTTAGTTGTAGATATTCTGCACTTATTATCATTTTCATGTTTTTGAATCTGTTCACATCAGGTTGATTCTGCTGCTGAACAGACTGACAGCTTGTCTCCTGCCACAGCAAGTTTACGTAAAGATTTCACAACTCTAACGGGCACTTTAGCAGAGCTAAGAGGATCCCTGCAGCGTTTACACACCAAGTGTGTAGCTGATGCTCAACTAGCAAAGTCATCAAATCGACAGCAGCGAGGTGATATAAATTCATTGAATGCCAACATGCTCACACTCTCTCAAAAAATTGCAGAAGTCCAAGGCCTGGAACTCACTCTAGTACAACTCAAGAGGGAGATGGAAACCTTTTCACAAACAGATGGCCACCATTCAATGCGGCTCACCTCAGTAGTAGAGAATATTAACTCTGTGGAGGCAAGCCTAACAGCCATTCACAAGGAAATGCGTGAGCTAGAGCTTAATGTTACAGAGTCTGCATCACATAGTGGGACATCTGCTACCCATATGTCAGCATTGTATGAGGAGATGTCTGTGCTCAAGCAGGATATGACAGAGATGAAGATGAAGCATGTTGGTTATGAGGGTTCTATTGAGAGCCTGGTCAACAAGCATACATCTCTTTTGAATGCTGCAAAGATCACAGAGACTGACCTGGCAGAATTGAGAACAGCAGTCAACCAGTTGATGTCCACTGATATCAACAGCATCCTGGAACGGCTGAGTCAACTCCAAACCAGATTAAATGGTCTAGAGAAAGACAGTAGCCAGCTGCAGCTCAACCTGAATACATTACAGTCGTCTAGAAGAGTAGTACAGGGTGATACTGATGCCACAGTCAATACTGAGACCATTGGCACAATACAGGTCAATCTCAATAAACTTGGCACACAGTTTGCCAGTCTGCAAACTGACATTGCCAGTATCCAACTTAAGGTGACAGAATTAAAGACTTCTGTCTCACAGACAACTCAGACAGTGGATATCCACTCTACTAAGCTGCTAGCTTTGAGCAGGAGCATGAGTGCCTTAGAGAAGAGTCTGAATGGTTCAGTGGTGACCCTGTCAGAAACAGATGGTACAGCTCTGATCAGCATTAGGGACATGAATGTCCTTAAAGAAGAGATGGATGCAGTGCACGTGGCCATCAGCAAACTTAAGATTGATCTTGCTGGAGAGACTACTTCAGGCATCACCATAATCAACTCAGAAATCAGCTCATTATCAAATAAACTAGAACACCTAGAAGGGAGACTAGATGAAGTTAAACTGGAAGCTTCATTGACTAGCCTTGATGATGCCATGAAAGATGTTACACAAGGTCAGGCAGGTCTGCAAGATGATGTAGTTAGACTCCAATTCAGCAATGATTTGATCAAAAAGCAGACCTCTCGTGCTAATGGTGATACCATCCAACTGAGTGTGCTTGAAACTAGGCTTAATGATCTTGCTACATCCATTCAAGGCTTGCAGAGTGATGGACCCTCTGCTACCGTCACCACATCTGGACGCTGCTCTTCACAGAATATAGATTGGGTAAAGGGTGACATAAATGCTCTACGTCAGACCCTTGCTGATATCAATGCCATCTTGTTTGGTCAGGACAGCTCTGCCAAATCCACGTCCACCTTCCTTGCCTCTATCCAGGACAGACTCGGCTCACTTGATGTAGTTTTTACTGACCTGAAGGGTTCTCAAGAATCGGTAAATGATGAAATTAAGGCTGCAATTGGAGGACTGCAGACAGAGATAAACAAACTGGTGCAAGATCTTCAAAGGCTTGAGACAGCCCAGAAAGACAGCAGGTATGAATAACTTAAGACTCAACTCTGGTACAAGCAAGCATTATCAAATTTTAGTTAGTAGTTCTGTGCAAAACAAGATATTTTCCATTGAGCAATTTTTACTTATATGTATAAGCTAAGTAGATATGGTCATTTGAACTAACTTGTTGAAAGGTATTATGTTGGATGAAAAGGAGTTCAATAATTATCCATGTATGCACCTACAAGGTATTCATCAACCCTTTGAGTGTTTGAGGTTGTTGTAAAATGCTGTAATTTGAAATGGATTTATAGGATATGTCGAGAAAGATGAGCTTTTTATTTCTTCTTGAATTCCAATATTGGTTCATTGGTTAATATGGGAGAAGACTTTTGATATCGACAATAATGAAAAAGGAACCATGACTCATAAAATCATATTGCTGGCTCTGTATAGGTTAATGTGCTTGAAGAATTCTTTTCAAAGGAGCTCCTTGTGTAGTTGTATCCCCCGCCATAATGCCGGAGGATACTTTGGATTCAGCAGCATTCCACCGCCGCCGCCGCGGTGTGCGCTCTAGCGGTCACATTTCTCAACGGATTTCTTTCAAACTTTGTATGGAGGTGTATCTTGGTAAAATCTGGACACCTATAGTTTCTGGTGATGCTGCCCACAGTGTTCTGTCTTTTATAGGGTAAAAGGCCATATTTTGGGGGATAGTTTGTGTGCGCTCTAGCGGTCACATTTCTCAACGGATTTTGTTCAAATTTTGCTATCTAGAAACCTATAGATTTTGGTGATGCTGCCTTCGGTGTTCTGTCTTTTATAGGGTCAAACGTCATATGTTGATAGATCTCTTGTGTGCGCTCTGGCGGTCACATTTCTAAAATACATAAGGCGGAATCTTTCTTTATTTGAAAATCTTTGGTTAAATACAGGATACAGAAGTGTGATATCTATGAACTGGTTTATTGCATCAAACTGACCAAAGTAAATGCATTTTGCATTTCAGTAAGAGAACTCTGGTTATTGCTCATCTGAACATTTTGCAGACCAAAGTCAACTTAAATTTCTGAATGTAAAATAGTGTGTAAAAGACAAAGATTATGGAATAGTGTTGGTCTGTTTTTAGATCCATACTTACATTGTCAAAAAATATTTTCTTGGTACATACACCGTGTGTTTGGATGCATAGAGAAATGAAATACTATTGTATTTATATGAATGATTTTTGCATTAGTAACAACAATACAATGTTTAGGTGAAAAAATATCAAGATGGAGAAACAGGTTATTATAGAGCTCATACTGAAATATCCTTATTTTACATTTCATTCTTGAGAGTAATGTGTGTAGTATATATGGAAGTGAATATTTTGAATCACATGAGCTGGACATTTTATTCTGTTTATCCTTCACAGTGGGGGTATTGGTGCTGCAGCTGGATTTGCAGGGGCTACCCTTGGAGGGACTGCGTATGATGATGACCTGTCTAAACTCAAGGCAAACATGTCTCAGCTTCAGCAGCAGTATGCTCATTTAGAAGTGGATGTTATCAACTGCTGTAAGAACAAGACAGGGGCAGCAGCTGTAAGTATAACAAGAAATATTCATATTTTAGATGATGGGTGGAGGAGATTTATGTAGATATGCTGTTGTTTTAGTGGTTGAAAATGGATGACAAGAGAAAGGAAAACAAACTTTTTTATTTTGTCCCATATTCCTTTGCAGGCTTTGAATGTTGATAGGAGCAGACCATTTTGGCTTTTCAGAGGAGCCTAAACAATTCATACTATAGTAAAGGGACATTATCTGTTAAAATGGTAGTGGTAGCATTTCATCATGATTACAGGTCGTTGCATGTAATTGCTATGCGACTTCTGGATAATTCAAATTCAGCATTCCAGCATGTAGAAATTGGTTAAAAAGATATTTCTGCCGAGATATATCTTGTTTTGCTCTTTTTGGACAAAAGTTCGCCTCCTCCGTCACTCCTACATGTATTATGTATAACCAAACAGGTATGGTGCATGTGTATGTTTTGAATTGGTTGCAGGGAATGCCCTGGTTCTTCCCGTTTATATCCAATACTGGTAGTGGAGAAGCTGGAGGAGCAGATGCTGCTGGAGGAAGCTTGGATGAAGCTGTAAGTTTGTCTTATGTATTCTATATGGAATAGCAGTACCATAATTATAAATAGCTTTCTTTTGATTGGAGGATGCACATGAGTCTTTGATTTTTAACCCAGATATCCTTTTTTTCTTTTGCTTTTGCTTTTTTTTCTTTTTGTTGCCTTATACTAAATTTAAGAAGTTTAAATTTAAGTTTAAGGAACCCTAACCTTTAAAATTCACTTCAATGTCCTGTATAAGAGAATATATCAGTTTAGGGCTTATTCCATGAAAGAGGTAAACTTGTATCATGAACAACTCATTGTATCACTGTAGATAAGATTCATAGTAATGTAGAGTAGAAATGATTTGCTTTTTACAGAGCAAGGAATAAGTGTTATTGGAAAAGGAGTAAGAACTGAGTCTCAGGATACATGTACATGGGTCCTAAACATGGACAGATCAAAATTAAAAGACGGAAAAGTAGCATGTATTTAGCATATGATTAGGCTCCTCCTGTTTGGCCAACGATTTTCAGGGATATTGTTCTTGCAATTTGATGTGTTATGCATAGTCCATGTGACCAGGCCCCACAAAGTGTAATTTTCAGTTAGAGATCATTAGAGGTGTTTTTTGGTCAGCATGGTCAAATATTAGTTTTTTTTAATTTCCTGAAAGAGTATACTTTTTTCTAAATAATATAAACATTTGGAGGTACCCAAAAAATATAATTTGGGCAGTTTTTTTCAGCAGACCTTTGTTTTCTCTGGATTTGGTGCTTGTTTATGACCATTACAGAGTCACAATGCGTTATCAATATTTGGGTACGCGTGAAATGAAAGTGCGTGTCCTTTAAGAATAGTCAATTGAAAGTGCGTGACCTCTACGAATAGTCAAAATAAAAAGTGTGTGACCTTTACGAATAGCTCCATAGGCGTACTAAAATAAACGTGCATTGCCCAATCGCGCGCTTAAAATATCAAACAATTGTGCACACCCAGGTAGGGGTACGGTTTATGGGGGTTTATGGTGGTTTTAACATCTTTTGTGAATTTATTCAGGCCTAAATCATAAATGTCTTTTTCGAGAAGTAGAGAATAATTGTCTTTCTCATACCAGTTAAATCTTTCAGATGCTGAATATAAAGCAAATTATCACCTTTTGATTTTTGGGCGATGAGACGTACTATCACTTCCTCGGCGATCTGAACATATAACGCTATCTTTCCTCAGCTTCGCTTCGGAAAGATAGCTACATCCAGATCGCCTCGGAAGTGATAGTTTGTCCCATCACCTTCACCAACGGTAATTGTTTGCTTAATATCATTTTAAAGCTGAGAATCTCCTCTTTCAGAATCATACCTTAACTAAAAATTCATATCTGGTGACTTTTCAGTGGTTTTGTGGTGCCTGGTCACATATACAGAGTAATAGATTTTTTGATTGGATAAGAATATTTGTGACTCTGCCAATGTGCATGTTTAATGCTTTTTCGTGTCCATTTTTATAGAAATGTTGGGTGTAGAGCATCTATACTAAATGAAGCATGTTACAAAAATGAAAAAAAAAACGGGATTTCATGCAGTCTGGACACTTTTATGTATAGTTAAAAAGTTGATCTTTAGATAACAAACCTAAGGGACCTTTTGAAGCATCGGAAATGAATTTTAAATAAAAGAGGAAGCATCTTTCAAGGTGTAGCGACAGATAATAGAATTTGATTTAATGTGTTTTTACCAGCGGGTGAAGAGCATCGTGATTAATGCATTGGACATGTACAATGCTGATAAGACAGGAATGGTGGATTATGCTCTAGAGTCAGCAGGAGGTAGTATTATCAGCATCAGATGCTCTGAGACCTACGCATTCAAGACTGCCCTCTTTAGTTTGTTTGGAATACCTCTCTGGTATTTGAGCAATTCACCAAGGACTGTCATTCAGGTAAGAGTGGAAAAAAGGTATTCAATTTTAAGGGTCCCCTGCAACCTAAATGCAAGTTGATTCCTGTTGCTGCGCAGGGATGCATACAACTTATAGTTTGTTATTCAAACATGTAAATATGTTTCATAATTTTTTTTAATATTTTTAAAATTTTCTCAAACATACTATAAAGCTCCACCCTAAAAAATACTAAGCTCCACCCTAAAAAATGCTCCAGATCTCATTCCTGCAATGACATCATCTGTCAATCATTAGTGAGCTAAGGAGACCATATAATGCCTACATAGGAGTTGCTATGTCAGACATGCTGTAGCATCACCAGGAAAAGAATGGTAATGAGGAGGTATTGTTTGGAAGCATGCAATTCTATTCTGAGTGTGTGCTGAGTTGAGGTAGTTAAATTCCACTGTCTATTGTAGAATGTTCATGTAGCTGACTGATGATTGACAGATGATATCATTGCAGGAATGAGATCTCGAAATTTTTTAAAGTGGAGTTTAGGAAGTTGGGAAAAATATTTTAAAAAAAATAATAAAAATCTACGAAACATAGATGTTTGAATAACTGAATATTAGTTGTTTGCATCCCTGCACATACAGTACATAGCAATAAACTTGCATTTGGGTTGCGTTTGGGTTGTAGGGGCCTTTTTATAGATTGATTTGATGGTTGACCTTGAAAACTATAAAGTAACGTATGATACAGCCACTTATGTGTCAGTAAATAAACAACTAAACTAAACAATTTGGGGCATAGACATGTCATACAGATGTAATAAACAAATGGATTAAGCTCCATCCCTTTTGCAACATTTCATTTTTCCAAAGCTTTCGGTACTGCAAGAATATTGATTGATTTCCTACTGTGTACTTGTAGTAATCAAACGTTTGATTGGATATCAAATTGATAAGCCAGTGTCTGCACATCTTAATGTTAGTGCATTCAGGATATTGGTCATGTTTACATATTTTAAAATTCTAAAGCATTCTATGAGATTTAAGCTGAGGGAAGCATCTTACAAATGATATTGCTTCAGGCGCATTGAAACCTTTTATATGTCAGTGTCAAAATGGCTGACCTTTTGGTTTTTGTTCATATACCCATGGAGTATTGAGAGACCGAGAGGTTTTGATGCTGATATTCTTTAGGATATATTTAATGAGAACTAGCAATAATCAGTTTTATGCTTCTCATTTTGGAAAATTAGAACTGTTATTACATGGATATCCATGTACATATTATTGTTATATCACGGATATATCGTTGACCTTCTAGTACACAATTTTCATAATTTGCAGGTATCAGCTACAACTATATTCAGCTTTGATCATTTAAAGTGGCATTAAACTGGTATAACTTCAACAACGCGATCTTACAGTGATTGCTAAATTAGCATAATATGAAAATTAAGTGCATTTTATTTCAATTTTGATAAACAGCTTGTTTGGATAATAGGCAAATTATATATCTAAAACTATTATTTTTGACTTGGCATTGTGGAAAATTGTGTGCAGGTAGTGCAGTACATTATAAGCTTTTACAAACTATAAGGGGGCATGATGGGAAAATTAGAGGCACATACACTTACCAAATCCTGTTGAAAGGTGGCACTATTTATGAGCTTCAGTTTACGGTCACTTTAATAGATTTTTCCCTGACATAGTTACTGCGACTAATTATCAATGTTTGAAATGCAGTGGCAAAAACAATTTCATTTGAATGCCTGAAGAAACTGATCAATATCAGTCAGAAAATAGGTCTGTTTCTTTGTACTTTTTCTTTGGTATATTTCCTTTGGTATATTTCCATATTTATGTGGGCAATTTCATTGTACTTGCATGTAAAGAAAGAAAATTTAGTGAATGTTCATACATGTATACGCCTGTATGAGTCACTGTACGACCATACTCTGGTCTAATACACTACCATTCCTTACTGTTATTCTCTCTGGACACTTGTAGCCTGATGTACATCCAGGAAACTGTTGGGCTTTCAAAGGAACACAAGGATATATGGTGATCCAACTGGCCAGTACCATTAAACCTACAGCATTCTCCATGGAGCATATTCCTAAAGCCTTAGATCCTGCAGGAGTGATTGATAGTGCCCCAAAGAACTTTACAGTCTGGGTGAGTGATTGTTAATGTTCAAGTTGAAATATTTGTTACACTTTGAGGCATATTGAGTGAATTGGTATTACAGCAACTCCCTTCAGTTCTGTATTTTACAGAGATTAAGAGCTGATGAAGATTTGTTCCTTTGTATATGACGATTGTGTTGTACATGTATGTTACAAGGATTAAAAGCTGGTGATCATTTGCTCCTAGATGTATATGATGTTCTGTGATACATTTTACAGGGAATGATATGATGTTCTTATGTATTTGATGATCAGTGTTGTATTTCCAGGGATTAAAAGCTGATATGTTATGTTCTCTGTTGTATTTTGCAGGGATTAAGAGATGAGTATGATCATGATGGATACCTGCTTGGTTCCTATATGTATGATGTAGATGGCAGTCCTCTTCAGTTCTTCCCTGTACAGGTAAGACAGAGCAGTTTGTACTCATTCGCACATGATTTGATTTAACCACTTAACAAAATGCCTCCATGACTTTAAAGAGAAGGTTGAGTCCTGGAAAGGTGAAAATGATATGGATATATGTTCAAGTAGTTATCCATGCATAGAGCTAGAGGGAGCGATTTGATCTTGCCTTGTATCTGTGGTTTAATACTCAGAGAAATTAAAGGATAATGAAACCCTGGGGAAATATCCATTTTAATGAAAAGATAGTAAAGAGAGAAGCAATTTAAAAAAAGTTCCATCAAAATCGGTTAAGAAATGAAAAAGTTGTGAAAGTTTGAAAAGTCTCGATTTACTTTCTATGGCGATCCTCAAATTGGCTATTTGCTTCAATGTGGCAGGTTTTTGTGGACAACTCTCCATATGTTTTGTACACAAAATTTCATATTTTCTCCATTATCTCTAAAGATGCTACTTGTCTCTTTGTGACCTCAACATATGTTGTGTAAAATACATTTCACCATGATATACATAGAGCTAAAAAAGAGACAAGCTGTATCTTTTCATTAAAATGGATATTTCCCCAGGGTTTCATTCTCCTTTAAGGCCATGAAAACATAACATGCATAATTAGCGGTACGTCCCTTGTAAAGGATACTACAAAAATGAGCAAAAAACGAATTTATTGTCATTTTCTTTTCAGGGGGATTAGGGCCCCCTTATATGGGTCTTGGGAGGACCGACAGATTGACTTCACCCTACTATCCTCCCTCCCCCCCCCCCCCCCCCCCCCTCCCGTCACCCCCAGCGCGAGGGGGACGGGAGTAGTATCCTATACGTATTCATATCATAGAAATATTTTCGAAGTTTTGTGTGTGGGGGGGGGGGGGGTCTCCTTCTTTACACCGTGACAACCGATATTCCTAAGTGACGTGATCTCCTGCTTTCTAAAACTTGATCGCTGCGCTCCGTCACATAATTACGTTCAAATTCCAATTGACTCTAGTTGGTTTGCCCCTCCCCCCCTTCCCCACATTAGACAGGAGCACTCCCAGATGGGATTAAGTGCATAAAAAGCACTTTCAAGGTAGGCCTATAGAACATTTCGAAAGAAATCATAAATTTGCCTTGAAATTGCCTTACTAAATTCCTCAAATTTATTTTGCTCCCCCCAAAATATGAACGCTTATACAATAAATCATTAAATTTGGGCTAACAACCCACAAAACTCACTTTCACGTAGTGTCATCATTTCTAATTTTGGGCATGGTGGGGGGGGGGGGGGGGTGGGGCGCAGATTTGATAGTTTGCCCCGGGCGCCAGAATACCTAGATACGCCACTGGTATGAAGCCCATTTTCTCCTTTCATGTCCTCGTTGATAATATAATGACTTTTGCGACAGCCACCTAAATGTGCGGTCACGCCAAGCCTAATCCTATACATTTTCATGTTGGTTGGCTGTCGTAAAAGGAAGTTTACCCTAGTACATGTATATGCTTCCATGATAAGTATAATTTTTTTAAAAAAAATTTAAAAACCTGTTGAAAGTTCAATTTAGAAAGTACTGGAATTCTTACATAAATGAAAGTTCTAAACGAGCCAAATTTTCACAAATGAAAGGTAAAAAAATTTACGGGCTTCTGAATCGATCCGAATCGATCCGAATCGATTGCGATGACCACCCCAGGGGATGTCTCATTGAGACCTGTACATTATTTACTACAATAAATCAATGTACCTACCTATTTGCTAGTCTTCCGACTACGCAAGCCATTCGAGTAATTAAAGTCACGACAGTGCATATACCCCCCCAGGATCACGCCTTCCTCTGTGCATGTACGCATGACGCGCGCACACAATCCTCCTCTTTCCTTCTCGCAGCCTAAAGAGTTGCAGCTAAGTCACTATCTTGCGCAAAAATTCAGAGTTTGCTACTCTTTTAGCGCGTTTTCTGGTGACTTTTGCCAATATTTCCGTCCTAGACTTGTTTTAATATCTGTTTAGTGTCGGTTTATGTCTGTCACGTATTTATTTTGGTGATATTTGAGCTTAAATTCATACCTCACTTTTCACCTCTTTCGTATAGTAGCCCAGGGCATTCGCTTTGGCGTTTTGCCGGGCGCTCAGCCCTGTAACGTTTCGTTGGTGTTTCGTGTGTGTGGCTGTTGTGTGCATATACCCTTACGAGAGTGTTCTTTTGTTCGTAGTGCGTGAATGGAATTTTCCACACACTGCGCTGGAAAATTCCATTTCGTTTCACTCTCGCTTTGTACGCCCTTTTCTTTACAATTGTTTATTGTTTGACTCTTTTATATCTCCTTACAGGTGATAATGAGTTCTTCGGAGGAAGAGCAATCGAGGTCTTGGTTGCCTCCGTGCTCTTCCAATTCTTCTTCCCTCCCTTCCACTACTCTCACTTATAAGGGCGTCAGCCCAGTGAGTGTGTTGGAGACCTCTGTGTTTCGCTCGCCTACCAGCGAGTCAAACACGATGGTCAGGGGAGGTAAGGGCGTCAGTCTGTCGGCTCGCTCTGGTATTTTTGTACCGGGAGCGTCGAGCAGGACAGGCTTTATAGGTAAGTTAGGTGTTCATAAGTCTTCGGACCGAACACCCGTCATTAGCAATTCTAGCTCCCTCCAACTCACGACCACCGCGTCTGCAGTTGGGGGGCGGTAGCTAGTATTACCAGGTCCTCTCGACCCCCGACCCCCGACCACCGTCAGGAGCCTGGAGGGGGCATTAACTGGTATGACCGCTAAGCGGTCAGCTAATGATGTTACTGGGTCTTGCCGACCCCCGACCACCGTTGGGGTGCCTAGCGAGATTTCACCCAGTGTTACTGGCTTCCCCCGACATCCGACCACCGTCGGTGTGTCTGGGGGAATTACAGCCGGTAACGCAAATCCGCATCCCGCTAAGAAGACCTCCTCCTCGAGCAGGTTCTCGCAGCGGAAGACTGCTGGTTCCCGCCAGCCACTGACCAACGTCAGTGCTCCGGGTGCTATTTCCAGCAGTGCTGCAATGCAGCAGCCCGTCCACCCCCCGGCAGTCAATGCGAATCGGGGCTCTGGTCGGGGAAGCACAGTCCCTAGAGCTGCAGCCGAATTGCTTCTCCCCACTGGGGAGCCCGGCCCGGATAATTTGGGTAGTGAGGCTTCTATACTGCAGCCTAACACTTCCCATGCTTCTAAACGGCCTTCTATTACGGTGGCTCACACCCCCGCTAAGAAGCTTAAAGCCAAGAAGGGTAAATCCAAGGATAAACCCAAGTCGGGTAAGAAGGCTCAGCCCTCTCTTCCCCCCGACTCTCAATCTGAGTTGCTCAGATTAATGAGACTCTTTGCTGAGCAGCATGGTTGGGATACTAATCCCCCGACGCTGCCGGCTACTGAGACGGGTTCTCCCCAGTCAGTTGTCACTGTGACGGAGGATGTTCCCGAGTCGGACCCCGTGTGTTCCCGGTCTCCGATATTCATGAGAACCTGGGACAATTTTGTCCGAATGCGGTATCTCGACCTACTCCTCCCGTGCCTGCGGCTCTCGGAGCCCCGCCGGGGGAGGAGTCTGTCACTGGTCCGTGGGCATATCCACCCCCATGGGATTTTCCCCACCGGACTACTTCTCCCGAATTTGATTCTGTCTCGCAGGTTTCTACCCCGTCTGTTTCAGAATCTCAGGCCGGCTACGACCCCCAGCCTTGTCAGGCTATGGCGGCAGATGCCAAGGCCCTGTTAGAGAAGTATATGCCAAAAATTTTTCCCCAAGTCCAGTCGGACAGTGATCGGCCATCGCTGTTATTCAGACAGCATGGCCCGTCTCCTGGTATTCTTCTTACAGAGGACTTCAAAAAGGAGTATGGGGATAGGGAGGCACTTGCCGATGCGGGTCGGGCTACCCGACGTCCCTTTGGTAGTGCCTTCTCTTTCTATCGGGATGATACCCAGGGCTTCTTTTCAGCCAAGGGTTTATCCCAGGAAATTATGGGTATGGGACAACGTTTGAATATCAATTTCAAGTCTCAGTCCTATAGATCCGCCGAGAAGCCCCTAGTGAACTTTGAAACCAAAGTCAGGTCGGGCTTAAGGCTTTCGGCGTACCTGGGTTCACTGTTACGCCTTCGGGCCAGATCAGTTGAACTGAATGTGACCGAGGGGGACTCCAATTTGTTGGATGAACTCCTGCTTTTGTTAGCTGGACTTCAGTGGTCTCAGCTCTCATCAGCAGCGATTGACATTACGCATCAACGCCGCAAGTTGGCGCTCTCCACACTGGGAGTGCTAGAGAAAGACATCCCGCCTCTTTTGCGGGGTATCCCTTCCTCTCATCCCAAACTCTTTGGGGGCCAGTTTAACGAGGTCTTCCTCAAAGAGATAGAGGGTCGCAAACAGGCAAAAGAGATGGCCAGACAATTCTTGCCCACTCAGCCTGCTCGGTCCTTTCCGAAGTCTAAGTCGGTCTCGACAGGCGCTAACCGCTCAAATCGTCGAGTGATTGTGGCTATCCCTCGGGTTGAGACCCCTACCCTGGACAACCGTGGTAGAGGCTCGGCGAGAGGAAGAGGGGGGGCGTAAGACCGCCGCCAAGGGCCCGGTCAGGCCCAAGTCGGCCTTTTGATGCCTTACCCCGAGTGCTTGTGGAAAGTGTAGGCGGGCGGCTCCGGAGATTCCTCCCAGTTTGGGAGGCAATCTCCGGCGACGCCTTTGTGCTATCCGTCGTGCGCGACGGCTTTTACATAGATCTGATAAAGCCGATTCCAAACGGCGCCATCAGAATCCGCCCGCCTCCAATGTCCGCCCTTTTCCAATGTCCGCCCTTTTCCAGCAGCACATCTCCTCAGAGATCGCCACGCTGCTGGGAAAGGGCGCTGTAGAAAGGGTGAGAGATCATCCTCATCTCTGTCTCTCCCCAATTTTTGTCATTCCCAAGCGCTCGGGAAGTTTACGTATGATTCTAGACATGAAAAGAATCAACAGGTTTATACCTCCAGTGCATTTTCGCAAGGAGACCTTGGCATCTATTCTGCCCTTGATCAAGCGGGACGACCTTGCGATCTCCCTCGATCTCAAAGACGCGTACTTTCACATTCCCATTCACTCTCTGTCGAGAAATTTGCTGGGATTCGCGTTCCAGGGCGAAACGTTTCGATTTCGTGCCCTGCCCTTCGGGCTGAGGCCGGCCCCTCGAGTCTTTACCCGAATAGTGTCGGCCCTGGCCGCGTTTCTACGGAATCGCGGCCTCCGATTATTTGTCTATCTAGACGATTGGCTCCTAGTTGCAAACTCAGAGTCCCTCCTGTTGGATCAGTTATGCCTTTTACTGCGGCTAACGCAAGACTTAGGCTTTCTGATAAACTGGGAAAAATCGGAATTATCTCCCACACGTACCCCGGTGTACTTAGGTGCGGAGATAGTTATCCCGAATCAGCTTGCCCGCCCCAGTCGGGACATAATTCGGACTATCACCATGACCGCACGGTCACTGCGAGTGGCCCGCAGGGTCAGAGCCAGACAATGGCTTCAATTCCTGGGCTATCTGGCCAGTCTAGTCGACGTCTTGGAAATGATGGCGGTCAGCCTGTCTCTTCATCATTTCAGGCCCGGTCTTGTTGGTCGCACTGTACTCGTTCTTACGGACAATGTCACAGTAGCTGCCTACATCAATCGCCAAGGCGGCACTCGGTCTTCCTCTCTGAACACCTTAGCTGCCCAGTTGTGGAGGTGGTGCCGGTCTATGAACATTATTCCGGTAGCCTCCTACATTCCCGGTCAGGACAATCTGATCGCGGATTTTCTGTCTCGGGGCAAATGCCTCCCGTCAGAGTGGACTCTTCATCCGGAGGTGTTTGCTCTTCTCCAAGAGGTGTGGGGTCCTCTGGAGATCGCTTGGCTCTTGTTGATAGCCCCACATTGGCCAGCGAGACATTGGTTTCCAGACCTGCTGAGTCTCCTGGCCGGCCAGCCGTTTCCCCTTCCTCTCAGGGAGGATTTGATAATTCAACCCCTCTCGGGGATTGTTCATCAACGCCCAGCGGTCCTCCACTTGACTGCCTGGCCGTTGTTGGGGAAGACGCCAGAAACTCGGGGCTCTCCGAGAGGGCCTCCCAGTTTGTAATGAGAAGCCGTAGAGACTCCACTAGAGATCTCTACAACTCTCGTCTAGGGGCCTTCTTTTCTTGGTGCGAGAATCAGGGTGTCTCGCCACGTGAAGCCCCTATTGGTGTTATTGCCGATTTTTTTTTATCTCCCTTTTCGATAAGGGTAGATCGATTTCAACCATACGTGGCTATCGTTCGGCTATTGCCGCCGTCCACGTTGGTTTTGCTGATGGTTCGGGAGTCTCCAACTCCCCTCTTTTGGCTAGGTTGACTCGCTCCTTCTTCTTGCAGCGTCCATCAACTCGTAGTCTGACTCCTTCTTGGAGTCTACCCAAGCTCCTTGACGTGCTTGCGAAGCCACCTTTTGAACCTTTGGGTAAAGCGTCCCTTCACCATTTAACGGTCAAGACGCTGTTTTTAGTTGCTATTGCTTCTGCACAGAGGAGGAGTACTCTTCATGCTCTGTGTATCACACCGGGTCACATCCGTTGGGAGAACCATGGTGTGCGACTTATACCCAAGCCCTCCTTTATTGCCAAAAATCAGACTGCTTCCTCTGGACCAGTTGAGATTTTTCTTAGACCGCTGTCGGACCATTCCTCGGTGCAGGAGGATAAGGTCTGGTGTCCGGTGAGGGCCTTGAAATGGTATTTAGATAAGACTAAGACTCTTCGTAAGAGTGATCAGCTTTTTGTCATCACTCGAGAGCCCTTTTCCCCCCCTTCCAGAGAATCCATTTCTAGATGGATAGTCGAAGCGATCCAGGCAGCTGGGCCGGAGGCCCTATTAAGTGATGGGAAGCCCCGTGCTCACGATACCAGGGGCATCAGTGCCTCTTGGGCTCTTTTCCAAGGGTGCCCCTAGTGGACATTATGAGGGCAGCCTACTGGCGCTCCTCCACGTCCTTCACATCTTTTTATTTAAAAGATGTTCTGTCTGTTGAGTCTTTTTCTAATAAGACGTTGCAAGCTGCAACGTCATCCTTGGGTTCCTGTTGACCTTCCTCTTGGGACATGCCCCTCATTTGGATCTGTGCTGGTCTAGCAAATAGGTAGGTACATTGATTTATTGTAAGTAAATCAGTAAAATCAGAAGTGATTTTATTATTTGCTAGATAAATCTATGTACCTACCTATGTCCCACCCTCCTACCCCACTCCTTGCCTAGCAACATGTCAAAGTTTGTCTGAGGCTGCTCGTAAAGAGGAGGATTGTGTGCGCGCGTCATGCGTACATGCACAGAGGAAGGCGTGATCCTAAGGGGGGTATATGCACTGTCGTGACTTTAATTACTCGAATGGCTTGCGTAGTCGGAAGACTAGCAAATAGGTAGGTACATAGATTTATCTAGCAAATAATAAAATCACTTCTGATTTTACTGATCCACGTAAATCACTTGCTGCATTAAAAAGCAGATTGAAGTAAGGGCAGATTTTGATACCCTAAACAGGGAAACCCGTCTATCTCTGATTTTTATACCATTAACGGCGATTTGATATCTTGCTTGGTAATTTACATCTTATATTTGAGGATTAGGCCTACATCATCATCATAGACCTCTTTTTAGCCAAAAAGGAACCGTAAAAGAAATGTAACCTAATTTGGAGCACATTACCGAACTATACCCCCCTTCCCCCTTCTGCGGATCTTCTTCTTATCAGTCTCTGAATTTGATACCCTTTTTCTTGATTTTGCTATTTTATACCCTAAACGTGTTACCCTTTTTATCCGTTTGCACGTGGATGATGTACCGGCCTCAATGAGACCCCCAGGCGACCACCGTGAAACCATAAAGTTACATACACACTAAACTGTGTGTATGTATAACTCTTTGCGTGAAACATAATACAGTACCTGTACATGTGCTTGTGCATTGTGCGAACGAATAACAGATGTGTTGCATCGTATACATTGAAGCCATACATCTGGATATGGCCTTGGAGTATATATATGTTACGATGTTCTTTGGCATACACCAGTTGAGGTTTCTCCCCTTCACAGGTAAAAGGTATGGGTTGGGCATGAAGCTACAAACCAGCTTCATGTTTTTGCAGAATTATTACTCCCTCCGGAAATTCAAAAGAATTTCAAAAGGGATTTGCACCCCTCGAGCAAGAGGATATTGATGTTCTGCCATGGTGCGCCCGTTCACCAGACCTTTCCCCAATTGAACATCTCTGGGAAGAGCTTGGTCGACGTGTGTCAAGGCGTGACAATCAACCCATCAATAGGGAGACGCTCATTGCAGCACTGCAAGAGGAATGGAACAATGTTCCCCAGGCTACCATCGCGAATCTGATCGGAAGCATGCGAAGACGGTGTACAGCTTGCCAGCAAGCTAGAGGTGGACATACTGGCTATTAATCTGTTTGGATATGAACTTGCAAATCCCTTTTGAAATTCTTTTGTTTCATTCATTGACATGCATATGGTGTACAAGGCTGCAGTTTGTCTTTGTGACTTGGGGATTAGAGAGTCCTTTGCTTCAGTGCACATTTCTTTTGTGGCATTGAAGAAAACTTTTTGTTATTGACTGTCATTTAAAGCCATGCATTGAATCAACATTATATCCAAATTTGGTACATTTCCATGCAGAGAATTTAATTTGGTGATCTCTTGAACTTTTATAAGTTTCTTTTTTCCTTTAGTGTAGTAAGATACTAGCAGTACTAAGCTGCTGTAAAGTTGTTTTTTTTTCTCTCCTCAAGTGGAATATTAACTCTAAAAAGGCTGGCCAGATTTCTGGCCAGATCTCGGCCATGGAGTGACAACAAAATTCTGAATGTCTCAACAGTTAATATCAACTATTCACATATTCATGTATTGACAGTTCTGCATTGTGTATAGTAGATACATGTATATGGGAAATTTGTGGCTGCTTTTGGGTAGCCTATTGTTGAAATTTTATGCATTTGCTTTCACTAAAAATCAATCAGAAATCATGAATGAAGGCATAAAAATATCTTTCACATGTATCCTTTTGAATTAATGTACCAAAAACCCAAGAATACAAATCATACAAATCTCCCCTCCCCCTCGTTGCTGACATACACTCAGGCTAATGGATACTCTGTGGTTTTCTTCCTTTGGAAGTTTTCTCTCGAGGTCACATACCGCCAGGCAATTAGACAAGGCTTAAAACGCTATTAAATGAAATTGGCAAACCTGTCACACCTAAACAACTCCAGCACATTCTTTCGAATCTTTCTGTTACATGTATATCGGATCCCCTTTCGTCATGTTCTACTCTTAAGAATGTGAACTAATGGGAAACCAAAATACTCTATGAACCATTCTAACATCTTTCTTTCTTTTGTTAGCCTCATTTCATTGCCTGATATTGATACACGAGAGAATGCAAAACTAAATTCATTGCTCAGTTGAATAACTCTATAGCAAAATATATTCCTTCTAAGCATTCAAAGGTTCTTTGATGTTTATATTTACGTCATCTAAATGGCTCGTTCATTTTCCCTTCATAGTAAGGAATATTTAAATGTATACTCAACCGCATATTGTGGACGTTTTTAATTTTATGCTGCGAGAGTATCCCTTTAATATTCTTCAGCATAATGCTATAAAAATCCCTTTTAGAATTAAAAAACTCTTATGGTAAATAGGCTTACTTACTATACAGTTGGTGTTAGCCTGTTGTTTTATCTATACTGAAACGTCATTTAATTAGCATTTTTTTTCTTTATATTACTTATCAACTAAAAGACAAATTTAATAATTCTGAAGGAGGAATAAGGGATAGCACAATGTATACATGTATGTTACTTACACTTTTTTATGATGTAAAGATAGTATTAGACTTTTTCTGTTTGGGAATCAATTCTTCTAATTGTTTCCATAATGAATTTTTTCAATATCGTTACTTGTATTTGCTAGACTTTTTTTTTTTTTTAAGATGTTTT
Organism: Heliocidaris erythrogramma; assembly: GCA_025617745.1. Lineage (NCBI taxonomy): Eukaryota > Metazoa > Echinodermata > Echinoidea > Camarodonta > Echinometridae > Heliocidaris > Heliocidaris erythrogramma. The sequence goes on along the minus strand of CM046857.1, from coordinate 30,764,986 downwards.
CTTTTTTACGCCCTGCATTTACAAGTACTTTGGTTTTGACCAGGGCTATATTATGTCTCCTTTGTTGTACAAGTTTCATCAATAAAGTGACGTTGAGGAAAAAGGGAAAAAATATAAGTTGAATGTTACTGTATTGAACATGTTTCATTTCTGCCCAATACATGTTTTTTACATTGCATCTATTTAATCATAAAAGTTAATATGCAGTTTATAGGAGAAACCCTTGTCAGGTTCATAATATCTCTGTTTCTAAGATTTTTCTTGTGTTTTGATTCCTTGTCACAGAACCAAGATTCGGGCCCAATACCATTTGTGGAGCTGAAGATAGAGAGTAACCACGGTAACATGGAGTATACATGTCTCTATCGATTCCGAGTACATGGTGTGCTACACAGGTGATAGTGTGTACAAGCCTATTTATCTTATCAGCCTTGATTCTCTATCTCTTGTTTTCTGCGTTATCTTATCTTCTGTTATTTTCTGTTTTGTTCCCCATGTTTGATCTCTGATGTAGATGGTATCCATGTACTTGTGAATATAATATTTATGGACATGTCATGTGAAATGTGTTTATATACTTCCACTTCCAGGAAAATTATAGTTATCTCATATCAAACCTGTTAAATAAATGAATTAGATTTAATCCTGGTTTAAAAAATACTATTTATACATGGTTGGGAGGTTTTTATCGTGGTGTACTATACGAGGCGCAAGCCGAGTGTGTTTGACGCCACGATAAAAACCTGCGTGTTGCGAGATCGCACTAACGCACGAACTCACAACCATGTATTGATAGTTTTATAAAATGGGTTGGCAATATGATTATGAACTTTATAAAAATGGTTACGAACCCCATAGAAATGCCAAGAGTCGCACAGTCATGAAGGCTGCCATTTGCTTTCCTGGATGACATTACAGAAGCGCAGCCAACAAAAGTCATGCGCGTTTCAGTGAGCACATGTAATCCCTGTGCTAAAATGACAATTAAACTACGCAATTTTCATTGCGTAGTAAGTTTGCACGCAGCAGAGGTACGCGCAGCTCAGCCGCGCATTAGAGCCTTTTTGCTGTGCGTTGTCACTTTTTTTTGCACGGTCACGTGGTGTTATTTGACCAATCAGGATGACTACATTCTTGAACCCCTTTTATAAAGGGCAATAGAATATTTTCCAGAGACATATTCATTATTAGCAGGAACTATTTGTTTTCTGCATTAAGCTTATAGGAATGGGAGAGTTAGTGGGTTAACTGCTATTAGAAGTTACTTGAGATGTGCTCAGTGGATCATATTTATATTTGATGTGTTTGACAATGTTCTGTGCCAGAAATTGTCCATTATAACATGAGCTTCAATTTGTCCTGAAGTGTTTAACACTTTTGAAAGTCAGTCTGAACTGTAGAATAAAGAATAATGCACCTATTACATTATTTCAAAAAGAAAGGAATGAATTTGGTCAGGGTCAAGATTTGGGCCAAATTGTTATTCAATCTGAAAAAAATGTGCCTTAGTCATTTGAATACCGGTAACAGATCTTGCTGGAAAGCATGTCTAGAGACCTATTAGCCACAATGCTCTTTCTTTCCAAATTCAACTTCTGGATAAATATTACATAAAGAATTCCTTGCCTGTATTATTCTATCATCCAAACCCAATCTTGGGTTTAATCTCAATCTAAAGTCAAGTTTAACCCCTACCATGCCGTGGGCAGCAAATCCCGCCTAAATATTTGAGTGTTGAGCATTTTGTTTAGGCTCAGAATGGCTTGAAAATTTTTCCTCATGCAGAAACTTTTGCTGTCAATATAATGTTCATTCCTATGCAATATATCTTTGGCAAGTTTGCTAAAAAAAAATGCATTGAAAGTTAATATTAACTCTGGAAAGTTTGTTTTTGACAATTGCTCAAAAATCTGGTGGCATGGAAGGGGTTAACCAAGTCACAGATCCAGGTTGAAGTTTTACCTGTTAAAAAAGTTATTAAACATGACATAGACCCAGCGTTGGTTTAGCCGGAATGTTAAGAGTACGGGCTAGAAAGTTCTCTAGCTTTTGGAAACTTACATTACAGAATTGCAGGGGGCTTATTTGCAGTTTTGCACTAGAAACCCTCATACACAGCTGTGTAATGTGATACAATTGTAAGATATATTGTGCAAGAAATGTTGCAGTACATGTATGTCTCAGTAAGCATTACATCTACACAAAGTAGTGTGTTAAAGATCAAGTATTGAACCAAAGTTCTTCTGCAGGCATCTCTCTTACAATTCAGGCTTGTTTGCATCTATGCAAAGGATACATATAAATAAATGTATTAAGGCATTACTGTAAATATATATTGCAATATGTTTATTACTTGTACATAGTGTTTTGGAAAGAATATTTTTCCATTTACCTTGTAATGAACCAATAATGTAAATAGGAAATTACATGCAGCATGTTTAGTTTCTCTTAAAATGTAAAATATTGTAAAAAGGTAAACAGAAAACTGCATCAATAATACGACTAACAGTACATGTATCTGATCCACATTGCATGCATTGACCGGGAGCAAGATACCCAGTGTTTTTTTGTCGCACAAACTCACATCTTGGATCACTCTCTATGTATTATGTAGAAAGAAAAGTGATGTTGTGTGTATTATGAAATTTTTTTTGACATATTAGTTTTATTACAATCTCAAATACAATTAAATTTTCTATGTCTATAGGCTGAAGCCATCAGAATAAAGTCTTGCTTAGTATTTTATAGATTAAATCCTGTTCTTTTTATCCAACAAATAGTTATCCTGACATAATGTCAACTCAATAGCAATCTTAATCCACACTAGGATATCATAATTTGATAACAATATTATAGGGTGCAATGGATATACTCATTTGTAATAAATTTTCTTTTTTTGACATGTTTTGATTAGAAACCTACAAGAAACCTATCGCTAGCCATTTCATATTGGGCAAATTTCAAGCCATCATTAAAGATACTTTTTCAAGACATGCCCCAGTATTTATTGTGATGAATTGGAAAGATCTATCATTGAGCTTCCACATGGGATTTCTTGTGTTATTTATTACTGAATGTTTGGCTGAAATAGAGACATTTGTGCAAACTGTTTACATTTGTGTAAGATGTAACTGTAACTGTAAAACACCATGTTAATGAGGACTTCCGTTTGTGTCAAAACACCATATATTTTCACAAAATTGACAAATTATATTTGACCAGATATTATGATCAAATCTTGCCTGTGCCAAATCAAATGTATTTTGATGTATTACTTAGATGTATAGAGTAATGAGTAGAATTAGTGTTTTTGAATCATATGTATGTACAGATTGTAATTTATAAAAATGTATGCATGTGTAGAGTTAAAGTATCAAATGTAGGATGAATTCTTGCATTTTGTTTGAAAAATGTCAATTGAATTACCAATTCTAAGATGTATTATAAGTGTCTGTGTGCTACCTAGTGGTTGCATTTGTGTTGGGTATACATATGGTTAATGTAGATTATGTAGAGGATAGCTTTATTTATGTATATTTTGCCCACTTATTATTTTTTGTACATAGTCACATGCACACTCGAATTATTTTTTTTTTTTTTGTGAATTTAGAACCATATATCAGATTTGCTTTTGCAATAATAAATTCATCTAATTTCTTTGTGTTAAGGTTTTATGATTTTAGGTGCAATTTAAAGGGATTTGTTTTTGATACTAATATTTGTAGCTTGCCATTGGCTGTTTGCATATACATTATAATGTAGGAGTCTGTATATGTATGTTAGACCAGATAACATTGCCTTTAATATTTGTTATATTATTATTAAAGTTTGCATTTGTTGATTTATTTTCAGGGCAATACAAAGATTGTAGTAAAATGTAGATGTGTATATAAAACCAACACAGTATAAGGTTTCATTTATGTAATTTGTAAAGCGCTTTGATCACTTTGAACTGGATATTGCGCTATAAAAGAAACAATTTATTATTATTTATCCTCCAAGTAATTTTAAATACTCCTTTGACACACTAATTCGTACAACAAAAATATCATCTCAACACTTCAAAATTTTGATAACTAAGTAGAGAAAATGTTTTCCCCCACATTGTTCCATCAAACTTAGAACTCTGTTTTCTTGTCACATATCTTCCTCATATTCCCTTTACTAGAAAGGACTTTCTACATAGAGTGTGATTATGTGGTAATCCTACACATCCCAATTAGTTTTATAGTAGGAGACACCTGGGATCATGGTGATTAAATTCACTTTTTCCTTCCCAGTAGTTACAGGCGAGGCTGAATAGATCATCATAAAATAATAATAGTGCACTTTTTATAAAAGTTTTCTTTGTGGCAATATTTTAATGTGTCAAGGGTAGATGTTCCTTAGGCATATGCTCTGTGGAAGTCCTTGTATTCCCTAACTTCCTGTTATTAATCTCTCTTGTACCCCCCCCCCCCTTTCCTATCCTCACTTCTTTGTTCATAGTTCTTTAGCATAATTACTCATTCCTCTTCCCTTTACAGACTTCCTTTAGACAGTTTGTTAACTTTGTTTTCCTATTTCCCTCAATATATCCATTTTCAATATCAAAGATATGCCTAGATTTCATTCTCAATTAAAGGGAAGCTTGAGTTCTGGGAAAGGTAAAAAAATTATTTGAGCTTTTTCATTCTTATTACATTAGTTTGGAAGATTATCATAGTAGATATGTCCTCTAAAAAGGATTGCTCTTCAAATGCCCTCACATTCAAAATATGACAGGAAACGGCTGAAATGTTCGGGCCAAACATACATATTTCTGTGTGCAGTGCATTTGCATCTCGGCAGGACCGAGTCAATTTCTTGTCATTTTGTTGATTCCTCACAGCCTACACCAATTCTTATGTGATATATATAATCAACCTTTCCCAATTGCTTGGAGTTTCATTCACAAGAACTCAACTTATCTTTAAGCTCTAGGGGGCCTCATCAATGATAGCCAACTCTTTCTGCCTCAGTATTCATGTGCTTCTTAGCTATTTACATCAGTACATCTACATGTATGTCATGGACTCGATAGTAGTAATTGATGAAATCTCTCGCCCTTTATTGTGTAGGCCACTAAACCTCTTCTTGATTCATCTCTGTCCCATCTGGTAATGATCTATCCCATAACCATATTGCTTTAAACTCCCAAACCTGTCTCAAATGTTATCATATTTGCTTTAAAGTTAAGTTATGTTAAGTTAAGAAATGCATGTTCACTTCTATTGATCTGTAATGTATGTATCACAAATCTTTTGACTTATTAAATGTACATTGGTGTCATATATTTTAAAATATCATTTGTATTTTTGTTCTGCTTGCTAAGATCCACCACAAAAAAACTCTCCAATAAAGCTTAACCTGACATCATCAGTCAGCACGAACACGGACAAAAGACATTGGCAGACATGTTTTATCATGCCACTTTTCTTTTTGTTCTATTCATTCTTCCATAATGTACAGGTTTCACTGCTAAGTACAGAATTAGATGTTGTAATCATCTAATAGTTGGAATATTCTCAATTTAATATATACTTCAATTACATGTATTTAGTTATGAAAAAAGCAATTAACCTCCATAGTACAGGTACATTGTTTTTGTGTACAGCGATGCCAGAAAATGAACTGAGCTTTTCTCATGTACAAGTTAAATATGAGACACCTGATTTCATGTTGGATATTTGTCTTATATATTCAGCAATGTAGACTGAAGTTAGAAAGGCTTGAATGTACTAGTGTCAAGCTAATAGTTTTTAAATTGTCAGTAAAAATAAAAGGCTGTCAAGCCACGGAGACTTGAGAGAATGTTGCACTGTTAAAACTAATGTATGTAATAAAGGATCACACTTGAATTTGAAAGTTACAGAAGTCTGTTTGTATTTGATTGAAACAAACATGCAATACTTTGGCCAGTGAGTTATGGACAGGAGTGGAGGAGAAAGACCAATAGAGAGAGAGAGAGATGGAGGCGGAATTGGAAAGTGGGGGGGGGGGGGGGGGGTGAATGTTAAAGTATTAATAGTTAGAAGACTTGAGGAACAAACTGCACCGAGAAATGCTTTAATAAGAACAAATCCAATAACAGTTTAATGCAATTCAATTGTATTATATATTTTTTTTATATTAATATCTCTGGAAAAAACACTTTACATGTAACTTCAATTTCTGCAATGAGTATATGGATATACCATAAATAATTTATCATATCTTGGTTTGATATAATTTACATCTACATCAATATTCCAAATATTGGATAAAATACTTGACACAATTTCTAAGGCTTACCTGTAGATGAAAATGGAGAATTATACTCCAATGATATTTTATTTATTTAAAATCACTGTATTCTTACAATTGTCTTAGCACTGCAGCTACTCAGAGCTTATTCAGAGCTTATGCAGTTAATCCGCAGCACGAGATAATTCTCTTCTTTTTATTCAGGTGTATGCATGAGCATTTGGTGCTTGCTATATGTGATGAGCCATGCATGGGGTTCTTTCGAACTTTGATTTTGACAGGTAATATAGCTCATTTTGCATAATGTTGGTCACATATTAAAGATGAGAATTTGAAGTTGCTTGGTCAATATATACGAATATCATGTTCATAAGGATTCGGGATGGATATTTGGGCTTGGATATAGGCAAAATTATTATTTTTTCTTTAAGGAACTTTGCTATTTTTCACTATCAACTTAATCTTGCATCAACAAAATTTTATCAGTAGAAAGAGTAGTTTTTCTCCCTTAATTAACAAAGATAAACCATGCGTATCTCAATAAAATCAATTTTACATAGCAGAGACTTGTACTTCATTTTGAATGTCTCTTCTGTGAGATCTCAAGTCACACAAAGTTTCCTTCTTGCTGGTGGAGCATACTGTCTTACGCTGAGTTAGGAAAGCTGCCACCATCTCCATATATATATATATATGTACAAAGACCTCTCGCTGTTTTACATTTTGTTGTAAATAGCATAGCAAGACAAGATAAAAGAGAAGATAGATCGAGCCAACAATTTCCACAATATCAATTGTCTCATGGTTATCTTCCAGTGCATGCATATTTATGTTAATTAGGGTTACACGCCATTACAAGCAGTTTATGCACACTACGCGCCCTACGTTTGACCACAGGGTAAAGAATACACGAGAAGAAAAATTAGAAAAAATGTTAATCAGAAAACCAGCCCATTTTAATGGTGAAGATTTAACAATATTAGAAAGACTACATTTTTCAGAATACCAGCCCTGCATGGCCTCTTAATTAAGAGAGCCAGCCGCATCCCAATACAAACAAACCTTCATGCAATAGGCATTGTTTTGTGCTGCTTAAAATTATTGAAGTGGTTACTTCAGCTCAAAACAGAAATATTTTGTATTTTTAGGGTGAATCGTTTTAAGAAAATTCCAAGAATACGCCTTTGCGTCAACTTCATTTTTACACATTTTGGTCACTGGAATGTTTACTCTGGTAAACAAAATCAAATGAATTTCTTTTGTACCAGGGTCAGGAACACGAGCAAAAGTTTATTGACCATGCAACATCGCTGATGAAAAGGTAGCAAAATTACAGTCAGTTCTGGTTGTGAAAAAATTGCTTTATAAACTACAAATTGTGTTCATTTGTGTACTGAAATTTGGAAGAATAATATACAAATGTATTCTATCGTTCTATCGTCACGAAAGTGCAACTGCTGAAAATCATATCAGAGCACACAAATCACTTATAAGTCCGCAAACCTCAATCCGCAAACAAGACGCTGAATAAATCTGCACTGAAAACCTTTATTAGCATATGCGCTGCGTATTGGCCGATTGGCAACATTTAAAAAGGAAAGTCCACCCTAAAATCTTACCTGTTCTATAATAAAGCAATACTAATTAATCTCTAAATCAAGATGGGAATCTTGGAAATTCTGAATCTATTTTGAATGTGATTAAATCTGAATTTAATCAAATATATGGCAGTAGTCCAGAATTGGGCTGATCTTACATTTAAGAAATATCTCTCTAATGCAAAAACTCTCCTTCAACAAAACAACAAGTGTGAAAGAATCAAATGATGCAATACACTGTATAATTAAAATAGGATCATAGTTAAAAGAAATAAAGATTTGGTACTGATTTGATTCAATGCATAATCATATTGGATATGCAATCACATCATTCAATTTCACAACATTCCCTTCATTATGGGATCGAAAACTCCTCACCAATGTAGGATAAATATTATATACAGCTAGAACAAGTAAAATAGAGGCAAGCGCTTTCTGGAGAGTTGTAGCAGGCAGACTATTCCTTAGCATCAGTGATTCCTCCTGTGGAAATGGCAAATGTAGCTTCACTCTCTGGCATGTCTGGACTGAAAGGAAAAAAAACACTTGATGAAAATGACCTGTGATGGGGTTTAGATCAGTATCAGAGTAACATTCAACTCTACTCAAGAGGGTTAATTCCTTTATAGTACCAAGGCTGGTGTAACCTTGTAGCATACCAGTTATAATAGAGATTCAACCCCCCCCCCCCCCAACAAGAAAAACAGCCCACCCCCCTCCCCCCTGGAAATTTCACGACCGTGAAATGGGGGGGGGGGGGGGATATATGGAAGAAGAAAGATGTAAAGAAAATCCTTGTACCTGTCATATATCTTAGCAATCCTTGTCTCTCCTCGTCCCTTCCTTAGACTGATACGTGTTGTGGAAGCATGGGCTAGGATATGACCTCCTATGGGCTTCTTAGGGTCAGCTTGGAAACTGAAAGAATACAAAAGTAGGTAAAGGATAGGAAACTAACAATGATTAATGGGCCAAGATGAAAATAGAAAGACTACAATCTCCTCAGATACAGTTTTAATACATACTAAGAGAAAACCTACTTTCCTTTATTTAAAGGGGTATTAACCTCAAAATATAAATGTGCTTATATTCAAAGATGTAATATATTCCTTCTTGTTGACCTACGTAGTTTTGCATTAAAATATACGAGATGGTTATAAATGAAGATTTTCTCAGCAAAATCTATCGTCTGCTTGCGATAACTGGGGGCTACCAGTTTCTTGGTGTTTACATAAAGATATGTTTAATCCGAATGCAAAATTGTCTTTCTTCCTGATACAAAATCCCAAATGAGATTTAAAATATTTAAGAGATACATGTATATACATCTATTCTAAAAATGAATATGTGTTTTATATTTCTTTGAAAATTACTATTTTACTAGATATAAATCTACTTTCTTGATACTGTGACGTACGCAAATTTATGGATGACAACTTTCCCGAGCGTCAACAGTGACAAACTATGTATTCACATGCTTTGAAATAATGGACTTCAATAGTCAGAATGCGCGCTGTATAATTTATGTTCTGCTCTGCCAGGCAAGCCCAAGAAATCAATTTCTATTTAGTAAAACCAGAGAATTTAAGAAGAAATCTATAAATTTCAAATTTTAGAATATGTGTTTACACCTGTTATGTATTTTCCATCATATATGGGGATTTTTGTAATGAAGAGAGGCAATTTAACTTATTTAATCTAGGATTAAAAATATGTTCCTGACCGGAACGGTTTCCAATTATGGTTCATGTACAACTCCATATCATCAAGATATGTAAGCCCCCATGTAAAGTGTTTGCAGATGATATCGTGTGCTAGATTGTCTTGATTTAAACCCTTTTCTGTTATTTTATTTCTAAAGTGATACAGGCCAATGATTAAGAATATATTACACCTTTGAACATAAGTACATTTATATTCTGGAGTCAATTCTCCTTTAAGAACCTTACAAATTAACATAATCTGCGAAAGTATAAAATTCTTATATGCCACATAGAATGGAAGTATCTATTCCATTTTATTGGTTTGATCACTGTGCAATTTCTATGTATATACACAATATGCAAATATGGGACCAAGTATTCCAAATAATGGTCATGACATCAGCTACTGAAAGAAAATCCTTCTGATCATGTAGCTTAATATGAAGAAGAGCTAGATTTTGTAGTTGGAAGGGAAAATGACACAGAAGATATGTGACCTGATCAGAAGTCCAGTGGTTTGATCACTTGACTGGAGATGACAAGGTCCTGGTTCAAAGCTCTGGCCCTGAACTTTTCTTCTCTTTATTAAACATGAATAATTGTCTTACCTCATAGTGGCTCCAGGATCAGATGTCATCTGATTAGTAACAAACACTGCAACATTGTACTCTGCAGAATAAATAAATAATTCATTCATGATATCATCAAGAATCATTTACAATATTGTAAATTTAAAAGTGGAATGGATCTATCACCTTTTTATCATCCTTATAAAATATGGAGATTTTTCATTCTGTAGATCTGTGTACATGAATAGCAGACATGGGATTGACATAAATTGAACAATTTTGTGACCAGTAGGAAGCAATAATATCATTGTGTGTTTAAAAAAAAATCTATTTATCCTTCAATCTAATTTTTCTTATTCCGTCTTCAAATCTGTATTTTGTATATACCTAAATTTATTTATTTCTTTTGTTTCTAGTTTCTAGAAGGGATTTTATTCTTTTTTCCGTATGTCAATCTTGAAAAATATTGGTCATGTACAGTAAAGGCTGACAAGCCATTGTGGAAACAGTACTGACAATGTTACCCTGTATTGATAAAACAGCAAATTGATGAATAGAATAAACATACAAACAGATAACAAATGTTTGATCATCTATCCTAAAGAAAGAACAACTGACGTGAGCTAATAACATATACTTTTAATGAAATCTATAACAGAAATAGTAATAGGAAATATCTTTTAGAGGGAATATAACACAGTACTTCTTAACAGTAATGTTAATGTGTACCTTCTGAGATCTTTTGTAGTTTAGAGAGCAATTGAGCTAGTTTTTGTTGTCTATCAGCCAGTTCACCTCTTCCACTGAAGTCTACTCTAAACAGAGCCATGATGGAATCAATCACCTACATGTACAACACAAATTAACACTAAAAAGCATCATTGAAATCTATCATGTATTGGGCTTTGAAAAGGTAACATATTGTATACCACAGAAATAGTAGAAATCTCAGGTGTGAAACTGAACTACAGGAAACATAAAATGCAAAAAACATGCAAACTGTTTTATAAATATTCTTTGCATTATATCCAGTTCAAATACTTGAAAACACAATAAAAACTGCATGCAAAGGGGTACAATTGTGTAAAGCACTTCGAAAGACAAATTGTGCATCTTGTAATCTCTCAAAACTAACTAAGGAAGTATACAATTACCTTGAATTCAGTAATTTCAAGGTAATTTAATAGACAAATAATTCTCCATATCATACCAGGAGTTTGAATACACCAGGTTCTTCATGAAACTTGGCTGCTGCATAGTCCAACAGCTCAAACTGATGTTCACCTCAAAATAAAAACAATATCACACATTTAATCTTCTTGTCAGAGCTTGATGGAACACACACCAAATCATAGATTTTGTCAATCATCATAATGTTTCTTGAAGTTGATCCTGTCTTGATAGTAATTAGACAGAAATTATATTTGCTAGTCATAAATCTTTAGAAAAAAGGAAAAAATATGTCTTCAAGGACTTCTCATTGATAAAAAGGGATTTCATATTTTACTACCAATTCCAACCCAATGACCTATCCATTCACAGGAAAGCTTTACAATGCCTTACTATATACTAAGTAGAAGAAATGGTTTTGGAGGGGTATTAATGAAAATGGGGAAAACAATGATAATGCTTTTTTCTAACAAAGTTGTTACCCATACATGTACAAAGTCCAGAGCTCTGAATACTTTTAATAAATTGATATTGATAAAAATAATAATTAAATCATAGAATGACTGAATAGACTCCTACGTTTCAATTGAACAAGAAATTTACATGTACATTATAACAATCAATCATTTCAAATAAAGAAAGGATAATAAATTGAGACCATCTTTGATGCTGGCTTACTTGTATAGGCCCTTGCGTATAGGACATTGTCCAGCATAGCACTATGGTCCAAGTTAAAGCGATCAGCAATATCTCTCAGTCGATCAGGCCGGCTGATACAGGTCAAGGTAGAATGATAGAGAAATATTGCAATGGGTTTGAACAAACGAGATTGACCTAAAATCCCTAAGATAAAGTATAGACATGTTCAGTTAATGACCTAAAACAGGAATTATCTTTCTATGCAAGGTGTTAATCTAGAAAAAACAACTTTATGGTATAATTCAAGAAGAAGGGAAAAAAAAGAATTATAATTAAACAACTCTTTGTAGCCTGTGTAAGGATCAGGGAATAAGAAAAATGTGGGTCATAACTCAAAGGATGAAAGGTTTAACAGTGCTCTCATCTGTTGCCATACAAAGGTAGTTCTTTTTTGTTAATAAGCAGAGCAAGTGAACTGAAGTAAACAAGCAACATAAGGGAGAACAAACAAAGTGAATAACTATGAAAGGATACAATGTGTTTTCTGTATCAATGAAGATGACCTTGCCTCCTGGGTATCCATTGGATCCAGGAAGCTGAGTACAGACACACAAAGTGTGAGACAGTTGGGTCTTCCCTGTACGAAACTCTGTGTATTCATGCAAATAAACACTGTCATGTAATTGGTTAATAGTGCACAAATCTGTAGGAACTGAATAATAGTGACAGTGAAGGATACATAAAAAGAATACTTGGGCTGAGTCGACATTAGTAATAGTGTGTGAGAAATGAAAAGAATCTATGAAATAAAGCATTCGAAAAGACAAATACAGAGGAGAATTGAAACAGACATCAGCAATGATAGATACCAACAATAAGCAATACATGATGGTTCGTTTATTTTTTACCTAACATGTAAGATAGATGACATAAACCTTTTCAAATTGAATGAATGATATCATTTATGATCAGAAAAATATTTTTGTATTTTTACTATTATTTAAGAGCGTACATTCAATACTCTACTATAATATATTACATGCAATCATTGCATAATCCTTGAATCTCTAATGATACTCTTTTGTAAAAATGTATATAACAATTTTGGTATCCCAAGTGTGTTACTATATTGAGCCAAAATAGTCTCTATACTTTGTTTATGAACTTTCAAAACTATATGATGCCTTTTTAAAATCTCTATACATGGTTACTTTTCATCAGATTTATAAACTAATTACTTTCTATACATATGACTTATTAATAAGATATTAGAAATATGCAACATTTCCTTTTAAAAAAGACCACACAGGCCCGTAACTAGGGGGGGTTCAGGGGGTTCGAACGAACCCCCCCGTTGGCGAGCAGAGGTCCGCTTAAAAAAAATAAATAAAAAAAAAAAAGAAGCGAGGGGAGAGATGATGGAAAGGGAAAAATAAAGTGATAAAATATCGGTCTTTCCATCCATTTAATACATTTTATTTTGATTTTGTCCCGTAACTTCCTAATCTGGCAAATTTATAATTAACCAATGTCGTCTTTCACCATTCATTTCTCGAATGTTGTACATTATGTCATGTTGCAATCGATTTTCTTTCAAAGCGTCATTCAAAGAATTATTCAAATTCGTTTGTAGTATCGCCCCAAACTGGCGAGCAGAAATCTGCTTACAACATCAACAAAAAGAATCATTAGGCAAAAAAAATTATCCAAAGTGACATCAGAATAGTGATTTTTTTAAGGTTAAATTATTAAAAACATTTCCATACCAACTGGCTTCGATAGGGGAGAGGCGCACAAGGGGTCACGTGAAAGGGGAGAGAGGAAGGAAAGTGGAAAATAATGTGAGATAATAACGTTTCCAGCAGGGTTTCCTTCAATTTGAACACTTGCTATTGTCCTGCATCTTAATAATAAGGCCTAGACAATATACGTCTTTGGCCATTCATTTTCGGAATTTATTGTTCATTTTGCTATCGATTTTGTCAAAGACTGAAAGAGTATAAAGAGTTATTCAAATCGTCACCCGCTCGTTGTAAGGTCTTGTCCATGTGACGAATTTGAATGACAATTTCTTGAAATCGACTTCCCAAAGGTGGATTTGATAATAAAATTTTGCAGCGGATTGCCAGGTCGGACAAATTCGAATGAAATCTGACGAAAATGAATGAGATATGGAAAAGAGAGAAGGGTATTTAATGTCTCTGTTCACTTTAAAATGAAAAATTTTCCCGCTCTCAAATTGCATGGAGTACTCCTGGCGGACCCGGTCTAGTCATTCAGGCCCTTAAATTATGGCCCTTAAATTATGGCCCTCTAATACAGCCTGTTCAACCGGAGTGCCATGAGAGTATTTTATAAACATCGACTTCTTGGAAACTATAATCAGAAATAACAAGATGCCCCAATATAACACTTGGGGTATTTTGGAAACATTTGGGAGATAGTAAAGTGCATTTTCGTCGCTCATTCACCAAACTCTGAAACGAGATAGTTTCAGGCAGCGAGAATATTTCCATAGTATATGTTATTGTAATATGTCCATGAATATTCAATGTTATGACAATTTTCGGGCACGTCACTGCCTTATCGCCACCGCGCCCAGAAATTAGGGTTACCTTACTTTCTATATTGAAATGAGCAACAAATTAAAGTGCATTTTTCTTCGCTCGCTTCGCTCGCTCGCAAATCTTAGAAATGAGATAGTTTCAGGCAGCGAGGTCCGTGAATATTTCCATAGGATGTTATTGCAATATTCAGGCACGTCGTTGCCCTATCGCCATGACACCCAAATACTTGTTAGGTCCACTTTCTTTATTGAAATGCGCAACAGCAAAGTAAAGTGCATTTTTCCTCGCTCGCTTCGCTCGCTCGCAAACCTTATAAACGAGATGTTTCATACAGCGAGGTCCATAAATATTCAATTTTATGACAATTTTCGGCACGTCACTGCCCTATCACCATGGCGCCCAGATATTAGGGTTGATTTTCTATAAAAGAACAACAGCAAAGTTCCCCCCCCCCCCCCCCCCCCCCCCCCCCCCCCCCCCCGCACTTCACTTCCTAAAACTTTATATGATTCCTACATGTTGCAGCTAGATGACCGGAGATATAGCTTTACATTTCACCTATTAGTGACTGATGAAATAAAATTTTGCCATTTAAAAGTACATTTTATTTTTCTCTCGCTCGCTTTGCTCGCTCGCAGTATTTGGAATCCAACATAGTGGTAGTATATGTTCGGGCTTCACATTTGACCCACCCCCTGTCAAATTTTGACTACGCTCGTGCCCATATCCTTGTAGGGGCACACCCCCTGACCCGACACCCCTACTCGGTCGCTTCGCTCCCTCAGAAAGGTCCACTTTTTCCAATATTGAACCCCCCGCAAAAATCCTAGTTACGGGCCTGTGAGGATACCAAATACTTTGTATCTTTATATTTATTTACACTCTTATCAGTATGTTTTTGTTGCTTTCATGAATTTATATTAATCATTTTAATTAACTATTATTGCTGTAACGTATTATTGTTATCAGGGCCTCATGAAAGACCACCAATGACCACCAATGGTGGTAATGGGTCATGCTGTCTAAATACCAGAAATAATGATAAATAAACAAATAAAATAAACAAGGAAAACATGACCAAGACATAAATGTAAATATAACAAGACAGAATGACAGCAGATAAACTTGTTAGCAGGAAAAAAGAAAGACACGGCTTTTGCTAAACAGTCGGGTAACGTCGCGTCGCGTTGGTAGAAATTTTCGAACATTTTTCTGGAAGGTGTCTTCAAGGGGACAAATTGAAAAAGAGTCCATCTCAGTATGATTTTTCCCGTTTTCAGGCTAAAAACGACAAACAAGGGAATAAAGAAAACAATAGAAGGATAATGCAAAGAAAAACATGAACTATAAAGAGAGAATTCCCAAAACTAACGCATCTACGCTATATACAAATTGTTCTCATATTTTGGGTTAATGCATGCCGACATCTTTGACTCGTGTCTTGAAGATGTCGATCGATGGTAGTCAGTAGACGCAAGTAAAGGTAACAAAACTAGTTTAAATTAATTGAAGCTACTAACAGACTAATATAATGCTTACCTGTCACCATCTTCCCGTGACCCTGAGGCTAAGCTTGAATTTGAAGCCATCGTGCGATGATACACCATCCCGGTGGCCTGTACTTTCACGGATGATGTCTGATGATGACGTTACTGCGGCAGCCCGAACACGTAGTGTTCGGGCTGCGCTTCGCAGTCCTTTGATCGCATGGATGTCACATAATTACAAGGTCGTTTGTCAAAATGATAGCCATGAAACATGAAATCAGTTGATTTTAGGCTATTTTAGGTACTTACAATACTTTACGATTGACTGTCGTCTTTCTTTTCAATGAGGATGATACAAAAAAGGCATATTTATCTCCAAGAGCCTGTAGTAAAAACTTCCGAAGGTCGGTGTTTTGCTTGCAATGCGCATGCGTCAGCAGCTCCAATTATAATACAGACAAGAAGGGAGGATTATGAATATTCATTAGACGAGCTTGAGCGAGAGCGCTAGATCTATACGCTAGCGATCGGCGGATTACAGTGGGTATATGAATATTCATTATTCCATTGACGAAAACTATGCCGTCATTGTAATAAACATTCATAGGCGCATGCGCAAGTGCCTATTTTCAATTTGGCTTTAACAACATGGCGAATGGGACTGGTTTCGAAAATTGAGAGTAAAAAGTGACATTCATCGATTCTACACATTTTTTAGGAAAAGCTGATTTGCGTAAAGTCTGTTTAGGTAAGTGGCATCGTATATATGATACTTTAATTAAAAAATAATAATTACATGGCCATTTTTTAAATGGTCATTTGAACATTGGTAGATTGTGAGACCCACCGAATCGTACTGGTTTCACTCAGGACGCTGCCACTTCGTGGCAGCGTCCCGGGGCTAATGATGACGATGATCGTGACACAGTGCAAAGCACTTTACGCATTAAAAGATATGCAGCGTAGACCAGAGCATGACTAGCCTACACGTACCGTACGTGTATAGGCAGGCTAGGCCTAGTCTGCAAGCACAGACCCTAATTTGACACTTTATCAGAAAATCATTGTGTCTTGACAGAAGCCTAATTCAGCTACCTTCTGGTCGGAAGGAGCAGCTATAGTACATGGCCTATAGTAGTCTTACAGTGCAGGCACTCTTTTACGACTGACCAGGGTTTGTGCCTGCAAACTAGGCTAGGCTAGGCTAGGCTAGGCCATGCGCAGCTCAGGCCATTCCA
This sequence comes from Heliocidaris erythrogramma, assembly GCA_025617745.1. Classification (NCBI taxonomy): domain Eukaryota; kingdom Metazoa; phylum Echinodermata; class Echinoidea; order Camarodonta; family Echinometridae; genus Heliocidaris; species Heliocidaris erythrogramma. The sequence continues at coordinate 30,747,751 of CM046857.1, read as the reverse complement.
CGAATCCGGAAAACGTAAACACAGCTAAAATTATTAAAATTATTAAACATCTCTGTGTTTTCAATCTAAAGTTCAATAAAACAGTGATTAATTGAATAATTAATTAATTAATCCAACAATCGATTTATTCATGGCATAAGAAATCAAATAATTAATTCATGCTGCCATCAGGCTTTTGCTAAAAGGGATGATGGTGACAGGTAAGCATTATATTAGTCTGTTAGTAGCTTCAATTATTTTAATCTAGTTTTGTTACCTTTACTTACGTCTACTGACTACCATCGATCGACATCTTCAAGACACGAGTCAAAGATGTCGGCATACATTAACCCAAAATATGAGAACAATTTGTATATAGTGTAGATGCGTTCGTTTTGGGAATTCTCTCTTTATAGTTCATGTTTTTCTTTGCATTATCCTTCTATTGTTTTCTTTACTCCCTTGTTTGTCGTTTTTAGCCTGAAAACGTGAAAAATCATACTGAGATGGACTCTTTTTCAATTTGCCCCCTTGAAGACACCTTCCTGAAAAATGTTTGAAAATTTCTACCAACGCGACGCGACGTTACCCGACTGTTTAGCAAAAAACAAAGACACATACAGACAAGAAAATCATGTATCATATGTGCCCACTGAACAGACTAACAAATATTTAAGCATTTCTGTCAAAATATGCCTACCAAGACTATGAAACTAATTCAAAATGAAATGACAAAATATACCTCCAAAAGCTTCTGTGATAGCCATGCTTTCAATGCCACCGCCAAGAAGTTTACTGTATGTCAGAACAATGACAATATACATAAATCATATTAAATCCATTATTAACATGGAACTCATAGCACAACATCTTCATCTTTGAATTATTAATACTGCTTCATGCACCCCAATTTTTTTTAACAGTGTTTCTAATTGTTTTCATCTAAACCTCCAGAATTAAAAAAATACTTCTTTTACATCTTCATAAGATATCAATGTCTATACATGTTTTGTTTTGATTTCTTTTTTCATTTCATCACAAACCTCAAACCAATTTATTATCAATGTCAGTTGAGTACATGCTCTATATTTATGTTATTATGGAGAGAGGAAACTTACTCTAGCTCTGTGCTACCAGTAGTAATCCGAAAGACGTTTCTTCTCTTTACGCTGTATTCTAGAGCAGTTGTGAATCCATGGACCTTCATAAAAGAGATGTGAACTAAATCATATTTGCTGATCATCTTTTCAAGGAGTTTGTTTTCATAAAATTCAAGATGAGTAAAAAAAAAAAATTAAGAGAATATACAGAACACGTTTAACACTAAACTTATATGCAAAATGCTCCTGTCTTAATTGAAAAAAAAAATAATGTCATTAACTTTACATTTGTTTTAAACAGTTTTTATTCATAAAACAATCTTTTTCAAAGATGAATCATATAACTGTACAATAACACCAAATAGGTAATTTTGAACAAATGTAACACTAACTCCATTTTCATGTATACTATTTTTCATTAGTTATAATATCTTAAATTGACTTTAATACCTAAATTTGTAACTACACTGTATTTAGTAGTGATAATAAATATTTAGAGATATTAATAAAATGATAAAAGCTACATTTTCATTGTGCACTTATCCATCCCAGGGGATGTTCAAGGTGCCTACAAAGAATCCAGTAATCACATAAGTTTGATATTACCTCCAATTTTGATGCTGCCTCTTTGATCTTTTCCATTTTAGCTTCTGATATGCCTTTGATGTCACACATCCTCTTACGTGTGGTCATCATTATACCCTGAAATACATTTTTAATTTTTTTTTCTAAAGATAGTCATACATATCATACGTACATACATATTTCGGGCATTGGTAATTATTATTGAAAGGTTCCCAGCAAATAACATTAAAGTAATTACATAAATGATATAAAAGATATCACATATCCTTTATGAATGGTGTATTATCCAATTTCACCCAAGGTATTTCTTCATGTGCTGAATGAAACTTGGTCCTAATTCCTGTTAATTTGAGAAAGATAAGATTTCTGTTCATCTAACACTTCAGAAACACTGTTCAGAGTTAAACCAAACCACTATCATTAAGAGGTGGGGTTTTTTTCTTCAAAAATTAATTTAGGGCAATGTGGTTTAGCCCACTGTGTGCTCTAGTACAATCCGTTTTCAAAACATCTGACAATCTCCATAATACGAGATATGAAGACAACATCAGAACCCTTTAAAAAATTTCCCCTCACTGTTTTGTAGAATGTTATTAAGTGAGAGGACAGTAAGTGGTTCCAACAAAACAACTTACCCTAACTGTGCATATCCCAGAACTCTTCAACTTCTTGATGTCAGCCATGTTCTACAAGAAAGCAAAGGGAAATAATAAAACAATATGGTAAACAAAATCCTATCAGCCACATGATCTCAACACACTGCTTCTATCAGCCTGTATTTGTACAATCAGTAATCTATCAAAATATCTGTAATGTGCTCTGAAGCATGATTCTGCAACATGTCATCAAGTGGATTATTGCTGTCATATATACACACACCATGTGATGGCAAGAGTGGGATGGAGATTAAAAATACATTGTGAGTCAGAAAAAAAATATTACACTTTTTAAATTGAGTATTGTTTTAAAAATGTTGGATTAACAGAGTATTTTTAGCATTATGGATACATTGTATATTCCTTTGTTGTTTGATAACATTTGTTTTAATGTTGCTATGGTTGAGTGCACAACAGCCATTGTTTGAATACTCCTCAAAACTCATTTGCGGCAAGTCGTATGATTACCTGCTGAAACAGAGACAACAACACTCAAACAAACAATGAGTGTAAAGTTTATGCATATGTTCAATCAAGACAAATAAAACATGAGAACCAGTAAAATAAATGCATAAGTAAATAAAGCCAGAAATCATAATATCCAGTGATCTTCACTGAAAAGTCCTTTTCCATAGTCATTTTGGGCACTTGGACATAGCTTTCAGTCTTCCACATGGCGTCCGTTTCTCTTGATGCATTTCTGAGCTCAATGGTCGATGGAGCATCACTGCCATGGCCCTACGAAGTGTCTGCGTGTCTGCTCACAGATTGGTTGCTTCTCAGAGTCTGACAATTCGTTGCTGCAAGTTATCCATGTCTACAGGTAGGCTGCTGTACAACTTGGACTTGAGGAACCCCCAGGCGAAGAACTCCTTGGGTGTTATGTCTGGAGATCTTGCTCATTGTTCAGTGGAATCCAAATCAGGCAAGACATTGTTAATGTTGGTGCAAATGGGTTTTTACCCAGACACATTAATTGATTTCTATCCAGCAAATTCATTACTGATTCCCCACAACTATGGTATCAAATAAAACTGGAAGAGTTATTCTATTTAACTGTGGTGCAAGAATTATGATATTTTAATTGTATTTGTAATATAAGCATTTTAAAAAGTGAAACAATTCTGACTTGCACTGTAGAGTCAATGACAAAAGATCATTTTCAAAGATGAGAGTTATCTTGTGTGACCCAAATGTCATAATAAATTGTAACTAGCCCGAGTGAATTAAAGGGGTACTCTGGCCTGAAAATAATATTAATTGAATGAATAGAGTAAAATTAAACAAGCAAAACACTGAAAATTTCATCGAAATCCGATAAAAAATAACGAAGTTATTGAATTTTTAAGTTTTGCATTATTTTGGGAAACAGTTCTATGCATGTCATCATGAATATGTAATGAGTGAGCTGATGATGTCACGTCCCCACTTTCCTTTTTTAACTATATTATATGAAATCTTCATTATTTCATTTTTTCATACATGTCTATAAAAAATATCTCCCTTGTAACAAAATAAGTTACAGCAATGATAAACTTACACATTAAATAAGGAGTCAGACCTTTTAGTTATGGACTTGGAACAGAAAATTTGAATAATTGCAATTTCATATAATAAAATACAAAAGAAAAAGTGGGGATATGACATCCTCAGCTCACTCACTGCATATTCATGATGACGTGCATATCACTGTTTTACCAAAATAATGCAAAACTTTAAAATTCCATAACTTCATTATTTTTCATCCAATTTCGATGAAATTTTCAGTGATTTGTTTGTTTAATTTTACTCTATTTATTCAGTTCATATTAATTTCCGGCCGGAGTACCCCTTTAAAACTACTGTATGTATGTGCTTTCCATGGATGAACAATATCCAATTAATGTACTTGTACATGTAGATGAGGGTCAATGCATCACCATGTGGCTCCCAAGAAGAATGGCAAATCTTGAGTAAGTGGAGATTAAAGTCATTCATAAAATGAAAATTTCCGGATCAGAGCAAATTCTGAAGATAATTCATCGACACTGTCTCTCTGAAGAGGGAGAATGAAGTCAATGGACAAAATTGATATTTGACTGATATAGAGGAAGACAAATACTTCTCAAAAGGATTAAAGAGTGGATCGGTGAACAACTTTTGAAATATTATCAAGTACACACAGGCAAATTGGCATAGACTACTTGCCTGAATTATCACTAGATAATGGCACCAGAAGAACCACCAATATTTAATATACATGTACATCTACTCACAATTCCATGGTTCTGTAGCATGTCAATGTCTTGGAAAAATGATTCCTGTTACAAATCACAAAATGAAAGGATATCAGTTACAAAAAGGAAAAAAGTAGGAAAAGCATACACTAGTAGTCATTTTCCAAATAAAGATAAAGTCTCAAAGATAATTGTCTTTTCATTTTACTTCAAATTTGAGTTTTGGATCACATACAAGTAGAATAGTCATATTAAAGCATTACATGCAATACTTTTCTCTTTCTTTGAAAACACATAAATCAACCAAAACGTAGAATTCAAATTTAGTGCTCTGACTTTATTACCAAAGTCATATGTTCATATGGGTATTTTCAGAAATAAGGGTCCAAATTTGTGACATTCTTGGTGTGCATGCACTGTACGGGGGCCTCGGAAGGCTCTGCTCTTCACCGGAGCCCTCCATACATGTAGGGCTCTGCTCTTGACGCTCAAATACTGCCATCTCTCGTCGGTGGTGCAAGTCCTGACAAAAAATATATATATTGCGTCCCGCTTACATGTATACAGTATATGAAACACACAGGTTTTCGTGGCTCTGAGTGTAAGATGCCAAATTGTGGAGTAAAACTGCAAAGTCATTCTAAGCATAACATTGCATCTTCACTGTTACCCCATTTTGTGGTTTGGCTTAATAACTTTTGATTCAGAGCTCTAACAAATATACCAGATGCATGAGTAGAAAGAGCACAATTTTCGGCACACACTATGTCCATTTTTGTCGCATGACCATATTGCGTTTGATGCCAGGAATTTTAAAAACGAGAATAAGCTTTGAATCCTTAAATTGGCAACACATTGTTTTTTCTTCAAAATTGGCAAGTTTTATTAACCATGTATATTGTTTTACAGACATTAAACCTTTTCATTAAAACCATGAAGCACTACAGGAAAACTTTTATTTGTTGCCAATGTGAAGAACAAAATATGATCAATTTAGCCCTCAAATAATTCCTGTCATGAAAGTGTTAAGATAGTACTAAATCTTACTCCACTATTTGTCTCCACAAAATACCAGTGTTTCTCATATGTAAGCAGGGCAATAAGAATGTCACAAATTGGAACCCTTATTTCTGGAAATACCCATATATGTAGATCAGTCTACATGTATTTAACACTAATTGATTTCAACATGCATCACAAAATTTGGACACTCACTTCAATTATAACATACATGTAGGTCTACATTTGACATTCTATAACTGATGGTCTTCACTTTAGCAAAGTTTCAGCAATTCATTATTACTGGTTTTGAATAGATATACTACATCTATTGTTAATCTAATATCTCAGCTTATATTATCAGGTGTTCTTTTGTTTACCTCCTCATCTTCCAGGGCATCAATGTTTTCATCCACAACTTGATCCTGCATGATGCAAGTGTCTGTAAAATATACCTTCTTGACCTGGTAGGAATGGTTGAAACAGTGTAGATCTAGATCTATCCTCTGCAAGAAAGAGAAACCAAAAGACGGGGGGGGGGGGGGGGGTCAATTTTTTTACTATGGTAATATAGTAATGATAATAATAAATATCTAGATCTTATAATGCTAATAACAGTAATAATATAATAATAATAGTGATATAATAACAACAATAATGATAATCATAATAATAATCATAACAATGATTTCATAACAGTTCTTGTATAGCGATAGTTAAATCTAATTCTATAAAATTAGACTAAAAACTTAACATCAAAATCTAATGTCTGACAATAGCAGTATGACAAAGTCACTAACGTTAAAAGTATAATGTTAGACAGACCTTAAGTAGGTCTAATATTAGGCGGTTTAGACCTAGATCTAGATTGAAAGTTTTGTTCTATCAAATCATAAGTGATAATGACTGTCACCGAACGATGCAATGGTCAAAATGTGTAAGTGAGCTTTTGGTCCTGTAGGCATGCATGGCCATCAAAAAGAGCATGTGATTGGTAATTTAGACATTATCATAACAATAGAACAAGAAATCAGTCTAGATGTAGACTGTTCAATTCTATCTGTAACGTTAGTCTAGAATTCAACAAAGTTAAATCAGGTGCAGTATTCTGTAAACTTTTAAAAAAAAATATCTAATACTGTTGTATCTTCACCTTAACACAAAATTGTTATTTTGAAAATTGTTGCAATTTTTGTTGTAACTTTTGTAGTTATCTTACCTCTCATTTTTACCTTGTTCGCTCAAACATTTGGTGCCTAGACTTGTTATCAGTTTTAAAACTAATAAAATGGTGCATAATCCTATATGGGCACTGGAAGATAATATGAGATAATTGGTATTCTGAAAATTATATCTTTCGTGGGGTCTTATCTTCCATGGTAATTACAACAAAATTAGCAAAAGCTAGAGGCTGCTGGATCTTATAAGGGTTGCAATTTTTCTAGCTCAACATTAGACAGAACATGCTTTTGCTAAACCAGCGAGGAGTCGTCTGTGTGACTCAACATCTCACAGATGAGACATTTTGAAGAAACTGCAGAATGGGATTCAGTGATTCGAGTGCTAGAGAATGAACCATTTTGTTAATTAATTGCAGGTGATAGCACATGGCGCACACAAAAATGAGTATTTTTTTCAATCAAGCCCCCCCCCCCCCCCCCCCCCAACCAAAATAAAATATATATGTAGGATATATATATATATATAAACCCCTCAAAAAAAGTTCTGCAATTCAACTTTGAGCCTTGATATCTTTTTGGCAGCTTTTTAATCATTCTTGATTTTTAGATCATTGGAAAGTTCATTTATCCCCCTTCACATCCATGCCCCATTTGTAATGGTTATGTCATCCTTGAATGCACAGCACCCCTGAATAGAGGGCAAAGTCAAAAGTGAAAAGTTGCAAATTGAATGGCTATCTTGGCTATTGTCTATTGCATCGACCGGGTAACAGCGTTTGGAGGAGGCAGTGTTATGGTGTGGGGTGGCAGACACAGCTTACCATCGTTATGGAAACCTGACAGCAGAGAGATACCGAGACAACATTCTTCAACCAGAGGTCATCCCATACATGCGCAATCTTGGACCAAAAGCCATCTTCCAAGATGACAACGCCCGCCCACACAGAGCAAGGATCATCACCGAATACCTGCAGGAGGAGGCAGTGATGAGGATGGATTGCCCTGACTTGAACCCAATCGAGCACCTGTGGGACTAGACCGAAATTTTCTGTCTCTCGTTCGTTAGCCTCTTATTTGGATAGGGTCGGCCATTCACTTGGAGAGCTACGAACGAGAGACAGAATTTTCGGTCTACTGTGGGACCAGCTTGGCCGTGCTGTACGCGCCAGAGTGACAGATCACACTACACTGGCTGAGTTGCGACAGATCCTTATTGAAGAGTGGAACCTCATCCCACAGCAACGCATCACCAGGCTGGTGACAAGCATGAGGAGGAGATGCCAGGCTGTCGTAGCTGTATTCTACTCGCTACTGAACTTCTGATCCTTTGCTATTCCACATTATTTTGATGTGCATGTTACTCAATAAAAAGTGCCAAACATTTTGTAATTTGCAAATTTGTGTATATTTGTGTTTGTTTTTGTTTCGTTAGAGAGGGGAGAGAGAGTTAAATATGTTTTTTCACCTAAAAATATGTTTTTTCTAGCTGAATAATATGTTTTTTGAAAGTGACAGGTTGGCAGCTCTGGTAATAGACGAATTGGTTATAGCCTAGGCCTAACAAGTTGGGCCAAATGGAAATTAGACAAAATGGTAAGTGGACAAACTGGCCAAACTGGGTAGGCCTACTACTATTACTATTAGACGAATTGGTTATTAATATATTAGGCCAAATGGAAATTAGACGAAATGGTAAGTGGATAAAACTGGCTGTAAATCTAGATAAAATGAAGTTAGACGATGTGGAGTTCGACGAACTGGTAATTAGACCAAGTGGTGGTAGACCAAGCGACAGTGTACCAATCAAAAAGTGCCTGCTCAGTGCTGGATAGTTAGAGTAATTTTCTTGAAATACACCGTAAGTAGCATAGGCCTACACATTTTCATCTTACCTGCCGAAATTACGCAACCAAACTAAGTTACATTAATGGGCGCGGAAGATTTTCATTAGGCCTAGCCCTAGGCCTAGCCCTATATAGGCTAGGCTAAGTTGTAACGTTACTTAGATCTGCCTCATTTGCCTGGACTCTCCACCGGCGTTGGCGGCGAACCTCCTGGCTGCACGCTGGAGTTTAACTTTAACGTCTACGGTAGATATGAAATGTGTCCAACTTAGCCAGGGCATCCTGCACTATAGGCAGGCCTCAATCACACGTATTGTAGATGTAGACTACTAGTAGCGTACTAGTACTAGTACTACTAGGCCTAGGCCTACCCGGTACATATTTCCCAGTTCTAACGTTAACTAACGTTAACGTTACTAAAGGGCTGCATGCCGAGCCCGAGCTAGAAATTGCCTCCATATTGTCGATTGCGGTATAAAAGTGATTGCGCAATGATAGTACGGTACCGTATGTAGTGCAGGATTGCCCAACTTTAACATAATAGGCCTAGGCCTAACTAGTAAGAGTCAATTAATTTAAAGATGCAACTTACCGAGTTTGGCGTCCCAAAGTTATGTTAAAAATTGAATCCAGAATAGATGCAGACCAGCTAGCTAAAACACTAACAGCAAATATATTAACCCTTAGTTAGCTCTTCACGATCTTTGGAGACTTTGCTAAAAAGTTGTCATGTTTAATAGACCAAAAATATACCATGCACGTACCGGTACCGTACGCATATTATTACTCTAACTAAGTCTAATTAAGAGCTGAGTTACAAATCTAGCTAGGCCTAGCCAAAGACTTTAAATAGTACCAAGACAGATTACTCTGACCTACTTCCGTAGTACATTTTGGAGGCGTAATTTGCTGTGTTAAAACAGACTCGGAAAAATACGTTCTCCATAATAGGTATAACACGTGAAAAGTCTGATTTTTGCACGAGAAAAAGGATGGATAGTTAGAAAAACATTTCTTGAACCTTTTTTGTCAATAAATACCGCTATGAATCCCTTGGATCATGCCTGCTTTTTGACAGAGTCATCTGCCATAGGGTTAACACGTGAAAACATGGATTTAAAAATGATTATAGTTCCTCTTGAATTTAGTGCAAATGTGGCTTACATGTAATTTGAGACTCTGAAAAGGCTTAATGAAGGCTCAAAAGGTGCAAGGGACCCCGCATAAATCCCCGGGAATATGCATGCTTTTGGCCGTCCATCTCCCATAGGTTAACACGCAAAAACGGGGATTTTTGAATGATTATAATTCCCGCAAAATTAAACCAAAATTTTGAAAAATATGCCTTGAATAAAATTTAAAGCTCTGAAAATGTATAATTGAGACTCAACTAGTTGAATAGACCCCGTATAAATCCCCAGGAATATGCATGCTTTTTACCCCCCCCCCCCCCCCCCCTCAAAAAAAAAAGGTTTACACGCGAAAACAAGGAATTTTAGGATAAAAAAAAAATTCCCATAATTTTTATTTGAAAATATAAAAAACGTAATTTACATAAAATTGGCAAAAAATTTTCTTCTCGCCAGCCCTCCGAAAGTCGCTCAGTGGAGGGGTGTAGGGTATCCGATTTTAGGGGTCCAGTTTTCCTCCATAATTCTCTGACAAGCAAAAACAGTTATCAGTTCTAAAAGGGGGATACAATTTTTTTTAAAAGCCTCCTAAATCCGCCACTGATCCATGCCCGGACTGTCACGTCAGTCTTGCGGGGTGGGCCTTTTTACAAGTTTTTCTCGGAGGGTTAATAGAACGATATTGTTAGCCTCGTGGGCTTCAAAACTAAATTTGGTGCTCGATCCGGGTTTTTTCACAATAATTTAGGCAAGAGCCCGTACATGCCAACTTGGGTTTCAAGAAGGGGGCCGCGGCCGATTCGCCCCCTCTTGATCCGCCCCTGCTATTCTGTCATGGATGTGAAGAATATGATTGCATAGTCATTGGCGGATCCAGGGGGCACTTCCGGCCCGTGCCCCCCCCCCCCTTTTTGGAAGAAAGGTATGCGTTTTGACTATAGACGATCCGCCATTTTCTCGATTGTGCCCCCGCCCCCTTTAGAAAAAAAATACGGGTCTATCTTTTGACAAACCTTCATTTGTGTGCCCCCTCTTTTACTCAATCCTGGATCCGCCCCTGTGCATAGTGTTGGTGGTCGATCTCATTAAATTGAAAGATTGGGAGGAAAAGCAATAAGAGATCATTTTTATTTTTTATTTTGTTTTTAAATTTTGTTCCAATTGCTTTATTTTTACTGTTTGTTTTTGTTGGGTTTTTCTGTTGTTGTTGTTTTTTTTGGGGGGGGGGGGCTCAGTGATTTTGTTTTAAATCATGTAAATCACTTGTAATTGTTGTGATTTCTGTTGATTTCCTAATAAAAACACAAATAAAAAAACATAAGAGATCATTATTTTTTCCTCAATTCTATTGGAGTAATTTTTTACAGATCGGTTGTAAGAGAGAAAAGAGAGTATGAGAAAAAATGAGAGGGAGGAGGAGAGAGAGAGAAAGAGAGCTGGGGCAAAAGTAATGGGATATTCCTCCAAAGACAGAATAGGACTGGTAATAAATAAATTATATCATCAGCTGCTATATTGTTGGTTACTAGTTAATTCAATTCAAAACACGGAGGCCATCTCCCTTTTCGTACAATCGGTAAAGGCCCTATATTGCGTTGGTGATGGCTTCGGAGAAAGCCCCTATACTGTTTTCTTCGCCTGTCGTCTCACATTTCTAAAGCAGAATATTACAAATAAATTACCGCAAGTTGGTTATATTGGTGGCGTATCCAGGAATGCGTGGAGAGGGGGAGGCTCACGCCTGACGAACAAAAACATCATCAGATGCATCCTATTTTGAATTTTAGGAAAAGCAAGGAAAAAAATTATCACAGTTTTCAGATTCTTTCTGTGCGGGGGGGGGGGGGGGGGGGGGGGGGGGTACACATTTCCTTTCATTCGATGTGTAACTAAGATAATTATGTCAGATTTGGTTTTGGCTGGCACATAGGGGCACGTACATTCCTGGATATATATAATCTTGGATACGCCACTCTTAATGTAATTTTTATATTTATATAAGGAATTGCTCGCACGCAATCTCATTTTATTAAAGCCTTTTCTGTCTTGAATTGTAAAAGAATAAGGCTAATAAAATTACATTACAAGTCTATAATCCCTATAATTTCCATACATCATATCAAATGAAATATTCTGATTTAAGAGAAAAATAAAGATAGCACATTATTATTTTTAAATAACTTTTCTCGACATTCCCGTCAGATATCGCAGTGTTTGCTCATATAGAGCTTAAGATCAGGGAACATGTTTGGACCCCCCCCCCCCCCCCCCCATTATCACATAAATATTTTTAAAAATTTCACAGCAAATAACTTTAACAAAAATACAAGCATCTAGTCAGAGCCCCCCCCCCCCCCACCCCCCTCCCAACTCTCTCCCTCTCCTCCCTGGTGCAGTTAGAGTTGATTCCTATCTGTTTTGGGACATAAGTTTGTATTTGAAGGGACAATATCAAGATTATGCCCTTTAGTTAGGGCTTTACCAAAAGACACAAGCGCTGTCCAGAAAAAGAAGAAAAAATAGAGAAAATAAAAAAATACAAACATCCTGATTAAGACTATAGCCTTTCCCTCTGGGCCGATCGACATGTACCACAATATATATATACGCGAGCTTTATTTCGGCACTGAGCACTCTTCGTATTTAAACTCTTTGGCCTAGCTATGGCACGCAAGTGACATCGACACACATGCGCTATGCCTATGCATGCACGTAACTAACTATATATAGCCATGCATAGAGTTCCATACTAGGTACGGTATATAGACAATTTAAATAGTATCTATAGAGTACCAAAGTGATGATGTCAAAAAAGCTATTTTTTCATTTTGACATTTTTTATACCATATCTCAAAGGAACATGGTGAAAAACATCCAGAGCCCAAATTTTATGGCAATTGGCTCACTGGGCCCCGAGATGGCCGCATGAATACCTCCTTTGAAGTCAGTGTTAAATTGGCCTGGTTCCAAACTGTTAAGAACCAGGCCAATTTACACTGACTTCAGTGGGGCTAATTAGATATTCATATAACCATACCTTGGGCCACCATGAACTGATTCAAGTCAAATTTGATGTGTGAACGTTTTCCATCATGCTTCTACCTAAATATGGTCATAAAAATACTGAAATACAAAAGTCAAAATTTTGCGCCTGTAATCCAGCTACCAGTGGAAGTTATAAACTGAATTCAGCGGACCCAGGTTCGAGACTGAGTCACGTCTTTCGGATGGTGATGTTAAAGGTCGGTCACCAGACGTAAATAATCATATCTGATTGATACATGTCTGTAAAAACCCAAACACCCACACACACACACGCACACACACACACACACATATCTCTTCCATTATCTCTTATCACTCTCTTTTTCTCTCTCACACTCTCTTTCTCACTCGCGTTCTGTTCATCACCCTATCCACAATGTGATTTGATTCATTGAAAAGAAAAGAAGAAAAAGAAAAGAAACACAACTATTGGATAACTGCTAGTTGTATGTTCATAAAACCAATATTAATTACATAGCTTCTTAAAATAATGTCATTTACCATCATGATGTTAAAGTTTATGTGATGAAATCTGCAATTATGATGCCCAGTCGATCTAAAACAGATTTGCTCACCTTCTGCCTGATTATTTCTCTACATGTTATCTTCGATCACAATGCGATAGTTTTACTTTGTTTTTGTTGGGGGTTTTTTTTTTGCATCTTTTTCTTGCATCTATGTCATTGTTTCAATTGTGTATTCCATCATCTACTATTTTGAACACAACGTATATTCACAGTGCATTTGTTCTACTAATATCAACTGGCCCTATAAGTATATGATAGAAATAACTCATATTATGCCCTACGCGAAAAATTCAAACATATACTTTGTATTTCTAACAAAGAGTACATTTTCATCACAACTGAATTATTAAAATCAAATGACCTCGCCTGCTACATATGGAAGTATTACATCTTGATTGCTTGATTTATTTGAAATTTTTGAACACAGTATTTGTTCCTGTTATACTTCGGGGAGTTTGTAAAATGATGACTTATATGCAACATAGAATACTTGAATATCCTGAAGAAATCATCAGGATTTTTCATAACAAATTTACCCTATATGTATAAAGGATTTTCTAAGGGGACACACAAATGCAGGACTGTCAACTTTGGGGAACAGCTTGGGGGGGGGGGGGGTGGATTCGTATTTTTTTCTTGCTGCAAGCCCTCCAAATGTCTCTCAGTGGGGAAGGGGGTATCAAATTTTATGAGGTCCAGTTTTCCTCCATAATTCTCTGACAAGCAAAAAGAAAAAAAATTATCAGTTCTAAAAGGGGTTCACAATAAAAAATGGGAAGGGCACAATGAATACTTTTCTTTCAAGGGGGCAAGGGCCGGGACCCCTAAATCTGCCACTGATGGAGAGGGCCTTCTACAGAGAATTTTTCATGAACCTGATAACCCTTTTTTGGTCAGAGGTTGTTAGGGAGAGTCTGCCCCCGGCTACGCTAGTGCCCTAACTCCAAAACCACAAAGTCTCCAATGAAACAATGACAAACTAATATATATTCAGAGTCCTAAAGAATGTTGGTTGAAATTGATCCACACATACAAATGGCATATTTGACTTGAAAATGAAAGATGGTTATGTTAATTTTCTCTACATACATGTAAGGCCCTCTAGATGAACTAACCTAACATGTTTTTTCAATTTCTCAGTATTGATTGTTTTTGACATTTATTTTTTTATATCATATAAACAGTATTTGATAGTACAGACTTTCCCAAAATGATCATTTCACTCATCAGATCAGATCAGTTCATTTGATTAATTTTTTTTTCACATTTGTTGAGATGCACAATGGATCAAATCGTAACCCCATTGAGCCTGGCAGTCACTTCATTAATGTAAGACAAGCTAATACAATGGGGCAATACAAATCTGCATTGAAAACATATAAATTCAATTGATTAATATAATTATAACATTTCCGGCAGGTTTCCTACTTCTCTTAACTTCAGCAAGTCAGTAGTTCCTTTTTCCTCTCTCAATTGTCTTTACTCAAAGTGGGACATATATGCCTTCAGCATCTATTGTTACTGAAGAAGAGAAGCTTCATCCTGGAAAAATAAAATAGTTCATACATCACATAATAAGTATTAATACTCCATTCATTGATTCTCAAAGAGAATATACAAGTAAGACATAGATTCCTTTCACAGATTCTATCTGAAATTGTAATGTCTTTCTTCAGAAATATTTCAAAATAAATTGAAGCACATAATTTTTTTTATTTGATATTTTACTTGCTATTGTTTGCGTACACGTATTATTTAAAAAAAGGGTCGAATAACACTTACAGGAACTAACATAATGTATTTACTTGTCAACACATTTTAGATCCCATAAAACCCTCTTATATTTATTATATACTTCGGATAACATACATTTATCCTTGACACTATAAGTATTAGCTCAATCTATCATTCCATCTTTAAAATATGTAACTACTCAACTGGATCTTAACATTCTCATTGAAATAACCATGGAGCTGCCACTTTAATTGATTTCCAAGATTAGAGCTCTATAGAACTACCATACCTGTCATGGAATCAGGGAAATGAAAATAAAGTGGCATCCTAGTAGATTTACATTGCATTTCATCCGTCATCTCCAATAACTAGTGGTACATAGTAGTACGTTCGGCCATGTGTTGATGGGTAGATATACATGTGGATCAAAACACTTGGTAGGTCTGCATATTCTTCCTTTCTATTCCAGGCTGAAGAAAAAAAAAAAATTATAATTGATAGTGATACTCTTTATTACCTTTCAACAATTTTTTTGGTCCTGCCTAAAAAGAAAATGACTATATAACGAGCCCATTTGATTTTGATTTCCTTCACTGCTACACTAAGTAAAAAATAAAATAAGAAGAAAGATATCAAGTAGATAAGGAGTAGAGTTGGCTCACTCTGTAGAGAGCTGCCTGTCGAACGAAAGATCATGGGTTCGATCTATGGTTCGAATCTATGTGGTTCAAATCCTCCCCAGGCGGATGACCGAAGCCTGCGATGTGTGATAAAGTGCAAAACTGGCGGAATTTGAACTGCGCCATCTATACAGTGATTGCTAAATTAAGATTACAATTTGAAAATCAATTGCATTTTAAAAAAATTTTGACAAACAGATTGTTTGGATAATAGGCAAAGTATTTCAAACTATTATTTTTGACTTGGCATTGTGGAAAATTGTTTGCAGGTGCATTCTAAGCTTAGAACGACAAACTAGAATGATGCATGATGGGAAAATGAGAGGCACAGACACTTATAAAATCCTGTTGAAAGATGGCGCTATTGAGGAGCTCCAGTTTTCATCACTTTCACGTGCCCCTCTCCTGTTTCATAGGGTAGACACTTTTACAGCTGTCTCGTAGTGAGGCCGTATATTTGAATATTCATTAGGGGCAGGGCGCTCTCGATATCGTCGAGTGTTTTATGAATATTTATGAGTTCCTGACTACCGTATACCGCATGTGCATGTTGTTTGCCGATATATGTAGTGTACTGTAGTGTTCAAACATTGATTTGGGTATTATCAGATGTTAAGAGTAATATATAAAGACCCCCCCCCCCCCCCACAAAAAATGATTGGTTTTATCAATCTTAATGTTACGGAGAGAGAAACTCACTTACGAGTCGCTACACCTCACTAGCAGGTCGCTGCTCTCACCCGAATATATAGGCATAGTACATAAAAAGATGCATTTCGAACGTTGATTTGGGTATTATCAGATGTTAAGAGTAAATATAAAGACCCCCCCCCCCCCCACACACACACACAAAATGATTGGTTTTATTAATCTTAATGTTACGAGAGAAACTCACTTACGAGTCGCCACACCTCACTAACAGGTCGCCCCTCTCTGCTCTCACCCGAATATACAGGCATAGCACATAAATCAATGTTCAAAATGCGTCTTTTTATGTACTATGCCTGTATTTTCGGGTGAGAGCAGAAAGGGGCGACCTGTTAGTGAGGTGTGGCGACTCGTAAGTGAGTTTCTCTCGTAACATTAAGATTAATAAAACCAATCATTTCTTTTTGTGGGAGGGGGGGGGGGGAGGGAGTCTTTATATATTACTCTTAACAACTGATAATACCCAAATCAACGTTCCAAATGCATCTTTTTATGTGCTATGCCTGTATATTCGGGTGAGAGCAGAGAGGGGCGACCTGTTAGTGAGGTGTAGCGACTCGTAAGTGAGTTTCTCTCGGCGTAATATTAAGATTGATAAAACCAATCTTCTTCTTTTTTTTTTTTTTTTTTTTTTTTTGGGGGGGGGGGGGTCTTTATATATTACTCTTAACATCTGATAACGTGTAACAAATAATACCCAAATCAATGTTCGAAATGCATCTTTTTATTAATCTTAATGTTACGAGAGAAACTCACTTACGAGTCGCCACACCTCACTAACAGATCGCCCCTCTCTTCTCTCACCCGAATATACAGGCATAGCACATAAATCAATGTTCAAAATGCGTCTTTTTATGTACTATGCCTGTATTTTCGGGTGAGAGCAGAAAGGGGCGACCTGTTAGTGAGGTGTAGCGACTCGTAAGTGAGTTTCTCTCGCCGTAACATTAAGATTGATAAAACCAATCATTTTTTTTTTGTGTGTGTGTGTGGGGGGGGGGGGGGGTCTTTATATATTACTCTTAACATCTGATAATACCCAAATCAACGTTCGAAATGCATCTTTTTATGTACTATGCCTGTATATTCGGTTGAGAGCAGAGAGGGGCGACCTGTTAGTGAGGTTTGGCAACTCGTAAGTGAGTTTCTCTCGCCGTAACATTAAGATTGATAAAACCAATAATTATTTATTTATTTATTTTTATTTTATTTTTTATTTTTTTTTTTTTTTTTTGGGGGGGGGGGGTCTTTATATATTACTCTTAACATCTGATAACGTGTAACAAATAATACCCAAATCAATGTTCGAAATGCATCTTTTTATGTGCTATGCCTGTATATTCGGGTGAGAGCAGAGAGGGGCGACCTGTTAGTGAGGTGTGGCGACTCGTAAGTGAGTTTCTCTCGCCGTAACATTAAGATTGATAAAACCAATCATTTTTTTATTTATTTATTTATTTATATATTTTTTATTTTTTTTTTTTGGGGGGGGGGGGGTCTTTATATATTACTCTTAACATCTGATAACGTGTAACAAATAATACCCAAATCAATGTTCGAAATGCATCTTTTTATGTGATATGCCTGTATATTCGGGTGAGAGCAGAGAGGGGCGACCTGTTAGTGAGGTGTAGCGACTCGTAAGTGAGTTTCTCTCGCCGTAACATTAAGATTGATAAAACCAATCATTTTTTTTTTTGTGTGGGGGGGGGGGGGGGTCTTTATATATTACTCTTAACATCTGATAATACCCAAATCAATGTTTGAACACTACAGTATACACTACATCTATCGGCACAACATGCACATGCGGTATACGGTAGTCAGGAACTCATAAATATTCATAAAACACTCGACGATATTGAGAGCGCCCTGCCCCTAATGAATATTCAAATGACGGCCTCACTACGAGACAGCTGTAAAAGTGCCTACCGTTTCATAGACGTAGGCTTATGAAACAGTGGAAAACGTCCTGTCCCTTGGACAGGATGTTAAATGGAGGCCCCGTGTAGACTATAGAGTCACCACCTAAGAACCCACTGCACTGTTCGTAGATGGGTTACAGTGATTCAGTGAATCAGTTCGCCTTTCCGCTCCCAGGCACATGCAGTACATTACTAGGTGACGCCAAATCGTTACTATAATTTGGCTATGCTAATGTGTGTCTGTCTGCATGTCCGTCCGTTTGTTTGAAAGCGCTTTTCTCCGTGTGTGATATTCCACTCAATCGAGCTGGGTATTTTTTTAAACGTGGTTAAATTGTTCCCAGATTGTCATGAAGGGGGTTGTTTGTGGTATTTTGGTCGTATTATTTAATTTTTTTTTTTACAATTCGTAACTTCCTTTGGCAGGCCCCGGTAAAGCTTCGAAGTTCAGCGCACTTCGCACCTATAACACGGGAAAACTCGTCTCAGTTTGTGACACTAAACATGAAATCACGCGAGGGCTTTAAAACAAATTGATAATTGACATCATTTCGCCCGGATAAATAATCTTCACATTCCGAAAAAGATACTGAGCCATTTCGCTAGCAAATCGTGGCTAATAACATCCTCTAACTAGTGATCTAAAGATTATTCTGATTGGTTGACGGGAATTTGGTGCGATTTTGCTGTTCATTCACAAATGGCCTCATATTTGTTGTCACATTATTCACGAACGTGTTCGCAAGTACAGTGCATGCAAGAAGGGCATTGGATTACGGCCGAACGCATTTCGCGCCTGTGAAGCGGTCTGATTGTCCATGGTTTGTTATCATCTACGCTATTACCGTGTTTTTCTTGATTTGTGGACAACTGTTAGAGGTATAGGAGGTGGTGCATATACAATTTGTTGACAAGGCTACATTATGTAAAATTAATATTTCTTCTTTAGTTACAGTTTGATAAAAAAATATATCGTTTGATAGTCAGGTATACGGTTTTAGTTTAAACTTTTAAGAACTGACTAAAGTCTATTGGATTGTGCCATTCTATCATGGGGTAACTCGATTTGTATATTATGTACAGTGAAAATTCATTTGTGAAACAATGATAGATTGTGAGATGCGTGCATGTAGGCCTATATAAGTAAGAGATAAAAGAGAATAATATGAGAAACGAATGAATATGTCAAGAGCCTTGATGGATTTTATTGCGAAAATGTCTGTTTTGAGATGGTAACTACAACGCCTCTCAAAGTACAAATAATCCCCCTTTTTATCAAATAAACGCGCCCAATGACACATGTGCATGACATGATCGCTGGGTGTCAAGGGAGGTCAGCGATTGCCCAATCGAGAAGTATATGCGTCGTGTCGAATCTCAGGAAAGTTCGTACGGTTCGACCTTTTTCGGGTCAGCGAAATTATATTGGCATAAATTTCACGTACGGTAGGCTTCCACCCTGCACCGTCTATTTGAAGCTGCCTAATACATGTAGATGTAAGGCTATGCTGATAAATGAACCGTCGCACTGCATGTGTATAGATCGTGAAGCTACAAGCCAAGCTTTATGCACACACAAGGTTTTCGTTCTAAAAAAGGGGAATGGGGGGGGGGGGGGGGGGGGGGAGCACAATGCATGCTTTTCTTGCAAGGGGGGGGGGGGGGAGGGGTAAATTGCCACTTGGTCTAATGCTAACTGGTCTAATATCCAAATGGTCTAACATCACTCGGTCTAACAACACTTGGTCCATCACCCACACGTCTAATCAACATTTGGTCTAATAACCATTTGGTCTAATAATCACTTCGTCTAATCACCACTTCGTCTATAGCCAATTCGTCTAAAACTCATTTGGTCTAATACCCATTTAGTCTAAACCCATTTGGTCTAATTATCAGTTCGTCTAATTTTCACTTGGTCCAATATCTATTTCGGCTAAAACCAGTTGGTCTAATAACCAAATGGTCTAATCATCATTTCGTCTAATAGCCATTTTGTCTAAACCCATGGTCTAAAACCCACATCGTCTAATTATCACTTCGTCTATATTACCATTATGTCTAATCATCGTTTGGTCTAATTCTTAGTTCGTCTAATAATCGTTTGGTCTAATACTATACATACAAATAGGTTAGCCTGTGATATAAACATTGCATGGGCCTTGGAACCGGCCGCGTCTTTTTTTTTTGGTAACCAAGGCTAGGCAGAAACTCCTTTTTGAAGACTTTGAAACAGACTACAAGTATCGGACTTGTATTTTCTTACTCAGTCACCTTATTTTTAAATAAGCAAAAGAAAATTTCGTAATATAATCTTCTGCCGAGGTTTGAACTCGTGGTTCCTTCACCAAGAGAGGACTGGATTATCCGATTGCGCCACACAGACCAGCTGCTCGGTGCCCTTGCTCGTTTTATTATGTAGCTAAAATTCGTTTTCATGAATATTCATGCCGATTAGTCTTGACGGAATAAACCGTATTAGTATGAAAAAATGCGAAATCTGCCTAGGCTTGGTTACCAAAAAAAAAAGACGCGAACCGGCCGGGGTGCTAAATTTTTTTTCCCACGAACTTTTTGTCCCTGTCCTCCCTGGCGCATGCGCACCTGATCCTTTCCGATCTAAATCAATTTCGCAATCATAGGGTTTATTCCGTAAGCGATATAATGAGGGTTGCTCCCAGCGTCTTGCTGTTGCGAGATGCGTTAGCCCTCGGATATTTAACCTGGGGTATGAGGGTTCGACTCTCAGTTTGGACATTACAAAAATAACGTCTTGTATTTTTATTTTTACTAAAAGTAGGATGAAACTTTGAAACCCCATCCAACTCCAAGCATTATAGGGCTATTTCAAAGTTGCGCATGCGTCAAGGACAATAGTGACAAAAAGTTCGTGGGAAAAAAAAGTTCGCGGCCGGGATGGGGAGGGGAGCGGGGTTATAGGGCTGGAGCCCCCTTAGGCTTAGGCGTGTAGCAAGGGGTGGTGGCAAAAAAAAAAAAGTGAGAACGAAAAAGCGGTGGGGGGGGGGGGGCGCCGTTATTTTTCTCTCAGTTATCTCAAAATTTGCTAAAACGTCAAAGTTTTGGCACTTTGCGCAGGAATGGGGAAACTTTCCCCGCACCCACCCCTGTTACATACAGTGCAGTATTTAGGGGGGGGGGGGGGGTCCTCGTTTTTTGTTTTTTTGTTTTTGTTTTTTTGTAATATGCTTAACATGAAGGGCACCCATTTAAATGCATGTTGGAAAATGCGATACCCCCGACTCCCAAACTACGGGTCTCCCTTTTTTAAATGCTTGTCAGATAATTAGGCTATGGAGGGAAACTGGACCCCCCCCCCCCCCGAAATAATTTTGGAGGGCTGGCCAAAACATTGTTGTCAACACCCCCTCTCCTTTTGGGTGAAAAGTATGCATTATGCCCCTTTTTTTATTGTGCCTCCCCTTTTAAAACGAAAACCTATTTTTTATTTTCGCTCGTAAAGGATTATGGAGGGAAAATCGACCCCATAACCCCTTGCCCCCCCCCCCCCCCCCCGAGCGAATTTTGGAGGGCTTGGAAAAAAAATTTCCTCGGATATTCCAGATGCTTAGAAGAGCTTTTATTTATGTTGTTTTTATAATCATCAGATACGCAGTTGACATAAAACTTATACGATTGCCATCTGTAAGCTTCCCAGTTTCTAGTGATACATTAATTGCCATATTTGTGATTTTCTTGTGTGATCTTTAAAAAGAAGTCTGCTATGAATCAATTGTTCAAATATGTTTCATCGATAAACTACTTGCCTTTCAGTGTGAATGGGTACTTGGGCTGTACATAGGAGAAGACCACCCCATCCCGTCGTGCCACATGTAATTTTTGCTAGTAATGATTTGTGTATCTCGGCTCCGACGATGGTTTTCTTATCTGGAAATGGTTTTATTGTGATACAACCGCCTTTTTTCAGCGAGGATGAACGGGATGAAAGGCTTGCTTTCTTTTCATTTTTTTAAGTTCAATAGACAGGCTAGGCAAATGCCTCCTCCTGACCGTATACATGTATCATTAAGAGAGGGGATGTGGAGGGGGAGACAGAAATCGGTCAGGAGGAATAAGTCAGGAAAGAGAGAAACATGGAGAAAGAGAGAGAGGGAGAGGCGATTGACTTTACCCTATATATACCACGACAGCTCTCCGTAGATCTACAGAGTTGAATATACAGTGCTATGGAATGCCATTAAGGAAATAAATATAGTTGTTCAACATCAATACAAAATATAATATATATTTAACTTTTACAAAACCATTTCACTCCACCCAATATATATATTACACTCTAAACAAATACATTTCACTTTTCACAAAAATTTCATTTCACTTTTTCACAAAAACTCCTATTCACTTTGAAAAAAAATTATTTTACTTTTCCCAAAAATACATTTCACTTTTCACAAAATTTCATTTTACTTTTTCACAAATTTTAATGTCACGTTTTCACAAAAATTCATTTCACAGTTTACAAAATTTCATTCCACTTGATCTTTGAAGGTAGAGGTTTACCTGGTGGTACTGATAACGTGGAGAAGGTTTACGGTTCACCATGTGGTTAGTCCTGAAAAGGACTATTGAGTAAGAAGAAGAAAGTGGAGAAGAGTTGAGAGGAGAAGAAAAGGAAAGGCGAGATAGAAATTCAGAGAGTCTAGAAGTAATCTTTCTTGAAAGTGTAAAGTCCTGATGTGTAAACCAGATGAGAAGGCTGAGAGTGGAGAAGACGTTTCGGACAGGTTGACTCCTGATGACGGACAGTCAACCTGCATGTCTCATGTGGTCCTTTTCAGGACTTCACAAAAAACTTTGTCCCCTCGCCCCCCCCCCCCCCCCCCCCCCCCCCCCCCCCCCCCCCCCCCCCCCCCGCTAGCGACGCCCCTGTCTACACCTGCGATGTTCTTTTATTATTATTTGTGGGGGGTTAGGGTGCAGCATTTCTGTCGGCAAATTTGGGTGTCACGCCCTAAAAATTTGTCGGCAAATTCGGGTGTTACCCCCCCCCCCCCCCCCCACACCATTCAAAATGTTCTAGCGACACCCTGAGGCTGGGGAGTAAAATCGACGTCGCGTCGCGTTCGGAAATTGGATGGGATTCGATTGCGCCGCACCGGGCACGCGTGGTAGCGCGAGCTAGCTTGCTATAGCACCACTTTTAGGCCGACAAAAAAAGAGGAACGTTGTGACATGGTTTTCGTGAAAGAGGAATGATTTCTACGCACAGTACGCACATGTATATTATACGAGAGGAATGTACACGCAGGTCTAGATCGGGGTCTACATGCATGACAAGCAAAGTTGTTTCGAGACAATATATAGGCCTATAAATGATATGCATTTTTCTTTGTTATGATCCAAAATCCACAAAAGATAAGAATCAAACAAAAGATATTAACTTTAGATGATGTATGCTTTAATTTAAATATTTACCAACATCAGATATAACAGAATTACAGATTCTAGGTACAAATACACTACATGTACTTAAACTGGTAAAGACTTACAATTTCTCAGCTGGGAAATTCCTATTAGTCCAGAATGTTCTTGAAGGGTAGAGTAAGTTGGCTGCTAATCCACAAATATTGAATTCAAACGGTATGTTGTCCAACTGGCAAAAGAAGATTCCAGATCCAGCCGAGGAATGTCCAAAATAATTCAGGAAGTCATCGATGTCGATAATGATGTCGATGACGATGTCCAAGACGATGGCAATCACAATGTCGATAACAGTGTCAACTGCAATCTCGATAATCAATGTCAATGACGATGTTGACCACAATGTCAATAACGATGTCGAACACGACGTCAAATATGTCAAGGATGAGGTCCAAGATGAAGTCCAAGATGAGGTCCAAGATGATCTCCACAGGTTGATATCAATATCGTTAGTAAGCGAAGAAGCTTGACTGGGGAGGAATTTTTAATTTGTAAACAAATCTTTCGGCATATTACTCCCAGTGTTAAAGATCGTATGCTCGATCTGTAATGAAAAACACAAGTCAGAAAAAAAATTTTCTGACTTGTGTTTTTCATTACAGATCGAGCATACGATCTTTAACACTGGGAGTAATATGCCGAAAGATTTGTTTACAAATTAAAAGATATCAATATCAGATGGTGTTAACTGAGAACTTATGCAATATATGCTCCACGATGTATTCAGGGTATAAATTCTGAAATTCCTGTGCAAGCTCCCAGCTTATATACAATCTCAACCCTTAATTAGAATTTTCTACATTCTACTACAATATTCATGAAAGTTTGGAACTCTCTTGTAAGTTCTATATAGTTCTAGTTGTAACAAACAAAGGAAGGGGATTCCCCTTTTCTATAAATAGACTCATTGCAATGTTACACTCTAAGAGGTTCATGTAAAGGTCAGGATACATGTAATCAACACATTCCAACATGTACATTATACATTGCAATTATCCTATAGTACATCACACACAATGTAAAGATCTAGAATGTTCTCTCTACTGTATGTGCATTCTGATTATTTCACTGCTACACATTATATTCACTTTTCACATATGAATATTACTCTCTTCTGGAAATTTCTATGTTCATAAAATCATATAGAAAACTGGAAAAATAACTTCTTTCTAGAAGATTCCTTAATTATATGACACCTCCCCCACCGGGAAAAAGAAAGCTTTACCGTAGTAAAGGTTTCTTTAAGATTCAACCTGTTTCAAATTATCCAGATAAGCCTTTCATCCTGTACAAAGGCATTACATATCACACATGTATTTAAGGATCATCAAAAAAGAAAAATGCAATTATAAATGACAAACTTTGTCCACAAAAAGTAATTTCTCTCTTTACATCCTTGAAAGAGCATCAGCAATCACATTATTCTTTCCACGAATATGTACAATTTTCAAGGGGAAAGGTTGGAGCATAAGGCTCCACCTGTACAGTCTTTGGTTCTTTGTTTTGAATTTCTCCAAGAACACAAGAGGGTTATGGTCTGTGTAGACCATGATCTCACCATTACTGTTGGTTAGGTACACCTCAAACTGCTGAAGAGCAAGTACGAGACTCAGAGCCTCTTTTTCGATAGTTGAATACTTCTTCTGATATTGGTTGAGTTTCTTTGAGAAGTAACAGACACTGATTTTTCAAAGCCTTCTTCATCCTCTTGGAGCAACACTGCTCCCACTCCAACATCACTGGCATCAATAGCCACCTTGAATGGCTTTGTGAAGTTTGGAGCTGCCAAAACAGGCTCATTCACCAAAATGGCCTTCAACTTCTCAAATGATCTCTGACATGCATCAAACCATACATACTTCACTTTTGCTTTCAGCAAGTTTGTCAGTGGACTAACCACAGTACTGTAATTTGGAACGAACTTCCTGTAGAAACCACTCATACCTAGGAATCTGAGCAACTCTTTCTTAGTTGTGGGAATGGTGAAGTCTAAGATTGCCTGAATCTTTGCTTCTCTCGGTAGCACTTGACCCTGACCAACCACATGACCAAGATATGTGACCTTTGCCTTGCCAAACTCACTCTTCATCAGATTAACTACTAAGTTGGCTTTATCTAATCTGTAAAACAGTAATCTCAAATGATTGAGATGGTCATTCCATGTATCACTGTACACTAAGATGTCATCTATGTACACAACACAATTGTCAAGCCCAGCAATTACCTGATTTGTCAATCTTTGAAAGGTTGCTGGGGCATTCTTCATTCCAAACGGCATGACTTTGCATTGAAATAAGCCATCCGGTGTGACAAAGGCTGATATTTCCTTGGCTCTGTCAGTCAGTGGCACCTGCCAATATCCCTTCAGCAAGTCTATCTTAGTGACAAAGGCAGAGTTCCCAACCCTATCGATACAATCTTCCAACCTAGGAATTGGATATGAGTCGGTCTTAGTGATTGCATTTACCTTGCGGTAATCTATACAAAATCTCTGAGAGCCATCCGGCTTTGGGACCATTACAATAGGGGAACTCCAACTACTCTGACTTGGTTCAATTATGTCATTATCTAACATGAACTGGATTTCCTCATTCACTTTTTCCAACTTGCTTGGATTAAGTCTATATGGATGTTGTTTGATAGGTTTTACATCACCTACATCTACATCATGTACAGTCAAGGCAGTACGACCTGGTCTATCTTTACACACATGCTTATAATCTTTCAACAAGCCAGATATGTCAATTCTCTGTTCATCAGAGAGATGCTTCAGTGCATCATCCAAATTTTCTAACATTTCTGAGTTAGACAATTTCACTCCACATGGTTCATTTGTAGACACATCTGTGTGAGACAATTCACTCTCTGTCTCTACATTGCCTTCATTTACATCTTCTAGCTTCTCTTCTTTTACAACATGTGCTACGCCTACTGGCTGATTAGCCTCACGTTCAAAGTATTCTTTCAGCATGTTTACATGACATACTCTTTGACTCTTTCTTCTGTCAGGGGTACTGATCACATAGTTGACATCATTCAGTTTCTTTTTGACAGTGTAGGGACCACTGAACCTAGCTTTCAAGGGCTCACCTAGCAAAGGCAACAACACTAACACCCTATCTCCAGGCTTGAAGTTGCGCTCTTTTGCCTTTTTGTCTGCCTGTGTTTTCATTTTAGCTTGCGACACTTTCAAGTGTTCTTTGGCTACCTCACAGGCCTTTGAGAGCCTTTCTCGAAACTTTGACACATAGTCAAGAAGGTTTACCTCGTCATTCTGACCCATGAACTTTTCTTTGATCAG
Source organism: Heliocidaris erythrogramma (assembly GCA_025617745.1). Taxonomy (NCBI): domain Eukaryota; kingdom Metazoa; phylum Echinodermata; class Echinoidea; order Camarodonta; family Echinometridae; genus Heliocidaris; species Heliocidaris erythrogramma. The sequence continues at coordinate 30,720,681 of CM046857.1, read as the reverse complement.
CTTAAGGGGACCCCTAACCTCGTGACCATAGACCAGCTCAAATGGACTGAAGCCCGTCGACTCATTTGGGGAATCCCTGGTCGCGAACAGCAAGAATGGGATACCTTTATCCCAGTCATCAGGATACTCTTCACCATAAGCCCTAAGCATGGTCTTCAGGGTCTGGTGATAGCGTTCTAATGCACCTTGGGACTGTGGATGATAAGCGGATGACTTGATCTGCTTTATCCCTAACTCATGCATCACTTGCTGAAACACTCCTGACATAAAATTCGATCCTTGGTCTGACTGAACTTCCTTGGGCAAACCATACCTAGTGAAAAACTGCACTAGCGCCTGTACTACTGTCTTTGCAGTGATACTTCTCAACGGTATCGCCTCTGGAAAACGAGTGGACAAATCCATAATCGTAAGAAGATACTTGTGACCCGACCTAGTTCTGGGTAAGGGTCCAACACAGTCAACAAGAACCCTAGTAAAAGGTTCATCAAATGCAGGTATCGGTATCAAGGGAGCAGGCTTGATAGAAGGCTGTGCCTTCCCAACAACTTGACATGTATGACATGTCTTACAGAACTGCACAACATCCTTGTGCATCTTCGGCCAATAAAAGTGCCTCATGACCCTATCCTCCGTCTTCCGAATACCTAAATGACCTGCCATAGGCAACTCGTGAGCCATCCTCAGAATCTCTATGCGGTAACAGGGAGGAACAACAACTTGGTGAACTACACACCACTCTTCATTAGCTGGTCTCCGGGGAGGTCTCCACTTCCTCATCAATATGTCACCTTTGACATAATAGCACTCAGGAACCTTATCAGCCTCAGCCTCAGAACATGCCTTCTGTGACAAGCCTCTCAATTCTGGGTCCGCCTGTTGTGCCTGTACAAGGGAAGATTTGCTAAACAACCCATCATTGTCTGCAACAGAGCCTTCAACATTATCCCCATCCAAGTCCTTGAAAAAGGTTTCAGCTAACCAGACATCAGTACTCTCCTCCACATCAATAGAATCCGCATCATCCTGTTCAGCCCTACGAGCCTGAGACCTCGTGACAACACAATCCGGGAAAATTCCAGGAAAATCCTCCTGCAACCGTTCAGTTTCAGCTACCTCAACCGGCTTCTCTGAAACCACTGGAGATGCAACAACTTTCTCTCCAGCCAAGTCGTTACCCAACAAAAAGTCAACCCGTGGACGGGTAATTCCGGTACGACACCAACAGTTACAGGACCACTAACTAGGTCACACTTTAAGTCGACCTTATGCAAAGGAACCGACACATAATCCGGACCAATGCCTCGAACCAAAACTTTAGCATTCTCTGAACTCTCTGGTGGGAGAGTTAAATGCCCTGACATCATCAGGGACTGAGCAGCCCCTGTATCTCGAAGGATAACCACTGACTTACCTACAGTACCAGTCGAACAGGGGGATACCTCACCATCATGCAAAAAGCTTCTAAAGCTCTCATCAACCTTCTTGACCTTATCGGCAAATACTAGAGAAACACTCTCAACATCTTGGACTGATTCCAACTGGACAGACTCCTTGGGTAGCACACTTGATTGCTTGACTAAACCCACATCTTTCGTAATTTTGGTCGGTTTCCCAATCAATTCCCAACAGGACTTTTTCAAATGTCCTGGCTTATTACAATGAAAGCAGACTTTGGAACTTTGACCAGCAGATCTTTCATTTGATTTCGCGCCTCTATCTGCCTGAGACTTGTCAGTGTCATTCTCCTTGCTAGCATGTTTTCCCTCACCAAATTTGTTGTGGAATTCAAATGCCTCTTTTCCCTTCTTATTCTGAAAGTTTTTGAAAGGAAGCCTATCCCCACTACCTCTGTGTGTGACCTCAAATTCATCAGCTACCACAGCTGCCTTACTCAATTGAGTAATTCTTTGGTCATCTAGGTGAGACTTAACGCCAAAAGGAACACCCTTTTTGAATTCCTCTAAGAGGACAACTTCTCTCAGTTGGGCAAAATCTTCGTCAACTTTCAGTGATCTGTACCACTTGTCAAACATCATTTCTTGTTCCCTAGCAAACTCAACATAGGTCTGGCCTGATTGTCTTTGCATATTCCTAAATTTACGTCTGTATGCTTCTGGGACCAACTCATATGCATTAAGAATAGTATTCTTCACTGTAGCATAGTCACATGATTGCTCTTCAGAGAGAGATGAGTAGACTTTTGCCGCCTTTCCCACAAAGACGCTTTGAAGAAGCAGAGTCCAGTATTTCTGAGGCCATTGCAACCTCTTGGCCACTTTTTCAAATGATACAAAATATGCATCAACTCCCTCTTCATCAAATTTTGGCACAAGACGAATGTTCTTCGCTACATCAAAACCTTGGGGAGATTTCTCTTTGGTAGAGTTAGTATTTGCATGTGCTAACTCCATTTCTTTCAATTTCAATTGGTACTCCCTTTCTTCTCTTTCTCTTTCCATTTCTCTTTGTTTTTGTTTTTCTTCCAGTTCTCTTTGTTTTTGTTTTTTCTTCCAGTTCTCTTTGTTTTTGTTTTTCTTCTATTTCTCTTTGTTGCTTTTCTCTTTCAAATTCTAATTTCATTCTCTCCTTTTCCATCTCAAGTTTTGCTAATTGGAGTTGAACATCACTTGAAACATTAGAAGGAACCTCACTTTCTTTACTGAGCTTCATGTGACTAGCTAGCAGATCAATAATCTCTGCCTTCTTTAACCCAGGGGTAAGAACTACTCCCAAATGCTGACAAACAGCTCTCAAGTCATCTTTTCTTAGTGACTTCAGCTGACCAAGGGACAAATCTGTCCTCTTAACAAACACTTCAACATCTATTGTAGTCATGATGAAGTATGTAACAAACAATAACAGAATTTAAGAACTTATCTGCAATATGTATTCTAGAAGTTTCCAGAGATTTCCAAAAGCTCTCTATATTTTGTTAATGTTTTTGACTTGTTATATTTGGCTACGCTCCCGGACAAGCCCCCAGTTTGTTATGATCCAAAATCCACAAAAGATAAGAATCAAACAAAAGATATTAACTTTAGATGATGTATGGTTTAATTTAAATATTTACCAACATCAGATATAACAGAATTACAGATTCTAGGTACAAATACACTACATGTACTTAAACTGGTAAAGACTTACAATTTCTCAGCTGGGAAATTCCTATTAGTCCAGAATGTTCTTGAAGGGTAGAGTAAGTTGGCTGCTAATCCACAAATATTGAATCCAAACGGTATGTTGTCCAACTGGCAAAAGAAGATTCCAGATCCAGCCGAGGAATGTCCAAAATAATTCAGGAGGTCATCGATGTCGATAATGATGTCGATGACGATGTCCAAGACGATGGCAATCACAATGTCGATAACAGTGTCAACTGCAATCTCGATAATCAATGTCAATGACGATGTTGACCACAATGTCAATAACGATGTCGAACACGACGTCAAATATGTCAAGGATGAGGTCCAAGATGAAGTCCAAGATGAGGTCCAAGATGATCTCCACAGGTTGATATCAATATCAGATGGTGTTAACTGAGAACTTATGCAATATATGCTCCACGATGTATTCAGGGTATAAATTCTGAAATTCCTGTGCAAGCTCCCAGCTTATATACAATCTCAACCCTTAATTAGAATTTTCTACATTCTACTACAATATTCATGAAAGTTTGGAACTCTCTTGTAAGTTCTATATAGTTCTAGTTGTAACAAACAAAGGAAGGGGATTCACCTTTTCTATAAATAGACTCATTGCAATGTTACACTCTAAGAGGTTCATGTAAAGGTCAGGATACATGTAATCAACACATTCCAACATGTACATTATACATTGCAATTATCCTATAGTACATCACACACAATGTAAAGATCTAGAATGTTCTCTCTACTGTATGTGCATTCTGATTATTTCACTTCTACACATTATATTCACTTTTCACATATGAATATTACTCTCTTCTGGAAATTTCTATGTTCATAAAATCATATAGAAAACTGGAAAAATAACTTCTTTCTAGAAGATTCCTTAATTATATGACATCTTTTCAAGTAGAATTTATTTCCTCTTGAAAGTGAAATGAATTTTTGTGAGTGAAATGAATTTTTTATGAAAAGTGAAATGAAATTTTGTGAAAAGTGAAATGTATTTTGGGGAAAAGTGAAATGAAGTTTTTTTTAAAAGTGAAAAGGATTTTTGTGAAAAAGTGAAATGAAATTTTGTTGAAAGTGAAATGAAATTTTGTTAAAAGTGAAATGAGTTTTGTGAAAAAGTGAAATGAAATTTTGTGAAAAGTGAAATGTATTTGTTAAGAGTGTAATATATATTGGGTGGAGTGAAATGGTTTTGTAAAAGATAAATATATATTTGTTAAAGTGAAATATATTGCGTATTGATGTTGAACAACTATAATTATTTCCCTAATGGCATTCCATACAGTGCGTATAAAAAAGTATACCCAAATTTGGTAGCTTCTAATTAAAAGGTTATAACCAATGTGACCTTTATTTTTTTTTGTGGTGAAGAGTAACTTGTTTTCTGTTCAACGATACCTCATGACTATTCTGCCACGGATGACTGAGCACCAGGGTTTTTAAAAAGTATTGTCAATATCTCACCAAGTTTGGGCTGATGCAATGAATGTGGGTCAAGCCATATGAATGTGTTACTTTAGTCTAAAATCCTAAAATTAGAAGTTGAATTCTCTTTCATGCTTTAATTCTTCATTGTTTAAAATGATCCAGTGTATCTAAGCTTTCACATGACCTTGTTTCAATCCATATGATAATCCTAAATTATTTTAACAGCCTTTTAGCATAAGGTGCATAAGGTGCTTTTCTCGAATAGCACATGAACTCAAAGGTTTATCCTTAAAGAGGAATACATGTGTTGAGAATTACCAAAGTATTTGAATTTAAACTTGCATGAAAAAAGATAGCTTCCCAAGTAAACTTTGTCCATTTTGAATGACTCTATAAAAGGCTTACCTTAAACAAGGGATGAGGATAAGCCAAAATTGTGTCATCATGGCAAAGAAAATATCATAAATCTTGCTCGTCAGAAGCCTTTCTTAATTTTGAGTTGAAATTAACATAATTATTTTTTATTCAAATGCACAAAATCAATTGAAATAACTTAGCAACTTGATTTCAAACTAAAACAACAAAGGCATAATTTGTTTTGACCCACTTTCGTTGCTACAGCCCAAACTTGGTATACAAGAGGCTTTTTGAAAAGCGTGCTGCTCAGTCAGCACGGTTATGATCATTAGAATATAAGTTATAAGAATATAAGTTGTGCTTTACTATGAAATAAATTTCAAGCTCAATGTTTTAATTAGAAGCTACCAAAGTTGGGTATACATTTTTATACGTACTGTACGATACCAACATAATACAACAAACGTTCAAAATAAAACGAATCAAATGGCAGAGAAATCCATCGTGTAAATACGAACTTTAACCATGCTTTAACCCACAAAACTTGTTTGGTTGTGTCCTGTAGGCCTACTCTTCGTATATGCGTGTACTGTTTTACGGGGGGGGGGGGGGGGGGGGGGGGTATTATGGCTCTTTGTTTGTATTTGCCTGTCCCTCTTTCTCTTTCTCACTCTGTCTCTCTCTCTTGCTGGATCTCCTTCCCCTCCCCTCCCTCTCCTCCCCCTCTCTCGATCTCTATCTTTCTGTGGTATGTTAATGTTTCTCTTTATTTACTTCTCGACTGCAAATTCTGCAGACTGATGCAGGCCTGTTTGCACTATATTCAAGCATCAATCTGTAGAAGCCCCAAGATGTCCGGTTGTTTGTACAGCGCGTCCTTATCGCAGTCTGTGCCAAAAATTATATTTTCTTGACCCACAGCGTTCAATATAAAAAGCCGTACCGAACTGCAAGCTTCTCTTTATGACCTCATCTCTCTTTGCTACTGGACGTGTCCTCAATAGTATCAGACATCATCGTCAGGTAATTATGAACGTTTTCTGTATCCATGCTACAGCCAAACCGTAGCCTATGCTCGTGTGTTGCAAAAAAAGTTATCACATAATATTATGAATTTTTATTAGCCATATCTTCACATCTTCTTGTGTAATTGTGAGTTATTTCATTCACAATTTTATATGTAGTGACTGTTTTTGTTTCTCTGTTGAACAAGCGTCATTATTGTCTCGAGTGGGCCTAACCATCGTAATCCCCGATTTCAAGAACACTTTTCAAACACAGTGGAAAATACGATAATCGTAATAATTTATTTGCAAATATACCAAACACCATTCCCTACAAATGCTACGTGTAGGCATAGCGTTATAGGTTCGTGCATGAAGCTGGAAAGAGAAAATGTAGGCGAAAGGTTAGCCATTGTGAGTACAGGATCGAAGTAAACAATAGTGTACATATAGGTTCCCGTGCTGTTAGCAGCAGAATTATATCATACTGGCATCAGATGATTATATATGCATCAATGCATGATAAATTTTAAAGGCCAAGTCCACCCTAATATCAAGTTGATTTGAATAAATAGAGTAAAATTAAACAAGCGTAACAAATTTCACTGAAATAGGATGTAAAATAAGAAAGTTACGGCATTTTGAAGTTTTGCATTATTTCATGAAACAGTGATATGCATAGCATGGGCGGTATATATATGCAAATGAGTGAACCGATGATGTCATGCACTCACTTTTCCTTATGTATTTTATTATATGAAATATCATATATTTTTTTTTGCTTCAATAATGTAAAACATGGTTTGACTCCATATGGAACATGTAAAAATCATCATTATTGTAACTTATTTTCATACAAGGAAGGGATTCTTTATTATCACATCTATAAAAATTGAAATATTTGAAATTTCATAAAATAAAATACATAAGGAAAGGTGAGTGTGTCACATCATCGGTTCACTCATTTGCATACCACCCATGCTATGCATATCACTGTTTCATGAAATAATGCAAAACTTCAAAATGCCCTAACTTTCTTATTTTACATCCGATTTCATTGAAATTTTCACTGTTACGCTTGTTTAATTTTACGCTATTTATTCAAATCAACTTGATATTAGGGTGGTCTTGGCCTTTAATCAAGCTCATTATTATCTGATATTACCCAGTATGATATTGGGATATCGTCATTAGTGTGGAAGGTCATGTTTAGTAGGAATTGTTGAACTACCATTCTAATTCATAAAACGATGCGATTCTATATCTGCAGATGAAGATCCAGACTGAGTTGGGGGTGGGGGTCAAGGGGGTCCAGACCAGGCACCTGGGAACGATTTTGTTAGTGGGGGTGCTGTGAGCCAAAAAAAAAGGTCCTCATGATTTTAGGGTCTCTTTTTAATTCCAAAAAGCTCTGACAAGCAAAAATAAATAAATAAATAAATAAAAAAAGTCCTCGGCATTTTGGGGTCTCTTTTTAAGTCCAAAAATCTCTGACGAGGGGGGGGGGGGGGGAGGGTCCTCAGCATTGTGGGTCCCCAGCACCCTCGGCTCCCAGGGGCCTGGTCCAGACTCAACTTTTCTTTTGCTTGTCAGAATTTTTTAGGTATAGATCAATACCCCAAAATGTGATGATCTGCCTTATATATCTTTAAATTCTATAGTCATTTGCTCTCTATATTTATAAGACTTAAACCGGGGACAAAACTCTCTTTCGGTTTGAAACTCTTTAAAATAAATCTTAAAAATTAAGAGAATATATGGGCAATAGATTATGCGGAGTGAGGGGAGGGGTATATCAGTATGGGTCAGATTTCCTTACAGCATAATGTACATTTATTTTATTTATTTATTTATTTGCAGTTTTATATTATTGTCAGTTTCAGTACTGCTTTCCACAACGGCCATGTCAGCCTTTACTAAGTATGTACATAACCAATATTTTTAAAGATTGACATAAAGAAAAGGGATATAATCTCTTATGTATATACAAAATACAGATTTAAAAACAAACTAAGAATAATAAGCCCGAAGAAATATGTTAAAGTTTATGAAAAACACAAACAAAAGCAAGATAAAAACAAAAGCAAAAACCAATGAAAAAGAGAAAGAAAACGATTTAACAGTTAATTTAAAATTACTGTTTAAAGCTGACGCTAAAATGAGTAATTTGAAAACACTTTAGAAAATAATAACACAGTCCGGGATTGATCATAATTACCTAAACGTTTTGATGATGATATGTAAATCAACTATTAATTTGGATTATTCAGGGACAATTTAAAAGCATGCAACGACCGACTATTTCTTTGATTCACACTAAGGCTGTTCCATCCTGTACATCCCATGTATTCAAAAGTACGACTATAGCAGCATTGTTACAAAGTTATTAAGAGAGCCATTAATCAGGAATCTTGCGTCCAGCGGCGTCGCTAGAGCCCCCTCTAATTAACCCTTTCAAGACAATTTACCACATTTTGTGGTTTGGCTCAATAACTTTGGAATCAGAGCTGTAAAAAATATACCAGATGCATGAGTAGAAAGAGCAAAATTTTCTGCACACATTGTGTCCATTTTTGTTGAATGACCATATTGTGTTTGACGCCAGGAATTTTAAAAAGGAAAATAGGCTTTAAAATCCTTGAATTGGCAACATATTGAGAGGTTCAAATCACTGTTGTTTGATCGAAATTGGCAATTTTTTCAACTTTCAACAAAGTTCCTAGCCATGTATATTGTTTTCAAAGACATTACATCTTATCAGAACCATGTAGTACTAAAAGAAAAAATATTATTGTTGCCAGTTTGAAGAACAAAAGGTGATCAATTTAGCCCTTAAATAATTCCTGTCCTAAAAGGGTTAATAGTTGATGTCACGCGTCATCTGTATCATACATCACATTTGAATCTTTTCCGCAGTCAAATAGCGACTTTTCATTAGTGTTAGGGAATTGATTTTGTTTTTGCCGTCTTCTTTTTATCTTTTCCTTTTTGCCTTTTGGAAGGGGCTCTATACGGGCCTGTCTATTTACACTCTCTTAAAATAAAGAAATTGGTTGTGGTTAAAAGCATTTGATTATAATGTACTGAGTAATGATACTAGGTGTCATAACTCTTTCTTTTTTTTCATTTTCCTTTTTTTTAACACCTATAGCAGTCGGATGGATAATTTTGCCATTATAACGTGAATTATGTTGGAATGTATTTGATCATAATATGCATGGGAACACTTGATTACGCTTTGCGTATAAGATCCGACCGCCCCTCCCAAAATAAAATCCTGGCTTATAGAGGGTGTAAACAGAAAGGTATAACAACTTCCACTGAAAGTAATTCTTTGCCTTTTTCATCTTAAGGCTTTTTGAGAGTGGGAGTACACAAAAAGCTATGCATGGGACTGCTTTACAAATCCTGTCATATTCGCCAGAAAGGTGTTTTCAAGCTTTGATTTTAGCACTCAATCTCTCCTGGAATACTGGAATTTCGAACTTCATACTTCTTTGTACTGAGATCACTTTAGAAAACAATACTGTTAAAGATCACTGCATTATTTGAGCAAGACTATGGTCCCTTTGATGGGCTCTTATTTACGAAAATGGGCTTGAAACCATTTTAATGGAAGCTGTAGGGGCCCGCCGTGTATTGTTTGTCATACATGACTATCACCAATAACATCGGCATATCACGTAGCATATGTTTCGATATTTAAGTAATTGAAATATGTGATTTTTAATGCATTTTCAATTAGGCCGTACTTAATAGATTCAGGGATCCCATGTCCTTTAAGGTGCCCCCAAATGATGTAATCTTGCAATGATTGATGTGATAATTTCTATTTGTAGAAAACATTTCAAATATCTTTAGAAAGAAAATATGTCGTGACACTCTATAGTTTAATGCTCCATAATCATGATAATCACCTCTGTTATTTGGCCCTCTAAAATCAGAATTTGAGCACCTGACACATTATTTGGCCAGTATTATCATACCCACAATGTAACATTGTATTTTGATATCAAAATAGCCATTTACTGAGCTTCTATTACCTCGATAAAAGCATTTAAGGCAATCTTTTCGACTCTAGCGAGTCGTTGGTCCTTTGAGCCCATGTGGTCTTTTGTGGGTCTTAACCATTATTATAATTATTTACTTATACTGTTTATAGTGGGTTTTCAACACAAAAGAAACGTTTCTAGCCCCAAGGTTGACTCTGAAATATATACAAAAAACAATGGCGGGCCACTAAAACATAAAAGTTGGGTACTCAAGTTGGGCACATTTTATCAAACATCAGTCGGTGCCATCGTTTTCACCATGAAATTTTACAAAGGAATCAATTTTGAAAAAAGTGAACACTATTTCCCATGAGGAGCCGTCTGCGTACCTAACTATAATTATGACGAGGTCAAACTCTAATTATATGCTACTTAGACGACAGTGGTTTTTGCTTTGTCTCCGCGTCCCTGCTCAAAATTGCTGTCAGCAAATGCGCCACCTCTGTAGGTAGAAAAAAAAGAAGAGATTTTCAAAGTTCCGATATTTTGGCAGCGAGGAGAAAGAATATCCACATACTTGGGCAGCGAGGTTCTGAGATAATTATGTAACTTCTGTACATTTTCACTACGAAAGTTTTAAAAAAATATTCTCGCTTCCCTCGCTCGCAAAAACTTAGAAATTGAAAAGTTGATATTAAAGGCGTCCCCCTTCGGCAGTAGGCTGCGGCCCCCTCCCAATGAGGCTTTTCAAAGTTCCGATATTCGGGCAACCACCACTTCATATTCCTGCGAGGAGCAAGAATATTCACATACGTGGGCAGCGAGGTTCCGAGAGAATTCTATAACTTCTGTACATTTTCACTACGAAAGGTTAAAAAAAATTCTCGCTCGCAAAAAATTAGAAATTGAAAAGTTGATATTGGGGCAAAAGGCGTCCCCCTTCGGCAAAGTTCTGATAATCGTGCAACCACCACTTCATATTCGGGAAGCAAAGTGAGGTGCCAGAATATGCACATATTTAGGCAGCGAGGTTCCCAGATAATTATCTAACTTCTGTCTGTAACTTCTGTACATTTTCTCTACGAATTATTTTTTTTAAATTGCTCGCTCGTTTCGCTCGCTTGCAAAAACTTAGAAATTGAAAAGTTGATATTCAGGCAAAAGTCGTCCCCCTTCGGCAATGGGCTGCGGCCCCCTTCCCCTGAGGTTTTTCAAATTTCTTATATTCGGGCAACCACCACTTCATATTCCTGCGAGGAGAAAGAATGTCCACATCCGTGGGCAGTGAGGTTCCGAGATAATTATATAACTTCTGTACATTTTTACTACGAAAAGTTCGCTCTCTCGCAAAAATTTAGGAATAAAAAAGTTGATATTCGGCAAAAGACGTCAGCCCCCCTTTGCGAAAATGGACCGGTATGATCAAGATCTCATGGGGTGGATTAGGGTGCAGCATTTTTGTCGGCAATTTGGATTACGCGCGCACTGAAACGCGCATGACTTTTGTTGGCTGCGCTTCTGTGATGTCATCCAGGAAACCAAATGGCAGCCTCCATGACTGTGCGACTCTTGGCGTTTGGGGCTCGTAACCATCATTATAGACTTCATAATCATATTGCCGACCCGTTTTATAAAACTATTAATACATGGTTGTGAGTTCGTGCATTAGTGCGATCTGGGAACACGCAGGTTTTTATCGTGGTATAGTACACCGCGATAAAAACGTTTGTGTTGGCAGATCGCACCAACGCACTCCCAACCATGTATTAATAGTAGGCTATACTAGCGAATTGTCATTGACTCCTATAAGCCACTTCGGGGATGCAATCTGAGCATGAGCAGATAAAGGTCATCTGTACCAAATTCTAAAACCCACTGACACTAATATTCGATATGTGCTCATGAATGTCATGTAATCATTATTCAATTATGCACTAATGGTGCATTCCATGATATCCAGGTGGAAGTATTCTTTTTAAAGGGGGAAACAAAAGCTATTCATGAGGCACCTCTATCACTCCCAGAGTTATTTTTCTGAAGTGCACATAAAAGGACCCTCCATGTCTAAAATATCTGTGGATATTTGGGGTCATTTGTACAATCCCAGTATCATGCGCTAACCCCGAACTGGCTTATTGCTATATATCCCCTGATCCGTACACTCTAAAAAGTGAAGTGCTGAAACACGAGTGCTAATTGGAAGTTTGCACTTGACGTGCTATTTCTTACACCTCACGTGCCATTTGCGTCTGGGAGATGATAAGGTGCAGAAAACTGAGTGCTAAGTGTAAGTGCTGAATGTTAGGACGCTCGTTTTACACTTCAAGTGCTGACCAACGTCCCGTGATTTAATAAGCGATTTCGTAATTAGGATTTGCGCATGAGCAGATAAAGGTCATTTAACATAAACTGGCATGTTCGTTTAAAATGCACTGAGATAAGCGTCGACTGTGTAATGATTATTCATATATTCATTTAATTATACTTTTCATTAAATCCACTGAAAAGCAACAAAGTGTTCATTGATGGTTGGTATTTGACAGTCTGCCAAATGATAGCCAACAATGCGCTTTCCCAATCGTTCATTGACGTGCTATTCTAGTCACCTAGCCTACGATGTCTTTCTTTCATAAAGTTTGAATTCTTTAGGTTGCTATGTCGGGCAAGCTTACGTATTATCTTTCTTTGAAAAGATGCATATCCTAATGAAAAAGGGAAAGGTCATTTGCGAAAAGTTGCTCATGGGCCAATAGACCTGTTTACTAAGTGATGGATGTTTCTTTCCTGGGGACCTAGTAACGAGGTATTCCATTAACCTGTTATTAATGAATGAACTACAATACTTGGAATCTAGTTTACATACATTACTTGTTGCTATGTCTGACAAGCCTCTGGCAAGCTTTCAGGTTGTCAAGAACAACCTTTGTTTCAAAAGTATGCATAAAATTTGAATCACTTAGTAAACAGGTCTATTACGAAATCGCTTATTACGCAACTGTAGTGCAAGAGCCATCATCTGCTGCACATGCATGGCGTGGTAAGTAAAATTTTAAGACATTAAATTTCTGTAATTTTATGCGAATAAAGGTATCAAATAATATGATAATTACATTAATTTTTGCGGTGGTGGATATGAAACATGATGAAAAGCAATGAAGTGGAAATGCCATGTTTCAGCATGTGGTGTGGCCAACCGTCTATACGGTACGCGTTGTCGTTGACATGAAAATTGTTGATCAGCCAGGCATGGGGCGCGATCGACCGCACGGGCCGGACCGGGCCCGGGCCCGGGAAGTTTGGAAGGCAGTGTGTGTGCTTTTTTTTGGTCACGATTGTGGATTGCCGAAATGCCCGAAATGGAACAATTAAACCTCCGAAATTGCCACTTCTTGGTCTAAAGCACTCATAGCTACATTCCTATACTTCGTGTGTATAATTGTAGGCAGTCATACACCTCATCTTTTTAAAACACCACTGCACAAAAGTCACCAATATTCACTCAAAATCGGCTTTTAATTTTCAAAAACCGACCCCAAAATATCCAAGAAATACAATAAATTCAACTCACCAATGTTGGAAAAGATATTTACAAAAATGAAATCCGCAATTTACTGTTGATTCTCGCGAAACGAGCTATCGGAGTCATTGTGTACATTTCCTGGTCGCCGCGGGCGCTGACATCTCCCCAAAAGAGTTTTGTCCTCAAAAATTCGGTCCCTATGGCGTACACGGAAAAGTTCCGATTTTCTGTGTGCGCGATCGTAAAGATCGATGTGCCCTTGCGATCCCGAGTTTCTTCGTGGACAAAAATTATATTGGCCGATTTTAGTCTAAGACATCGGCAGTTTGTAAACAACACGCGATCGCGAAACAAATCGGCGGGGATTTCTCCGGTTTTGGACAAGATTTTGACTTTGGATTTTGCTGTAAATATCAAAAGTTCTTCCTAACGGCCATTTGAGGTAGGAGTGAGATTTTTAAGGTCTGAATTTGAAAGCAAGTATTTAAAATATTTATCTTATTTCCCCCCCCCCCCCCCCATACCTTTAGTACATGCGACAGAAAATACCAACTATTTTACAGTAATGTACCCGGGAGTGGTCTAAAGTAATTCTCAGATGATTAAATTCACATGCCATGGTTTTAGTCGATATCATCTATGTATACAACCAGTTCATATCAATCTAAATCAAAATCTAGACCTTAGTGTAGTGCACACCACGAATAGTGGTCATATTGACCACTACGAATACAAAATGCAAAAATAGTTCGTATTTTCTGTCGCGTATAGTAAAGGTATGGGGGGAAAATAAGATAAATATTTTAAATACCTTACTTTCAAATTCCGCCCTTAAAAATCTCACTCCTACCTCAAATGGCCGTTAGGAAGAACTTTTGATATTTTCAGCAAATTCCAAAGTCAAAATCTTGTCCAAAACCGGAGAAATCCCCGCCGATTTGTTTCGCGATCGCGTGTTGTTTACCCTTGTTTACATACTGCCGATGTCTTAGACTAAAATCGGCCAGTAAAATTTTTGTCCACGAAGAAACTCGGGATCGCAAGCGCACGTCGATATTTACGATCGCGCACACAGAAAATCGGGACTTTCCGTGTATGGGACCGAATTTTTAAGGACAAAACTCTTTTGGGGAGATGTCAGCGCCCGCGGCGACCAGGAAATGTACACAATGACTCCGATAGCTCGTTTCGCGAGAATCAACAGTAAATTACGGATTTGATTTTTGGATATCTTTTCCAACATCGGTGAGTTGAATTTATTGTATTTCTTGGATATTTAGTGGTCGGTTTTTGTAAATTAAATGCCGATTTTGAGTGAATGTTTGTGACTTTTGTGCAGTGGTGTTTTAAAAAGTTGAGGTGTATGACTGCCTAAATTATACACACGAAGTATAGGAATGTAGCTATGAGTGGTGTAGGGCTGTTTAACAGACTATAGAAGAGTGAGTTTTCAGCACTACAGGTGTGATTTTGTGCATACTGTTTGTGTGTGTTCTTTAGCACTATATTTGGTGCAAAAGTGTTAGCACTAGTAGTGCCGTTTTGGGGGCTCTAAAATGAGTTATTTAATGCACTAGAAGTGTTGTTTTTGCGAGCTGCATGCGTCTAATAGCACCAGAAGTGTAAAAGGCTTACACTTAAAGTTTTTAAAGTAGATATTCAAAGAAAATCACAAATATGGCAATTAATGTATCACTAGAAACTGGGAAGCTTACAGATGGCAATCGTATAAGTTTTATGTCAACTGCGTATCTGGTGATTATAAAAACAACACAAATAAAAGCTCTTCTCAGCATCTGGAATATCCGAGGATTCGCCAGAAATATAGCGATGTTTTGATGTCGTCACACTCGGGATCGATCCTGCTTAAGCAGACGACGTCCTATAATGAATGAATGTAATTGCAATGCAATTATTTATCAAATTATAAAGAGTTTGGTGTATTTAAACATGACCTTATTTCACACCATTATAAAGGGAAAGTGAAACTGATTCTGATAGCTAAAACCGTTTGATTGTAAATACATAGGAGAAGGGTCAATGATCAATGAAATAAACCCCACTTTCAAATTGAAAAGCCCTCGGAATAATAGCAGGATGGTATTCGTTCCCTCTTGAAACGCCGAACATGCCCCGGTGCAAGCAGCTGAAAATACAATGGCGTCTTATTTTGTTTACAAGTGACTGATTCCTTTATTTTTTTAACGCTGCATTTTTCATCAAAATAATACCATACACGAAGTTAAGAGTGAGGCAACAGACTAACATTAAGACTGACGCTAGTGAAGGAAGAGAAATAAGTGTAGAGGAGATGACAAAATAGGCTCTGAAAAATGTGTAAGATGTTATGGGACATCGTCTGCTTAGACAGGACTGGTCCAGGGTGTGTCGTCACATATCTCAGCAGCGTTCGAGGAGCTCTTCAGCTGCTATATCGGGGGCTGTATTTTACCGTTTTATAATTGATAATAATCATTACTTCAAATGTTTCCAAGCGTTGAATTTGGATAACCTTGTTTAATTTAAGCCATCTATGCAATAATAAGTATTAAGCCAATATTTAAAATCATTAACGTTCTACTTTAAAGTAGCACTTGGACTGGTGAATTATAGCACTTGTACAAGTGCTACTTTAGCACAATTCGTGCAGTCCCTATGCGTGCCCTTACAGGTGCTTCCTCCAAATCTTGAGGTGCTAATAATAGCACTTTATTTTTTAGAGTGTACCTCCTCTTTGAATCTGTTTAATTGATTTGTCATATAGATATGGCTCCCCTCGTTACATTGATCACTGGTTGCTCCACGGGCATTGGTCTTGTCACGGCTGTCAAAATGGCCAAAGATGCGAAGAAAGGCTACATAGTGTACGCCACCATGAGGAATCTAGCAAAGAAAGGAGACCTTGAACAGGCTGCCGGCAGCACCCTCAACGATACTCTGTTTGTTCGGCAGTTAGACATCACCAAGGAGGATTCGATTGTGGCTATCGTTAATCAAATAAAAGAGAAACACGGCAAGGTGGATATTTTGGGTAAGATTTTTTGTTTTGTTTTGATGTTTGAAGAAATCTAAAATGTTATTGTATAGCCTATCGGTTTGTCTTACATTTCCATGAAGATAGAAGAAAAAACAGCCGACGTCGACTAACGATGAAAAACGACTGCTAGTAGTTTATCAAATAGAGGGGCCAGCTGAGAAGCGTGTTCGATGCACCGAACCGGGCTGGCCAGAAAATACATAAACAACGGGCAGCTTAAGAGTCTCCCCCCAAATCGCACAAAATTACTGCAACATTATATAGGATGAATAATAAGACTAGAACCGGCGTAAATATTCAAATTTGAATGACGAGCGCCGCTAAACCTGAAACAACAACAACAACAAAATTGAAATTGAGCACCCAACAGAGGCGGATACAAGGACAAGAAGCCATCATCATCAATTGCATTGAGTATATATGTCACAATAATTATTGAGCTATTGAATTGGGGTGCTACATTTTTAGTATAGCATAAACATGGTTGAACTGTGCATAAATCTATCTTAAACTGTTCAATTAAAAAAGCATTAGAAAGTTTCAGGTAAAGTATGATCGTTTGGTGTATTATAGAAGAGATGTATATGTCTTTATTTTCAAAATTATTTACAAATTTCACTTTTTAACAGGATATTATATTCCATCTGTTTGATTGTATTTGCTGTTTTGATGTGCAAAGTCCGGGATAGGTTTTTCGTCATAGCCCTCAAGATGCCTTCGATGCTTTTTTGTATTACTGCAATTAAATTGATATTATTAATTGTTGTCTTCAGTAAACAACGCAGCCTTTGGATGGATGGGACCTCTGGAAAACATGACCATGGCTCATATGAGAAACATGTCTGAAACCAACTTCGTAGGAACTTACCGCATGACACAGGAAGTACTTCCTACCATGAAACAACAGAGGTCAGGTCGTATAGTCAATATCAGCAGTCTGGCTGGGATTAATGGTATGACGATAGACAATAACTGCACATTCTACATGTTTTCTTTTCTCATAAAAGTAATTTTTACTTTGTTCTTATAATTCATTACAATAGATTTAAATAAACTATAAAATCTTGTTTCACTGTCGTACAGTACACCTTAATGTAGGTGTATTGTAAAATATAGATTTCTCATCTTTGCCCCTGCTGTATAACTATACATGGTATTTGAATTTATGTTATTAAGGAAACATATCTATTTTTTCATGCAGACAAAATGATGATATACTTTTGTCTTTGTACCCTAATCATAGAGAGTAGCTGTAATTCGTTATTACTTTACTATTGCCTCTAGGTTTTCCATTTAGTGCAGTATACAGTGCATCGAAGTTTGCTCTTGAGGGGTTCACAGAAGCTCTCCATCCAGAATTAAAATGCTTCAACATCAAGTAAGTAATAAATGTTACTATTGCAACAATGCCATGATGATGGTAATCATTATCATCATCATTAAAATTGCATATAGACTATGATTACAGATACAAAATAAGCTTTTCGCCCTATAATGTGATCATTTTATTTTCCTTACCGTTGCCTCATTATAATCTTAAAGAGCCGGAACACCAGTCAGTTTATCACATCATCTATCAATACGTAATAGATACTACTACTCCCTATTTTGAATTTATTATATAAAGATAGTATGAAATCAAGGGTGTCGATCCGTGTTCATGATTGGGGGGGGGGGGGGGGGTGACCGACCGGCGAGGGAAGTGAAGTCAGTGGCGTATCTAGGGATTATGGGGCTCGGGGCAAACACTGAAGTTACGCCCCCCCCCCCCCCCAAAGTGCCCAAACTTACCTACGTTATTGTATAAGCGAGGGAGCAAAGCGACCGAGCTTCAATTTTTTTTCAATTTTAACCGTAAACAACGCAATTTCTTGTGCATTTTACCCAGAAAAAATTTGCAATTGACCAGCGCTGATTGAGAGGCGCTGACGTTACCGATAGACTAACGAATGCTTCTTTGCAATCCAGTTTAGTCATGGGAGTCAAGTAGATAACATGAACTATGTGGAGTCGTAAATTCACTTTGTAACAATATGATCTGCTGTAAATCGTATGATGTGAGTTAGTCTACCGGTAATGCCAGCAATTCTCGATCAGCGGATCCTGGTTCGAGGCTCCCCAAAATCACATTTTTAAAAAAATGAATGATGCAGTTTAAGGAGCCGGTCCAGCTCCCGTGAAAGTGCTGAAATAGCACGCAGTCCCTATGCATGTCCTCAAAGTGTTATATACAGCACTCCAGTTTTTACAGTGTAGTAGGAGTCATATGAAACTTACATGATATAGCGAGCAAAGCAATTACATCTTTATTTTTTCAAATTTTGAACCCTTTAAGGTATTTAAGAACTCTATACTGGGCAGTTGCGTATCTAGGGATAATGGCGCCCGGGGCAAACAATGAAGTTGCGCTCCCGCCCCCCCCCCCCCCCCGAGTCCCCAAACTTATATAAGTTATTGTAGAAGTGAGGGAGCAAGGCGACCGAGCGGAAATTTTTCAATTTTTAACCCTAAAAAACGTAATTCCCTGTGCCTTTTACCCAGAAAATTTTGCATTTGACTACTGCTATTAAGCAATCGAGAGGTTCGAATTTTGTGCATTGACAATCGGTTTTTTATTCAGTCACTTCCCAAATTGTGAGCAAATTTAACGAAAACCCTTGAGAAGCAGTCGAGAAATTCAGCAAGGCGACCGAAATTTGGGATTTCATTCAAATGTTGAACCTTTGCAAATTCTGTTTTATACACTTTATGATATATTGCGGGCGCAATATTTCTAGCAAGATTCAAATGAAACTTATTACTATTGCGAGCGAAACAACGACAATTTTCAAAGTATGAACCCGAAGAGCTATATAGGGGGCGCAAGATTACGGTATTCCTAACGTATTTATAAATAATTATGAGAGGGAGCAAAGCGACTGAGCTTTTGAAATTTTCACATTTACAACCCTCAAAAACTGTATTCCTAATGCATTAACCATTCGGATTGGGAGGGGGCGCATAATCCGTAAGAATTATGATTTTTTTCTTCATTTACCCACTGTTTCCTTTCTCCAAGTGCGCCCCAAAATACGCCACTGATACTGGGGGCGCGAAATTACGGGATCCTGAAAGAAAATAATTGTGGAGGGAGCAAAGCGACCGAGCTTTGGAAAATTTTCGCATTTCAAACCTTCAAAATCTATACATTTGGGGCTCATAATCCCTAAAGATTAAGATTTTTCTTCATTTCCCCCTTTTTTTCTTTCTCTCCCTTGCTTTTTTTGCGCCCCCTCCCAGTGCCGCCCTGCCCCCTAGATACGCCACTGAGCGAAGCAACCGAGCTGGGGGAAGATGTGGGAGAGGGTATCCCCTTCCACACTAGGGACTTTTTCAAAAAGCTGTCTATAAAACTT
Source organism: Heliocidaris erythrogramma (assembly GCA_025617745.1). NCBI lineage: Eukaryota > Metazoa > Echinodermata > Echinoidea > Camarodonta > Echinometridae > Heliocidaris > Heliocidaris erythrogramma. The sequence continues at coordinate 30,700,790 of CM046857.1, read as the reverse complement.
GCATTTTAGAGCATCCCAAAATGGTTTTTAATGAAAAGAAGAAATGCATGGATCTACGCCAATGGACGGAAACCTTAATTGAGAGTAACAATGCGAGCGAACAAATTTTCTTCGATATTTTAGCATTGAAACTTATGGCATTTCTTATTACCTTACTTCTAATCATTAAATAATGTGATGGTATTTAAAGATCAAACATAATGAATTTGAATAATCATAAGTTTTAAGTTATTGTGTCATATTTCTTATTTATTTTATCCAAAATATTTTTTTTTGGAGGGGGAAATGATAATACAGGCCATCCCCACCTCAATTTTTTTGGGGGAGATATATACCCCCATCCCCCCCCCCCGACACCCATGTATGAAATTAATAGATATCTCAAAACTTTGACTATACAGTAATAGCTTTCTTCACGAAATCCTTTACATATGAATAGTTAAATCAACAAATTGTGACGGACAATCTAAAGAAGGGAGAGAAAGAGAGAGAAAGAGAGAAACTTTGAAAAATAGTCTGAACGCAACGGAGGAAAGAGGGGGGAAATTAAATCTAATAAAGAAAGAGAGCTTAAACAATATTATTTTGTATAAAAGAACACGTCAGACGCTACTTAAAATTACATTTATACAAGTATGGCAGACTAATTAGATTCCTCTTGATTTTTGTGTTCAGAATCAGTACAATCTGCCCTGGACCGGTTCTTACTAATTTTCGAGAAAACATGAGCGCGAATCAAGATCCTGAAGCCAAGCCAATTGATTCGGACGACCCTACAAGCAAAGTATTGATACTTTATTTACTCCATAGAGTAGATTAATTTCAATATACATAATGAAAAAAAATGACAAATGCAAACAACTTGGGTGACACTCTTGGAAATAATTACATCATTGTGAGAAATGAAAATGACAGAATCATGATATACGTGTGTGTGTGTGTGTGTGTGTGTGTGTGTATATATATATATATATATAAACACACACACACATACACACATACGGTGGAACGTATACTGTATACCTGCCCCGACAAAGGAATTAATAAGGTTGAAGATTTGTCATTCTGTCTGTCAATTGAATCTGGTGTCGCCGAAATCACTGGCCCGTCTCCGTGGTGTAGTGGTTAAGGCGTTGGCGTTCTAAGCCAACGACCCGGATTCGATTCCCGGCTGAGACCATTTTTCAACCATTTTTCAACCATTTTTCAACCTTTGCAAAAATTTCAAAAATGTGAATCGGAGGACAGCTCTGGGGAACTTTGATTCAGGCTATGCAACCATTATTCCCTCATTTTCATTTCTCACCATTATAATTATTTCCACGAGAGTTGCCAAAGCTGCTGTATATGTTATTCCAACACGATAAAAAGTACTTTCGAAAAATAAACTGAAGACAATTTCAACAGCCTTGTCGGCCACCTTTAGAAATGTGCGAACATTACATTGATATATTACATAATCCGAACCTGATTTCTATAGGCAGTACAATTGTCCTTGAGTTTATTTTTCGAAATTAGGTTTTATCTTGTTTTCCTTACAATTTATATATATATATATATATATATATATGTAATGTTTTATTTATTTATTTATTTTAACAGTCTAAAAATATGGAAAAAATTGTTTATGATATCAAAGTCAAACATCACATTTCCACGAAACATACGAGGAAAGTCTTAAACGTTCCTTTTAACTATTTGGCTTTACATTCAAACTGTCTTTATATTGCAATATCCCGATTGCAAAGATTGAATGTAACGAGTGGAGTGTGGTATATGGGTTTAATTGTCCTAGACAAACAATGCACTACTGAAGTTAAATTTGACCCCTGTACTGTATATGTAAATAATCATAGGCCTATAAATAGTTTATAAGCAATTTTTAAAAACTTAAAGGATCCTTGATTGGTTTAAGACCAAGGATCCTTTAATTTAGTTTATCCTTTATTTTAGTGTGTCAATTTTTGGCGTTGTGTTTAAACACAACTTTGAATGCCTAATCAGTGCTAAGGCTAGTGTAATAACTGGTTTTTATATTTATTGGGTGACCCCCATCCCCCATCTCCCCCCTCTCTCCAGCTATAAAACGTTCCCCCCACCAAGTGACATGGACGGCTTGTTAAATTGTTAAATGAGCAAAATACGTCCAAAGTTTCATTATTTTTTTTCGTCAATAATGATAGAAATACCTTCACAATTGGATCTCATCGCATTTTCAAATAGTAATTCACTTCATGAAAATACCTGTGACTGTTTTGCTTTTAATATAAACATTATTTCATCCACCGTTTTAAATTTCTACGCAGATGTTCACATCCCTTATGGGAATATTGATGAAAACTCTGGGATCGGCTGCTCAGCAGAGTGACGAGATCGCTGACATCATTATTGAGTGTATCAAAGCCGAAGAGCCTGCCCTCCGTTACGGAACGAGCGAGTCTACCAATAAGCGTATCGTTGAGCGTTTCGGTGGTGGTATAGGGGATTCCGCTGCTCAGGGTTGGGGTAAAATGATGACACCTTTGGCATCACCTTCAAAACAATGAAGAAATGTGTTGATATACAAGTGTGACACCTTACATCTTCCCCTCTCATGGATCATTCAACTCTTTCTCTGTTTGTCTATCTCTGTCCACTTCTTTTTTTCTCTCTCTTTCCCTTCTTTCTCAATTTCTTAGAACTTGTCTTTATAGAATGACAGTTCCTGCCTTTCTTTCACCTTTTATTAATTTGTCATCAATTGCTTTTTATATCTTCTTTTTTTCTTCTCTTTTTCAATTATCTTTCTGTATTTTCTGAGCTCAACATAGTACCTGTTAAACTAATAGACATCACTATGATACATACAGTCATGTCTATACTAATATTCCAAATAATTTGCTTTGCAATCATATTAACAGATCTGATACAATACAAGTTATAGCCTTGTCATACCAATCAGGGCTCTTTTAGTTCCAGACGATGCATTAGTGTGTATGTGTCCAGGATCTTGAATACACGTTATTTTCTACAAAATTAATAAGGAATGTAAGTCACCTAAATAAGTAACACAAGTTAATGATAAACATCGAATAGAAGATCATTAAGAGCCTTCTTTAAAACATCTAACGAAGGAGGAAGGCGGACAAATCGTGGGAGATCATTCCACAGTCTTGGTACAAAAGCATGAAAAGCATTGTCACCAGTATTTATCCGTACAGTCTAAACTTGATCGAAGCTTTTTATTTGATGTACATGTTTATCATCAAATGATGTACTTCATAACATGAATTTTCTGTGTTGACAAATTTATAGAATAATTGTCCATTCATGCCGTACAATTTTCCTATATACGTTTAACATGTTTAATGTAAATCATCATGACTGTGATGACCAATAAACATTCAAGAATAAAGAAGCGTAATCATAGAGTAAAACAAATGTAATTGTATACCATGGCCTTATATAGGAATAATTTTCGAGTTCTTGATTTCAAACTTGGAACAATGATTTTTATCATTGTGTTGTTTTTCGGGAGAATGAATTTTATAAGTGATGCACTGATCCAGCGCTACTTTAAGAAATGATTTTCAAACATGGATTGAGTTGCCAGAGGGTATAATATTCCGATCATTGGCTGATGTAAACGTCCACACAAAGTGACGCATTAGAATATTCTCCCTCATTCATAACATACATTTATTATTTAAAAAAAAAACATATTTGGTTGTTTATCATTGGGTATGAAAATAGAATCATCCGCTATATCAGCTTCTTGATACATTATTTTACATTGTACTTGTATAACTATACGATTAAAATTATAGTCATTTGAAGATCGTTATCAACGTAGAACATTATTTTAGATGACAAAAACACCATTCCATAAGTATCGAAATCATGCATTCGTCATTATTTCCTTCTTTTTTCTTCTTCTCCTGCTTGAATTCATCCACTTGACAAAGAGCTATATGCTTGTGCACAGAGAAGACGATTGCACTGTCAGAGTCAGACATCAGTTGAGATCAAGAGAGATACGAGAAGAATGAAGGACAGCGATGTGTAAGATTTGAATAAAACAATGAATCAATTTTCTTGATGATGAGAGTGATAGAATCTAGTAATAGCATTCATTGATTATTTTTCCTTGTACACAAAACGCTGAATTATATTTGCCCAGGCTATAGCCAAAATCTCAAGCATTACACACACACAAATAAAAATTACGTTTGGGGATATACCTTAGTAGTTTGAGTGATTCTGAAATAAGAAGGATGATGGCATCGTAAGATATATCTATGAATATTATACTATGATTATGTTTTTGTTGAGTTTATCGATGTTATTATATCATGAGTGAAATAAATGAGATTCAATCCTATGAAAATTAAATTAGTAGTTCATGACTTCACTTTGGCATCATTTGCTATTCAGTTAAGTTTAACTGAATATTAAAATATCAAACAATCTTGAGGGTAGTCATCCTGTCAATCTTTGCTTATTTTGTCAACCATCCCGACTGATTAATTATGATTTGCCCTTGGCAACCTATTCTTTGTCACTCATGAATTTCGTGATAGTTATTTTGTCAAATATTTGGTGAACATGCAAAAGAAAAAAAGAGAGAATCTAACAGGAAATAATCAAATCAAATCGAACAGAAATTATCTATTATGTTTGATAGGATATGAATGTGACCAATTAACTTTACTGACAATCAACTTAAATTTAAGTAACATATTCAAAACCAAAATGATTTCACTTAATAATAACAATAACAATAATAATAAACCGTTCTTGTATGGCGCATATCACGTATATAACGTCCCTATGCGCTTCCAAAGATTTGGATATTTAGAAAATTACATGATAATGACACAGAATGATTTGGTCGACAAGATTTAAAGGAGAATTAACCCCTGAGTACAAATTTATTTATATTGAAAGGTGTAATATATTCCTACTTATTGGCCTAAATCATTTTCTAATAAGATATTAGAAAAGGGTATAAATAAAGATATTCCAACACCCGTATCGTCTCCTACTCATTTACATGGGGGCTGCCATTTTCTTGCTGATTTGGAGTTGTACATGAACCATTGAGAAATGTTCCGGTCAGGAAGATATTTTGAATCCAAGACCTAAATTGATTTTCTTCATTACCTAAAATCCCATATGTGACGAAAAATATAAAGTGGGTGTTTACATGATTTATAAAAATTAAATCTTTATAATGATACTTTTAAATTGTCTGGTTTTGCTTAACAAAAATCTGTTTTCTTGGGTTTGCCAAACAGAGCAGAACATAATATATGCAGCATGCATTCTGACTTTTCAAGTCCCATTATCCGAAAGCAGGTGAATGCATAGTTTGCCGCTATAGATGCTCAGGGAAGAAGCATCCATAAAATTTGAATTAATTTGCTCCGTCCATTGCGTCACAGTATGTAGAAAATAGATTTATATTAAGCGAATATCGATTTTCAACAGAAATATATAAGGAAATCTTCAGTTTAAAAATAAATTGACATATCTATTCTATATTTTTAATCTCAAATGGGTTTTTAATTTTGAAAAAGGCAATTGGGCATTTGGATTAAGAAAATCTTCTTGTACACATAAAAAAATGGCAGCCCCCATGTATTGCTAGCAGACGATACATATTGCTAGCAGATGATAAATTTTGCTCAGAAAATCTTGATTCGTATCGATCTCGTATATTTTGACGCGAAGCCATATAGTCTAACAAGTAGGAATAAATAACACCTTTGAACACTATCGTCTTTATTGTTTGAGGTTAATTCTCCTTTAAAAAAAAAAAATGAACGAACAAAAACGCATACTGACAAAAGCAAAACACGTGTATGATAGTTTCTTCACTGTTGTTACAAAAGGTGCATTTTTATCAGTCACCACACCAAATTTCAAACAATACATCTCTCGTATATAATATTCTGTTTAAAATCTTGATTTGGAATCATCTCATATTGGTATCTATTGATTGAAAAGGAATTAAACAATATTTTTCATTTCCACTTCATTTTTCATTTTCCACTTTGTAAGACTTTTACATTCTTTTACTTTATAGTTTAAAAAAGACTGATAAATATGGGAACAACCAGATCAACCCTGATCTTGATGATTCCAAATCGGCGCCCTCTTTATGTCAGTTAAGTGGATCTTTGCTGGTCAATGATAGATCATCAATAGAGAACTGCCATGACAATACAATTACAATCTGCAATCTGTTCGTGCATTATCTAGCTTTAAAGTCACTATATGGAAGTGTTTGAATTGTGCATAATTTGTATATTAATGATTGAAAACCCTGTCGAAAAATGTTTAAAGTAGAAAATGCACCTGCTAAATTAGCTAGCAACAAAATACACATTTTGGTTTTTTCGTTATCATTTACAAATATTATATTTTTGGAAATTGTTTATTCGTTGTTTTTCTTTATTAAATCGAACTTAAAACAGTTGAACTGATTTTGCGTCATCGCTGAAAATAATGTACCCGAACTGAAAGAATTAAATTGCCCCGTAAGCAGGCCTTTTACACCACTATGGAAGGGAATTATAAAATATCAAGTAACTGATGCTGCAGTTCACGTATGACATGGTAACCTCATCGAATGAGAAAGGTGACGATAATAGTCTTCTGGAGCTGTCTTATATGTTTTGATGGATACTGATTCAAATCAAATTCTCAAGGCAGAAACATTAACGAAAGGCATTCGTCGAAAGCAAGACAATATAGTTAAAGGAAAAAAAATCATGGGAAAAGGAGTGTGTATTTCATGTCCGTGAAAATAACTTTCATTTCATTAGTTGATTATCGTATAATTAAGAAAACCTCTTTCCATCTTAGCTTGTGCATTATAGATAACTTTACATACCAGGGTCCTGTTATTCAGAATTTTGTATACAACCGTAGACCTTTAAAAGGAAAGCATATAAACCAACCGGAATTTCAAAACGTCTGTTAAGGCTTGTGTGTTACGACTTAAGAGGCTATAATTTGAAGTACTAAGGAAAAACAAGACGATTCTGTCGTCTTAGAAAATTATACTAATGAAGTTAATTCTTCTGAAATATATAATTATGGCCTGAAAATGTATATTGAACTTTAAATCGGTAGTTGGAGGGGGGGGGGGGGGGGGGGGGGGGGGGGGGAGAGAACCCACTACTTCGTTTCCGCTTCGCGATGTCTATTACCTGGATCTAGTGGGCACGTGATGTATGATTCATTGAGAGTATGTCTGTGAATCGCTGTACCAGCTGAAAGTGGGCTCCTTTTTTTGAAAGTTCATCATGATGTCAGATGAGAATGCTACAATGGGGCTTTACTTTACATTCAGTTATACCTGTAATACAAAATAATCAACGTATTGAGGGAATGTAAGGAGTGGGCAAGAACCTATGCTATAATTCCTTGGCAACAAACGATTAAAGTCCATAATGACACAGGACATAAATGTAAAAATATGTTCGAGGAGTCAGGAAAAGAACAAAAATTCATCGCATATTAAGATATTCCATTATCCTTGCAGGATATGATAACCACCATGACTATATATGGTATCTTGTATTTTGCAGATAGACCAAATATTCATAGTTGTCTATCTCTAAAAGTACAGGAGGGGAAATCCACTTTTTCAAGGGAGTTATATATATTAGGGATCACTTCGTTTGGAGTGGATTCATGCTCAAAAGAGTGATTTAACCCCTATTGGAGTGGATTCCAATATGATTTGGAGCCTGGATTAAATTCCAAATGAAGTGATCCCAGCTATAATTCCTAAAACTGAGGATTTCCAGTCATATGCATTCAGAGAGTATTTAGAGAAAAATTAATTTGTAATCGAATTCCATGTATATCAGTAATGTATTATTCTTAATTACAACTTAACCCTCTGTTAGTCATAGTTGCACAGAGCTTTAGGTAGCGTAATTTGTATCATTTATTGTGCAGCATGCATGCTATCTAATGAAGATAGCATTGCAGGGGCAGCCATGACAGAGGACAAAAAATTATATTACTTTATTTACCCCCCCCCCCCAAAAAAAAAAAAATAAAAAATAAAAAAAAAATAAATAAATAAATAAAAAAAATAAAAAAAAAAAAAAAAAATAAAATAAAAAAAAAAAATGACTGAATAATGATAATAATAATAATAACGATAATAATAATAATAATAATAGTAACAATGATAATAATAACAAAAATAACAATACTACTCCTGCTACTACTAATAATGAAAATAACAATCGTGAACTAAGGAAGAAAAAAATCCTATCCTAAGGTATGTCTATGGTGAGTCGATTCCATTAATTTGACACTTAGAACAGGTAACATTATACCGCCTTCCTCGATAGGAAGGACCCCCTTCATGCCTTCCTTAGATCCTTCCTTACCTCATCCTCCAGCGATAATTTCCTTAAGCACATTTCGGATGTGTGCTTTATTAACCAGCCGTCTCGGCTAAATATATTCCTCAGTCATGGTATTATTTTAGTCGTGCGATGGAGAATTGAGCTCTGACACAGACACCTCTTTGATAAAGACGTACTTCTTACGAAAGGGCATTTATGAAGTTCGTGGAAAGGTCATGCACGAAAAAGCAAAAAGGTATCATAATCCAAATAATAACTTCTAGTGCTGTTTGCGATTGAAGCATTTATGATATGTTAAACAAATTTCAATTTCAATATAGAGGTAGAGAAACACTATACTGATACAGACCGGTTAAATAGTAATACTAGTCTCTTCTGACCAATCTTTCTAAACGGGTATATGCACATAACACGCATGCCGCTTTTAAGAACAAAATAATATAGATGGAAATAACGATAGCAATTCTAAAGGTCAAGAACAGTCTACAACCAGACATGGCAACATATGGTAATATTATAAACTCTTGATGAATGAAGTTAACCCAACTCCATGGAGAGTAATGAAACAAATAAAAGAAGACATACACGTGAATTAACTGATCAACACATTCTAAATGAACTTCATGTTGCTGACTGTATTATTAGAAGGAGAATCTTGGGAGGGGGCTGCAGCTCAGCCGTGCTTTAGAGCCTTTTTGCCGTGTGTTATCACTTTTTTTTGGACAGTCATGTGGTGTTGTTTTACCAATACATTCTTGAACCCGTTTTATAAACGCCATTGTAAAACGTGTTCAAGAATGTAGCTATCCTGATTGGTCAAATAACACCACGTGACCGTGCAAAAAAAAGCACTAACGCACGGCTGAGCTGCGCGTACGCGTACCTCTGGTGCGTGCAAACTTAAAACGCAATGAAATCGCGTAGTTTAATTGTCATTTTAGTGCAGGGATTACATGCGCGCACTGAAACGCGCATGACTTTTGTTGTCTGCGCTTATGTGATGTCATCCATTCAAAGCAAATGGCATCCTCCATGAATGTGCGACTCTTGGCGTTTCTATGGGGTTCGTAACCATTTGTATAGACTTCATAATCATATTGCCGACCCGTTTTATAAAACTATTAATACATGGTTGTGAGTTCGTGCGTTAGAGCGATCCGGCAACATGCAGGTTTTTATCATGGTGTCCAACACACTCGGCTTGCGCCTCGTGCGTATAGTACACAACGATAAAAACCTATGTGTTGCCAGATCGCACCAACGCACTCCTAACTATGTATAGTATATACTGATCCGTGACGAACTTCAGCTACATTGGGTGGGTGCCACAAGCCCACAACCCACAAAGCTGTTGCTTATTTTTTTGGGATACAGAATTTTGACCTACATTCTCATCTGACCCTGTCTTAAATAGATCAGAGTGATACGTCATGCATGACTTCAAGTCATTTCCACTCAGTAAATCCGATTGAAAACCAAATATTTTCAAGGGTCAAAGTAAAGCTACTGCAAAGCTGAAATGATAAATTTAGGACTTTACTTATTTATAGGTAGTTTATACATTGTTATTTTTTGTCTTTGCCTCTTGCAAGAGGTTTTATTATTCTATTTTATTTACATATAATGCATATTAAAAAAGATATTTAGATATATAAAGGATACATGCGACGCTTTCAAAACTATAATAATCATACATTCTGAGAAAACTACAACATATCAATTACTTTCTTGACTTATTTATTCATTAATAAATGGTTAATGGTTCTGATTGTGAAACTGTATTTCCAGAGAAACTGTCTTAAATCTATCCATGAATCTTCATACATGTCAATGTCTGTGTTATGACTTTATTTTGAACGGAATGTACATGAAGTAACAACTATTGGAGCAACCTCAATCAGTGAAAAAAACAACAACACAACAATACACAAAATATGGACGAACATGTCTTGATACAGTCCTAGACTTGTTACGCATATCCCTATAATCCCATACTCATTTCCCTTCCCTATAACGATTCGCATTGTGAATGAAATCAAACGTTTTCCATCACGAGATGGGGCTGCCAATCCCCCCGGGGGGGGGGGGGCACTCAACTAATATTGCTGTACACAAGCGCAACCCCCCCCCCCCCCCCCCAAACGCACTTGACGCGTTTTGGATATCAAAAATACGGAAGCTTATAAGTGCCAACCAGATGACGAGATAAGAAGACGAGAAGACAAGTTAAAATGACGAGAAGACGAGTTATTCGAATTTGGCAAGTCGACAGATTATGGACAAGAAGACAAGAAGACGAGTTGTGGGAACTCGGCAAGTCGACTGGTATAAGATGAGAAGACAAGGTGACGAGTTGTTGGAACTTGGCAAGTCAACTTGTTTACGACAAGAAAACGAGATGACAACTTGCCAAGTTGGATTAGCTTGTCATTTCGTCTTTTTGTCCTAAGCAAGTCAATTTGCCCAGTTCAAACAGCTCTTCGTCTTATCTTCTTGTCCTAAACATGTCGATTTGCCGAGTTCCAATAACTCATCATCTCGTCTTCTTGTCCAAAATAAGACGACTTGCCGAGTTCCAACAACTTGTATTCTCGACTTCTTGTCCAGAATAAGTCGACATGCCGAGTTCCAACAACTCGTCTTGTCGTCATTTATCTCGTCTTCTCTTCATTTACCCTGTTTTCTCTCGTCTTCTTATCTCGTCATCTGGTTGGCACTTATAAGCTTCCGTAAAAAAAGGCCAAAATCCGAAGAAAGGGTATGTTTGAGTTTGTCATACGCGTTTAGGGTATCTTTTCCCGAATACTTGTCTGGATTTTGTGCGACGAGTCTCTGGTTTAGGGGGTAAAATTTCAAGAAAGCACGCGAAAATACTAGAATAGACAAAACGCGTTTAGGGGGTGTTTGGAAAACCTGTGGTCGCGCATGTGTACAGCAATATAGTTGAGTGGTCCCTCCGGGGGCCAATAGGTGTACCTTCCTATCAATCAGTCTAACCTTCATTCAGTGGACGATAAAGTCCTAGCATATATATATATATATATATATATACCTCAAATGTCAAGGACCATCTAATTGTTACCTTCTGCTATATATTGTCACGTTTGGGGTTTATACACTTTATGTTTCGATCGAACTGAGGTGGGAAATAGATCACAAATACATACTGCATGCAAGCAAATACTAGGGAATCATTCCTTAAAATGGTACTAATTATTATGAAAGACACATTATTATAGTTAGGTGGCATGATGCCACGTCCTCTGTGAATCGCGCTATAATCTTTGTTGATCAATATCTAATATTTCATAATCATTCTCATACTACCAAAATACAGCTGGAATTGTAACAACTGAACTGAAAACAATGAAGCGAAGGGATTATTGAATACCCTTTGAATACATTTGCTTGACGGTTATGTACTGCGTCATTTGCATGCGTGTAACATTAACTCACAATATGTATGTTGCCCATAAAGTTGCGTTCACGTTAATTGTTCTTACTATGTGTAGCATGAGCATTATTTAGGCATTGAACATATGACAGGGAAATCTGCGTGCGCACGTCGAACTTCGCCGATGGGTGTTAAACCAAACTCACTCATTACAATGACTTAGACTGTCAGTTTGTGATTAAACACTGCTGTTCAATATCGGCTATGCACGGTCAGTTGGACTTTCTTATTTTGAATTTTTAAAGTTTAACGTGAATCTTTAATTATATATTATTCATTTTGACGTGGATTTCAAAATTCGGTTATCTTTAGATTATTCTCTTGCGTCCATTCGATTTGGAAGGATATATAACTTTCGAGAAGGATTTTTATGCCATGGATTTATTAGTAAGGTTGGGCCTACTTCAACGATATGCTGCTGCAATATTCAGGATTGATGTAAATACGTGAAGATGTGAACTGGACTTTATCATATTTCGACCAATCCTCGCTCGCATCTCAAAGTTAATCACACAGTTTCGTGTGTCTAGCCAGTGGCTCTACAACATTATGGTCTAGCAAAGGAATGAATTTGGATGCCTCATTGTGACAAAATGTTTACATTGTATTGATTAGAATAAATAGATAATTGTTTGATAATAACTCGTAATGAATTGACCACGAACTTAAAAGTATAGGCCTATTATTTTTATTTAGATGTGCTCGTTGATTCGAAAGTGTAGTTATAATGACCGAAAGTTCAACATAATTATGAAACCAGCAGACGAATGTATGGTAAATTACAATATCAGTCTCCTGTATCGAACAATTACAAACCTCCGACAAAAATTCTCAACAGAATGCGGGGATTAAGCAAGGCAGCTGATTCATCATTCATTGTTAATTAGTTGAATTCAAACTATTAGGAAATAACTACGTTTTTAGTCTCTAACTTGGGACTTTCAGCTCCACCCCTGCCAAGATTAGCTCACTACGAGCAGGATGGAATCGGATACGGAAGCGCTTGCCCGAGCATCCAATTAACCGAGGAATATAACCCTCACTCCGAGACAGATGACACAAGTACAGTCCACGGCTCTCTATCCGACTTTAGTCGAACAGCAACCTGCTATCCGCTTTTCTTCGCTAGTGGGCGAACCGAAGCTACCACAGATCGTACGAGTTGCGATCAGCGGATTGTTCGCGCATCCTGTTTCAAACGCCAACGACAAGGATACTTCTTAATATCGTTCATCAGTTTGATTGTACTAGCCGGACTGGCCATGATATTTGTCGGATATTACTTGCATAATCGCGGATATTTGTTAGTAGTTGGAATAATTTATCCGTGGGTAGTAGGTGTACCCACCTGCTATGTGTACTGTCAGTACCGAGGGTCCCGTCCCAGAGGTAGAAGGAGAGGATCAACTATAGCTTTGTCATCTGCTATGAGCATAGAAGTGCCACCCCCGGAGTACGAATGTCGACACCAGTTTACTTCTGTGGATTATACCTACATTCCGCAGACCAGTTTGTGGTCTAACCAGGGTTCTCAAAAGTAAGTCCTCGACTGTAACCCCATCAATCTTCCCTAAAAATAGCATAGCAATTCTGACTATTATCAGCTTGTATAGTATTCATAAGTGGCAACAACCATACGTGATCCTTTAATTACTTGAAAATATTTCATGAATAATGCGAGTGAAGATTATTAGATAAAGGTCAAACATTTTGATTCACGATGAAAGATAATTTACTATTGTGTCTAGAATACTGTATCTAATCTTGCATTATAACGATGTCCTTCTTTCACTGGGGGGGGGGGGGTGGAAAGGAAAACAAAACCAGAAAAAAAAACAAAGAAAGGAAAGAGGAAGGAATGAAAAAGAAGGAAATGGACAGTAAATATTCGGGTACAAGGCGTCCCCTTCGGCTGTAGGTTGCAGCCCCCCCCCCCCCCCCCCCCTTAGGATTTTCAAAGTTCCGATATACGGGTAGAAAGAATATTCACCGTTTTGTCTGACAAAGTATGCCCCCGGACCACTGACCTCTACCACCTGGACGTTTCATTGGCTCAGAGAAGTGAAGTCGTGGTCCGCCATGTTGCACTTCTGAAAAATCAACGCGCGAGAAAGCTGGAATACAGATTTGTGTACAATCATGCGGACGCCCATGCGGACGCCCATGGTCAAAACGCACAGTGCGTAAGGTTTTAAACCACATCGCTCTCGGAAGAGTAACGTGGCCGTGCCCACTTCAAGTGGTTGCACGCGCGGGAATGGGCGATGATCCGTCCAGGTGGTAGAGGTCAGTGCCCCGGACGCGATTTTTTTTTTTCCTGTACCTTTGGGTCTTTCCAATATGAATATTCATGACTTGGGTATTAGAGATGAGAGTACGCATGCGCATGACAAGTAATACGGTTTATTCCGTCAAGACTAGTCGGCATGAATATTCATGAACGAACTGTAGGGATATAAAACGAGCAAGGCCATTGAGCAGCTGTTCTCTCTGGCGCAATCGGATAAACTGGTGCGCTATCGATGAAAGGACCGCGAGATCGAATCTCGGCAGAGGAATATATTATGAAATTTTCTTTTGCTGATTTAAAAATAAGGTGAAACTGAGTAAGAAAATACAAGTCCGATACTTGTAGTCTCTTTCATGAATATTCATATTGGATCGCCCCAAAGGTATAGGAACCCCCCCCCCCCGGACCCCTAGATGGCCGTTTGGCTTCGTCAAACGGAGGGTTCCTCAGTCTGCGCGCCCCCCCCCCCCCCCCCCCCCCTTCTGAAAATCCTGTATCCGCCCCTGGCGAGGTTGCGAGATAATTATGTAACTTCTGCATTTAACTTCTGTACATTTTCTCTACAAAAAGTTCCCCCTAAAAAATTACCCAATATTCGGGCAGCGAGGAGAAAGTATATCCACATACTTTGGCAGCGATGTTCCAAGATATTTATGTAACTTCTGTACATTTCGCTCGCTTCCCTCACTCGCAAACATTTAGAAATTGAAAAGTTGATATTCGGGCCAAAGGCGGGGGACCACCACTTCATATTCGGACAGCAAAGTGAGGTGCTAGAATATCCACATATTGGAGCTTTCCAGATAATTATGTAAATTCTGTATATAACTACTGTACATTTTCACTACGAAAAGTTTAAAAAATCTAGAGATTGAAAATTTGATATTCAGGCAAAAGGCGTCCCCCTTCCTCAATGGGCTGCAGCCTCCTCCCACGAGGATTTTCAAAGTTTCGATATACGGGCAACCACCACACCATATTCAGGCAGCGAGGAGAAAATATATTCACATATTTGGGCAGTGAGGTTCCGAGATAATTATATAGCTTCTGTATGTAACTTCTGTACATTTTCTCTACAAAAAGTTTCTTGCGAAAATGGGCCTGTATGACCAAGATTTGGGAGGGGAGATTAGGGTGCAACATTTTTGTTGGCAAATTCGGGTGTCGCACCCTAAAAATTTGTCGGCATATTTGGGTATCACCCCCCCCCCCCCCCCTTCAAAATGTTCTAGCGACGCCCTTGCCTTCTGTAGGGGCTTAAGCGATTATAAGAGACTCGAAAAATATACTCTTTTGACACATATTAAGACAGACGATTTATAATATAAAAAAATAATGAAACATTATTATTTTGTCGTGACATTCAAGTAATATGTCCATAGCACAAAACATATCTTCAAAACTGTCTTTAAACACGTTTGTAGATCTTAGAAGGAAATTTACAGCACAGTCAGCAAAGGGCTACACCGCGGTGCAAATATTCATGGCACAGCGGGCAACGTCATCTATAATATTTTCTGCTAAATGAAACAAAATTAATGAAAATAGAAAAACAAAACAAATGATATAACAGACGTCAATCAATACAATTAAAATAGTAATAAACACTTAAAGGGGTATGTATAATTGATAGGATTGAAGCAAATTGAATATATCATAAAGAAATGTGAGAAAATTACAATGCCCCGACCGGGATTCGAAACCGGGACCCTGGATTACATGACCAGTGCTCTACCAACTGAGCTATCCGGGCTCGAAGCAAAGTAACAATCTCACATATAGCCCCTCTCTTTCCATCGAGCGTAGGGGGTACATCCATACCAATTCCATGCGTACGCTATATAATGGCCTACCAATGAGACAGGTCTTCCCTCTAAAGTCGGGCAAATCCATGCCAACGAATTTCTATAGAGGACAATTTGAATTTGTAATTAAATATCATAATTGATAGGAGTGAAGTAAATTGAATATATCATAAAGAAATGTGAGAAAATTCGTTGGCATGGAGGGAAGACCTGTCTCATTGGTTGGCCATTATATATAACAGGTCTATTGAAAAAATAGACCTGTTTACTAAGTTATTCAAATTTTATGCATACTTTTGAAACAAAGGTTGTTCTTGACAACCTGAAAGCTTGCCAGAGGCTTGTCAGACATAGCAACAAGTAATGTATGCAAACTGGATTCCAAGTATTGTTGTTCATTCATTAATAACAGGTTAATGGAATACCTCGTTACTAGGTCCCCAGGAAAGAAACATCCAGCAATTTGAATCACTTGGTAAACAGGTCTATTGAGAAAATTATTATAAAAGACTGTTGTGGAAGACAGAATTCCTCCTTAAAATGCAATTAAAATGCTAAAGATATGATTTTAATGATATTTCCGATTTTCTGTATGAAAACTCATCTACGTCCATTACTAACATGTTTCCATTGGTACAAATGGGCATTACACCCCCGCCTCTTTAATGTCACAGTTAATGTAAAATGTAGACCTAATAAACATGGTATTATAAACAAAGTGTAGAAAACAAGCTCAAATATTTTCACGGCATGCTGAGGACACGAGGAGACTTCTCGGGACTATGCAACATTCTCCAAAATGACAGTCTATCTCATACATCTTCTAGAAGTTCATGAGTCTTCTTTAAGGATTCACAATGACGCATCAACTTTTAGGATTATTTAAAATCAGGCGCTGTGGGGGAGGGGGATAAAGTGTCCCCAGTATTTCAGGAATTTGGGTATCCTGGAAGTTCCCCTTTTACATAGGAAAGTGTTTAGTTGTTTTTTTTTTTTAACTTCATATAAGTGCCCCCTTTCCTTTATATTCATGCCCGGTCCACATTCTTACAATTTGTTTTTATTACCATTGATAATTGCCAGAAGCCTATTAAAATCTGAGCGGTGCCCCTTCTTCCTTGACAACTGTCTCTTTTCCTTTGTAAGAAATGCCCCTCCCCTTCTATAAGTATCGTCTATAACTCTATATTATAACACGTGCCCCTTTTCCAATCTTATAAATGCCCTAGTCTTTCTGATAAGTGTTCCCTTTATTCTATTTCTAAAAACGTACCTCTTTCCTTTTCACCTCTCATAAAATCCCTAATAAAATCTTTCCTTTGACAATTCCCTTTTAAATCATTTGCATCAAATGTACCAATTAATCCCTCTCAATAACTGCTTTTTTTCCATTTTCACTTTTCAGATACAAAAATTGCCCCCTTTCCATCTGATAAGTGCATCTTCACCTGAGGCAATAGCCTCCATTCAAATTTGAGAGGTGCCCGTTCTAATTTGATAAGTGCCCCTTCCGCTTTCTGCTAAATAGCACTTGTCATTTCCGATGAGTGCCCCTTTACACCTCTGATAAGTTCCCTTCATTTCATTTTGACATGGGTTTCTTTTCTTTCTAAGAAGTACAATTATTCCTTCTGATAAGAGCCCATCTTCCTTTATTTAAAAAAAATGCCCTTTTACATTCTCATAAGTGGCTTTTTCACATCTGGTAAAGTGCCATAAATAACACATGTTTGATCCTCTGATAAATGCTCTTTTTAATATGACACATTCCTGCTTCTTTTGTTTTCTGATAAGTACCATTTTCATTCTTGATAAGAACCTCATTTTTATTCCTGTATAATTTGTGCCCCTAATTTATAGCGATTTAGAGCAACTTTACTTTAATTTCGTCAAATTTCGTCAAAGGCTCGCTCGCTATGCTCGCCTCACATTTATATTTGATATTATTATTATCTTATAAGAGGTCTTTTCAGTCTCTCATGCCGATACTATTTTTAAAAACCTCTCAGAACTGGGGTTTTCCTCTTTATAAGATGTTATTGATCACCTTGCAGCCTTACAGATCTTTAAAAAATTGCTCGCTCACTCGCTCGCACGTTGATATGTAGGTCATCAAACCCGACTTCAAACTTTGATGCTTAAGTAATTATATTAGAGCATGTAATACAGAAAAATAATTGAAATACCTATGAATGTAATTACGATATATATTTTTCTCGTTGTAGTTGCCCTTTCCCCCAGAAAGAGCCCTTGCTTATCGGTGCCCCCAAACTTTGGAAATGTCCGCTCAATATTGCGATCGTACCACTCCTTGAACCGGATTTACGTCGGTGACGCCTATACTTCTCATACCCCGAAATGTCTACCAAAGGTGTAACTCAGAATGAAGGAGTATAGTTTAGAATCACCTCACGTATCGATATCCGTCATACCTGATTATTATTGTTAAAGGAGAATTAACCCCTGATTACAAATTTACTTATATTGGAAGGTGTAATATATTCCTACTTATTGGCCTAAATCATTTTCTAATAATATATCAGAAAAGGGTATAAATAAAGATATTCCAACACCCGGTATCGTCTCCTACTCATTTACATGGGGGCTGCCATTTTCTTGCTGATTTGGAGTTGTATACATGAACCATTGAGAAATGTTCCAGTCAGCAAGATATTTCTTCATTACCTAAAATCTCATCTGTGACGAAAAATATAAAGTGGGTGATTACATGTATTATAAAAATTAAATCTTTATAATGATACTTTTAAATTGTCTGGTTTTGCTTAACAAAAATCTATTTTCTTGGGTTTGCCAAACAGAGCTGAACATAATAGGCTATATGCAGCATGCATTCTGACTTTTAAAGTCCCATTATCCGAAAACAGGTGAATGCATAGTTTGCCGCTATAGATGCTCAGGGAAGAAGCATCCATAAAATTTGAATTAATTTACTCCGTCCCATACGTCCAGTATCGAGAAAATAGATTTCTATTAAGCGAATATCGCTTTTCAACAGAAATATATAAGGAAATCTTCAGTTTAAAAATAAATTGACATATCTATTCTATATTTTTAATCTCAAATGGGTTTTTAATTTTGAAAAAGGCAATTGGGCATTTGGATTAAGAAAATCTTCTTGTACACATAAAAAAAATGGCAGCCCCCATGTATTGCTAGCAGACGATACATATTGCTAGCAGATGATAAATTTTGCTCAGAAAATCTTGATTCGTATCGATCTCGTATATTTTGACGCGAAGCCATATAGTCTAACAAGTAGGAATAAATAACACCTTTGAACACTATCGTCTTTATTGTTTGAGGTTAATTCTCCTTTAATTAGATTAAACTGATGACTCAGGGAACTGGATAAGGACGGACATTGTGCGGTTGGAAATAAAAACTCTGCCTTGACCCTTTCCTAGCCCACGAAATTCATTTAATTGAATTACCTCCGATTGACATCTAGAAAGTAAATATAATTTGCACATGATAATGACCTGATGTGTGTTCATTCACTGTGAGAGATTTTACATGTAGGACTTTTATAGACAATGAAGGACCAGCTCAGAACAAGAGGAATTATTAATTTTCACTCTCGATCATTTTCATTGTCATTTGCCTTTTCATTCGCGATGATTCTCACCATTACTAATGTATCGATCATAGATACAGTGTGTCCCAGAAAAAAAGAAACCGGACTTCATGGCATAAATTTTCTAACATAATGAATAATATCCTTGATGAGATATACATGTTTGAAAAGCTCTGCTTCTCTTCCTTCATGTGATGCACAATTTATTATTCATAATTCACACATGATTGAATTAAAACAATGGAAAATGGTACAAAAATTTCATTTGCACGCCCAAATTGCAAATTCGAGTGAGTTTTTTTAGGGTAGTAAGCGTAGTCATATTGAAAACAGGAACTTCCATCGCATAAAAATGTATATTATGTGACAGCTCCTGCGTAGAAAATCAATAATGTATGCTAAAGAACAAGTTAAATGAAAACATGCTTGATTTCTGGCCAAATGAGTGGATAGTTACCTAAAACGATGGTTTTAGGCCTTTTCATTACCCCCCCCCCCCCCCAACCATCTTTAATGTTCCTTGCCATTCCCCATGGTTGTGTAAATTTACCCAAGCATTAAGTCCATTGTCAGGAGAGCTGAATGTCTTTAAACTATCCACTCATTTGGGCAGAAATCAATCATGTTTTCATTTTACTTGTTCTCTGACATACTTCATTTTTTTTACGCATGATGTGTCATAAAAAAGAGAAAATTATGAATTTTTATCTGATGTCTTCCTTTTTCAAAATAATTACCTTTAATACCTTAAATACTCATTCAAAGTAGCAATTTGTTCGTGCAAATGAAATTGGGTATCAACACTTTCTATTGTATTAATTCAATCATGCTTGCCTGAATTATGAATGATAAGTTGTGTATCAAATGAAAGAAGAGAAGCACATCTTTTCATAGATGTATAACTCACCAAGGAAATTATTCGTTATGATAGAAAGGTTCTGCCATGAAATCAGCTTTCCTTTTTTCTGGGACACACTGTGTGTGTGTGTATATATATATATATATATATATATATATATATATTTAATTGAATTGATTGAGAGAAATAATTTGGGTAGCTAAATTCGTTGCTCCTCCTTACTGACTTCCTTTTTGTGGAAATAACTACAGGGTTTGCAAAAAACTGTCTCCGCCGGGAGTCGAACCCGGGTCTTTGGCAGTGTACGCCAAACACCTTAACCACTAGACCACGGAGGCGGGTTGAGTGGTTTTCGGCTACACCAGGCACAAACACCGACAGGCAGCCCCTGCAACCCCTTCGCAGAACTTTTACTGTTTGACTGTATAAAATTTCATACTTTATGACACAATGTGACGCACTTTAGTAACATAGATATCATGGATATAGTGTGAGCAACGCTGTGTGTGAACTATTGAAAGTTTGAAACACTTTAATGTTTTTCTGACTGTGAACACAACACTTTATGAAAGAATGTGATACACATTCGCTACTGAGAAAATACTGAAACACATTATACATTATACTGTATTATAATGTAGTGTTTTATAAGAAAATTCAATAATGGAGGGAAAATTCAATAATTCAGTTCAATAATTGAGGGAAAATTCAATACACCCACCACTAACGAGATAATATTGATAATTGATACTCTAAATGGAGGTACATGTATAATATTTTGCGTTTGAGAGCAATCAAATTGATAGATATCAAAGGGGATATTTGGGAATGCATGAAAACTCTTCGAGGTATTAATTGATAATAATTGCTTTATACAAGATCGCTGGCACAATCAAAGGTTGAAGTCCATTCTAACGTATTGCTGAAACGTGTTAGTGAAAGTTACATAAAGTTCGATAAACGATAAGAACCTTTGTAGCTATATGAACACACGTTATTGACAAGCCCTGTGATTTGCATGTCAAATTTCATTTTCTCCAAAGAAATTTCCTCCCATATCAGCGCCTGAAATTGATCAACAGCAACGTGCTCTTTATGTGTCCTCATGTTTGACAGAAATATATTCCATTTTTAGCAATATTTCATATACATGTAGTTTGATGACTGTACAAAACGAATGGAAAGGAGCTTACAAATACATTCAGACTTTTTTTAAAATAATAATAATAATAATAATATGGACATTTGTATTGCGCCGGTATCCATCATGAGAGATGCTCATGGCGCAGATATATTATTTAATCCGGCGACTGAACCGCTGTAAATTATAGATTAGGATGGGGGCTGCAGATGGGGGCTGCAGACCCTGAGCTATTATCTAACAATAATATTCGGGCAACAATGGCCTCATAACGTTATAAAAACGAGGAACGCAGACATGAGATAATGGAATAACAATAATTTCTGCGTGATTCGCCTCTTTTATTTCCTTTTTTTAATAATTGATACTTCTTATAATTCCCGTCACCGCTTTCATTACAATAATGTAGATACTTCTTATTTAAATTCAAATATATAAATACATCAAAGCAAGAGGTAATGTTTATCATAGCTTTGTTTTGTTCATATTTTTTAAAGACTAACACAGCAGCAGTCAAGTAGGAATTATGAAATAAACTTTGGATACATTCGAAGGAGAGGCGATAGTGCAAAGGATCTTTGATGACCTCTTGTTGACTCCTGCCTATGATTCGTCTCAATGTTACATATGTACAATCACCTTACTAAGACAGGAGACTACTATGTTTAGTTCATGGATGTCAGCCTAAATTACACCCAGGAAACCGTCTAGATCTAGGGTATATACAGGATCATCACCTCAACACTCACACACACACACACACACACCCTCCCACACATACCCTCACACACATTGATTTGTGGGAAACTTTATTGTTTTCTCCTATTGTATTTTGTACCCCCACAAGCATGACGGGATAAAGGCCATCATTGTGCTCTATTGTTCTCTGTACCCCACAAATGAATCTATGTAAACCCACATACACAAACACACACACACACACACACATATATATATATATATATATGATCAACAGAGAGAGCGAGAGGGGGGGGGGGGGGGTATAGTATTAAGAAACACTACAGGTGGTGATTGAGGCACCCGAAATTTACATGTCTGCTCTAAATGGAATATGCTCAAAAGGGAGAAAGATTATGCGGTTTTAAAAATCCATTTATCCTTCCGACAGCCAGTGGTTGGTTTAGTTGGTTGCTATTTTTGGATAAAAAAAATCACTTAGTCCTTTCCGAGTTCATATATTCCACAGCAGCAAAACGATGATTAGTTAAAAAGAAGAACTAGAAAAAGGAAGAAGGAATGAAAAAAAAAGAAATGGTAGAAAAGAGGAGAAAGAATATAATATAGGAAAGTGAGGAGAATAAAAGAAGGCAATGAAACGCGATTATATGAGCTAGATAAATAAACAACCAAATAGCCTACTTTGTCTTAAAATCAGAAAGAGCGGCCACAATTACTTTTTTTCTTCAAATTTCAGATGACACTTTGTAAAAGTCAAGATTCTTTAATTGTATTCAAGTGGAGCGCTCTTAGATTTGTTGATCAAATACAGTACACCATTCACTTCTCAGATATTTTTCGGAACTGGTCCCCCTTTTATTTTCCAAAATCCTTGATCCGCCACTGAGTACTTCGATCATTTTTGGAAAAAAATACAAAGGAACATAAAATGTAGGAACAGTTTTTGTAGCACCACTATAGGCGTACGAGGCGGGCCAGAAGGCTGCAGCGCCCCCCCCCCCCCCCCCTCCTCCAATATTCGGATAACCGTCACCTCGACGTAAATAGTCTATTCATAATATTCTTTTAAACATTTTATTCAAAATAGTTTTTTCAGACGAAATTTTCACTATGTTTTTTTTTAGAAACTGGAAACCGATGACACTTTTATCGTCATTAATGTAATTCTTCCGTGCCATTTATTTGTTATCTCTTAAAATCCTGGATTAAGGTTCATAATAATTAGTTGATTTCCGTTGTCTTTTCTTTTCCTCCTGATATCTTAACATGTTTTAATTACTACTACAACTACTACTACTACTACTACTACTACAACTACTACTACTACTACTACTACTACTCTTTTACAATAATACTACTACTAATAATAAAGATAATAATAATAATAATAATAATGTTAATAATATTACTGATATTAATAATAGTAATAATGATAATAGTGATGATAATAATAATACTAATGATAACGATAACATTTATGATGATAATAATGATACTACTACTAGTACTACTTATTCTACTACTGCTATTATTAATAATAATAAAAATAAAACTATAAACAATATTAATTTTTACATTTCATAATAACAAAGTGAATTTGCCCACATGGACTTGGAAGCCGGGGTGCCATATGTGCAGCAATATTTTATATTTATTTTTAATTTTTGATTGTCGGATAATATTTGAGAAAAGAGGCACCCTTAACAGTGAAAAATCGCTCCAAGGTTCCTAATAATTTACCACAAACTTTAATTCAAATAAAGTTGTTCAATGAGTGTACATTTGACATGATTGAATATGCTATATTCACTTTTCTTATTTTTCTTTGCTAGTAATGGAACGCCGTCGCCATCATCACCGACTTCAAACCTTGCAGAGAATAGTACGACATCGAGGGTGAATACCAGGGTCTCTATCAGTATATCATGTGATGAACCTCCACCGCCATATGATGAGGTAGCTGGTTCAGCACAGCTTCAACCTTGTTGACGTCACGGAATAAACAATAAACAATACTGTTCCGCCGCGACGAGACTTTCATGTTAAAGTGATACGCCACCAGGCCGCCGTGGGGAAAGTCGAGATTGCGTAAGCCCCATTCACTCGTACACAAAGTTTGTGCGTCGAACGCGTCCGTTGGACTAAGTGGGATTACATTTCGACTGCACGAAGCCAACCGAATCTCGCACGAGAGCTCGGTCTCAGGCGGAGCGTGCATGTTGTACAGCGACAGTCTGTCCGAATTTTGAGCCCCGCAGAGCAACGGCATGATCAGGTAACGATCACGCTGCCCTCTCGCGGCATAAAAACGTCCACAACCTGCGGTTGAGTATCCCTTTAAGGTTGGCTGTGAGCGCCACGTAGGGCAATTTTGTCTTCTTTGACATCGTAAACAGAAAAAATTGACCGCATCCACCATGTAATGCCAATCTCCAGGTAGCAATTATGTATCGCCACGTCAGGGGCGGATCCAGGATTTAGTATAAGGGGGGGGGGGGGCACACAAATGCAGGTTTGTCAACTTTTGGAAAAGGTAGACCCGTATATTTTGGGTCTCGCCAGCTTCTCGAAAAGTCGCTCAAAAAAAAAAAGGAGGCCGGAAGTGCCCCCTTGGATCCGCCAATGCGCCACGTAACGCTACTTAAGGCCAAGTACAGAAACGCAAACTTCATCCAACGCAACATAGGGCCACGTAAGCTCAGCGACAGTGGACAGGGTGGGGATTTTACGTGGCTACTTTTTGAACATTTCGAAATTCATGCCCTCCCTTGCGCCACGTGGACCCCATAATAGCCACATACATGTTATAATTGCCAAGGGGTGGCCAAGTCCCCTCCCTTATCACACATTATGACCTTTCAAGGCGTCTTAATCACATCACATTGATTACGATAGAGATTCACAGTCGATCGTTGTCTGACAAAATTATTTCATATTGAAAATACAAAGTTGCATTAGCATGATCAGCAAAATTTAATTTAAAAAGTGAAATATAAGACGTATTATTTACAAATCTTTTATCGACTGTTTAATTCATGTGATTGAAATCAGTTCTCATATCGGAGAGTAAATCATCTTGATCTACATGCAAGATAAAGGTTGGAAAAGGTTACTGTGTTACTAAAAGGTGAAACTGATCAACATGGCTGATTGATATCAGGTGAGACATACGATGACGTAGGTGTGTTTCTACCAAACCACGGATGATAATTACCA
The DNA here is from genome assembly GCA_025617745.1 of Heliocidaris erythrogramma. Taxonomy (NCBI): domain Eukaryota; kingdom Metazoa; phylum Echinodermata; class Echinoidea; order Camarodonta; family Echinometridae; genus Heliocidaris; species Heliocidaris erythrogramma. The sequence goes on along the minus strand of CM046857.1, from coordinate 30,675,356 downwards.
TGGCAACACGAATAGCCTTTGCATGCATGAAGTGACAATCTGGTGAGAACTACTATTCCATTGAAGAGCAAGGTTATGACGTCATCGGACGGTACAGCGAAAAAAAAAGAATTGAACAATTTCAACAATTATCGTCGGACGCTATAATTATGAAATTCTAGAAATACGTTTCCTATAAGCTGAAATTATACAAAAACTAATTTACTTTTTCAAGTCTAAGAATAAACATATTTACTGTCCTCATTGACTATGAATGTTACGTATACTTGCTCTTGCTCTTGGATAAGCATTAAACATTTTCGGTGGTATAGCTACGGAGACACGTGCCCCAATCAAAATGGCGAAACAAGAAAAAAAAAGAATGAAAGGAAAGAGGGTAAAAGGAGAGGGGAAAAGGAACATGAACAGAAGACACTCCGACCCTCTCCAATACCCTCGATTTAATCAGTGGCCTTTTTAATTCGCCTCTCATTCACAGAGTAAAACCGGTGCCCCTCCCCAGTGATGCCGATGCCCCCTCATTGTCTGGACCGCACTACGCCACTGTACATTATTGATTCTTAATATGAATTATTGCTAAATGAATGGTATCCTTGATATTTGTTTCTTTCTGTAAGGAGTCGAGTCTCTCCGATTTTTAAATTATTTTATTTTTTGTGCGTGTTATGAATTTCAGAAAATGTAGTAATTTGTTAGTTCATTATATATTTGTTGTGAATCTAATTATATAAACAAAAAACATGTGCGAATCCTCTAAAAATTTTAAAGAAGAAAGGATCAGTTTCAAGATTTATCGATATGTCTGAAAATATTCATGAAGTTAATGCTTCAAGGAATGTAAGAATATTGTAGATGTATTCTTCATACGTTCATTATTTGAAATGTTCAGAATTCTTTATTTTTGTACTTGTTGAACTAAATGTCTGTAAATAAGTTATGCATAAACTTTAAATCATATCTGAGTAACAGTTGTTTTTTTTAACAGTAATGATAACATCATTAATGAGGAAAATGATAAGGATAAGAGAGATAATGAAAAGTACCACAACAATGATATCAAATTAATTGTAGTAAAAATTACGGTCTTATTTACCAGGATAGTCTCAAAATTATTACTGCACTTTCATGCCCTGCAAGGATGTAAGCACCGAACAAGGGAGCTCTCGTTTAAGAATCAAGAGCGTTAATTCACCAATATACCACAATGCTGTCTCTATCACGAGCTTCCAAAATACTTTGGAAGTGATTACCACGACTTTGAACACTCAAGCAGTTAAGCTTCTTGATAAGGGCACTTAATCACTTCTAGAAATTAATTCCTACCAGGTACCCAATTTATGCACCTGGGTCAAGAGTGGCAAATGGAGGACGCAATGCAGGCACAAAACCTTTTCGGTCATATAAGCTGAAAAGCCCTTTGATTGACTTCCGGAAAGGCGCTATTTAAAAACAGTTAGTGTTGTTATTGTTATAATAATGTAGGCAGAAATGTCAGGATTTGTAAGCCAGAATATAGGAGCGAAATCCTAAAGTAATTCGAATATTTTCGTACTGCTTATCCGATAATCTATACGTAAGTATTATGGTTATTTGTTTTGATCGGTAAGGAGAAATCTAGACATAATTATACATGATATATATATTGTGAAAGGAAATGAGAGAATAATGGTTGCGTAACTTAAATCAAAGTTCCCCAGAGCTGTCCTCCCTTTTTGAAATGTTTGCAAAGGTTGAAAAATGTCTCCACCGGGAATCGAACCCCGGTCGTTAGCTCAGAACGCCAATGCCTTAACCACTAGACCACGGAGACGGGTCAGTAATTTCGCGACGACACCAGATTCAATAGACCTGTTTACTAAGTTAGTCAAATTTATGGATGTTTCTCTCCAGAATCCTTAGTTACCAACTATTTCGTGCACCTGCTATGCATAATGGCATCTCTATAGATGGAATCCATTTTGCATACATTAGTTGTTGCTATGTCGGGCAAGCCTCTGGCAAGCTTTTGAGTCGTCAAGATAAACTTTTGTTAAAAAAGTAGGCATAAAATTAGTAAACAGGTCTATTGACCGACAGATTGACAAATCTTCATATATTAGAATAACAAGTGTAAGGAAATAACATTATTCTCTCATTTCCTTTCACATTGTAAGGACGTAGCTGAACTTCAACTTTATTGGATCAAGCTTTCGGCCTTCACGGCCTTCTTCAGGTTCTGAAGATGATAATACAAACATATAACATATACATGTACTTCAATATACATACATGTTAATGTGTGTTTTTATATTCATTTAATAACAAAATAACATGTGCATATTGATATTAGCATATACCTTCATGGCTTCGGTTTATTACAAAGAACATAAATGAATGAATAATAAAAACATGGTTTAGAAATATTGTACAGAGATTTAATGTAAAATACTTACCGAAAGTGAAGTTTCGTTGAGGGTGACTAGTGTATGTGTGTGGTGTGTAAAATTTGTGCGGTCAAGTGTGAATAAGTTCCTGACCTTTGACAATTGGGATGGCAGGTGAGTATTTTACATTAGATCTCTGTACAATATTTCTAAACTATGTTTTTATCATTCATTCATTTAAGTTCTTTGTAATAAACTGTAGCCATGAAGGTATGTCCTATATCAATTTTGTTATTAAATGAATATAAAAACATAAGTATATGTAAGTATATTGAAGTATATGCTATATGTTTGTATTATCATCTTCAGAACCTGAAGAAGGCCGTGAAGGATGAAAGCTTGATCCAATATCTCCTGTCTCATCAATCCTCACGCTATACAATTTACCGAGACGCCATCGAAATATTAAAGTTGGGCATCTTCGCATATATATATATATATATATAATATATATATATTTAGTGAAAGAAGTGATCACTTTGAGACGGTCGTATTATCCTCCATATTTGTCAAGCTTTCGATCTGCGATCTTCATCAGGACTGTATAAAAACACAAAAATAAAAGCTACCACCGTCTCATAGTGATCATTTCTTTCACTATATACCTTCCACTAAAGCAACTATGAAGGACCTCCAGTATTTTCACAATATATATACATTGTATATATATGTATATATCTATACATGGTGACATTCACTCATGACGTCGCTTACTTTTGGTAAAGTAAATCGACTGAGAAGATCTCTTATATTTGCATTTAGGCAGTGATAGGGGATCTGTCATCCGAAATGCAATTATCAGCAGCTAAAAATAATTTCACGTCTTAATGCTAAATCTCGAGACATACCATGGCTAGCGCAGTGTGAATTAAGAGTAAGTGTTTTAAACTTCATTTATGATAGCGTCTGTAAGTTTTAGCGAAATCACTAATTTAAAAGAGCGGTATTAACATTAATTAGTTTTTAACCATATCAAATCTTTTAGGATACTGGGTTATACATTCTGTGCTCTATTCTTCTGTTGCCGATCATTTCTTCATTGCACTATGACATTTATAGAGTCATGCAGATAATGACAAATAATCGGGCTGTATCTTGTTCTTCTATCAATGTAAAAACGACGATTGCAAGTAATATGTCATTAATCATTCTGCTAATCTCGCTAATGTATCATTAATACATATCACTTTATTATGAAAGAGAAAAGAATATTAATTACAGAGCATTAGGATCCCAGACGGCTTACTGCAAAAGCTTTGTAATCCTATCTTAACAAGATTAACAGTCATTGAAGTACATGATCAAAAAGGGTTCTCATTACCTCGCACTGATAGACCAGCAGCGTCTACAAACTAACGCTCGAGTCGCTCCTAAAATAGTAACTCAATTAGGAAACATTTAGGATTGGGTTACAGTGACATGCTTCCATTAGGAGTCGAATAATTCACATTGTAGACAATAGCATATAGTGAAAGGAAAATGATATATATTTCCAAACGAAATAATGAAACCGATTAAACTATTATGATTAATTGTTTTCACATGCAAAATTGGGTTTATACGGTATTCCACTCTTATACGGGAAAGAGGATAATGCAAAATACCTTTCAATGATCTTTCCTTGAGGATTAAGGGACATTGATATCTTAACGGCGTAATTTCTTATTTTCTCGTAAAACTCAAAATGAAAATGACCGTTGTCATTTATTTTCATGTTGGCATAATTGACAATGAATTTATATCATTAAGTTATGGTGAGTAATAAAAAAACTAAAATACAGAAATCGACGTAATAAATTCATTGTGCTTTATTACGTTACTGTAAATGTAAACTATTATAAGCACATTGGACTGGAAATGGGATGGGCATATGGATTGGAAGTATGAAGGAAGGAAATGGGAAGATTTAAGACCGGAAAATTAAATTATGACAGTGTTGTAATGACTCAATAAATTGGGTCCCTGGGGTTTGTACCATCTCATAGACTGGACATAGAATACAACACATTTCATTATGCTCAGCGAGGAAAACTATATATAGAAAGGGTCGGCACACTTTCGTAGTTTTTCATTTCATTTCGTTTATTTATTTCAACACGTTAAGACTTATTCAGAATTAGCTGTTTTCGATAGGTCCGTGCATAGTTACAGATTAGCTTTACTCTCTTTATTTTCATTCAGTTTCTTTTATAATTTTTAAAAATACATTTTAGAGTCTTATTTTATAATATAATTGAGCATAATATTTTTTCCCATGTTGAATAATGCATATCAGAAAGTTGAACAGAATGATCATTAGACAACGTGTGCATATTTAGTTCTTATCTAGTCATAAACGTCTGTAGAAAACGCTCGGTGAATTTGATGTAGTTATCTGACTGCAGATTTAATTAGAAAGATATTCTCAAGTTAAAGAAATGAAAGTAAACACCATTAACAAAAGCAAGGAAACCGTTTCATAACAAGATTTTATTTCTTATTGCCGAAGACTCGGTATGCACCATAGCAGAAGAGCCACAACATAAAACTAAAATAAGTTACTAGTTATGTACAACGAAATTTGAATGTTCATGTGATTACGCAGTTAGATCACATACATGGCAATTCAGATAATGGAAAGATAATATTCATTCTTTGTAGATATCTGGAACATAAAGGGATGTTCAACATCATTATACAATTATAACATATTTGTTGGACCAGTCACTCTAATTCCATAATTCATTTAACTAATACAGACATCATGACAGCGTCATCTTCTACGTAATGTTTACGCTCTCTCTTTACCTGTGATAAATTCGTAAAATTAATTACAAACACACGTTATAAGAAGTGCATTGATGATGTATACTCCACATTTATTTAAAAGCATCCTTGAACACTTTTAGAAAGTCGTTGAACTGATCTTACCGAGCTAATCATCCTGAAGATGTTAATTATATACTTTACCCTTTTGTGGGTGTATATTTACCCCCTTCCCCTTTCCGGGGTCATGTGTTGTCCCAGCTGTTTTAATCATCACCCTATATTTAGTTGCCCATTCATAGCACTCC